>OY757014.1:46397029-46997029 GCA_963580285.1 Lucinisca nassula
ATACTTTTTCTTGTTTATGGATGGAGTAAGTTAATTGTATCAATTCCTGATCTTTGTTTTACTTCTACTTTTCAGAATGTACAGTAAAAGTCCTGTATTAAGACCATCTTTGAACAGTCCCAAAGGTGGTCTTTGACCACAGGATATGGTATGCAGAAAACACAAAGAAAGAATAACTGCAAACTTCTAAAAAAGTTTTTTTTAAACAGAATTAGTTTTATTGTATGTAGTATTATGTAGTGAAATCTCTGATATCGATAATGTCATCAGTTTAAAAAAAAATATATATACGTTTTTTTCTCTTGTTTTTAAATAATTAATTTATTTTTTGTTTTTAGCCCCCGCCCACCCATCGTGGCTTGAAGAAATAGATGGTTTGCATGATGCTTCCACGCAGAGCTGAACCGACCCGCTCACGAGTACTGGTAAACCGCCTAGAGGATCTAAGCCTGTCCAGGCAATGCGGTGCGAGTTGGCCCGTCCATTATAAACCCTATGGTTTCATTGGGCGGCAGGGCTTGAGAAGTCATTTCATCTCACTGTCGGGTAAAAGTCACACAAAACTGGTAGCAGTACCTCCAAAATGACCCTTACAGTGTTGATGGGAACGTTAAACTTCAAATCAAACAAAAACATATTATTTTTTTTTTTTTTGTAAACAAAAGATCAATGTGTTTAATAATGAAGGACTCGACAAGTACGTTGTATTATTTTGTGCTATAAATGTTCTATAAAGGGTTATCCTTTGGAAGCAAGGAATACACCACAGGACTGGAAATATGGAATGTATATGTTTTCTTAAATCCATTTTATGAAAAGATCCATATAAAACTAGAAGTCAAGGCAATGATCAGGAATCGATGCAATTAACCCGCACCTACCACCAGAGACACAAGAGATAATTATAAGACTAGAGATCCTTATAAGACTCGAAACTAAGGAGGCATTACTGTTGACCTTTAGCTGTAATAACCACTTCATGGCAATGGGGCATCAGGATACTCCATATCGCTGACCAGTGTCTTTCAACGATCCCAATCTGTTGCGTTGTTTATATTTGTATCTTGATGCTTTGCGGAGTCTGTCCGCTGTGATACGTTTTTGATATGTTTGCTGTTTTTGTTGTTGATATTGTTTTAATCATTTTAACCATGCCTTAAAAGCGTTCTCAGCACCTTCTCAGCTTTATTCGCTTCCTTGTGGTGGTGGTGGTGTTTAACTTTTGTATGTGTTCGTTTGATCGTAAGTTTAACTTTTAGCTTTTAATTGTTCTTAAGATTCGAGACCAGGAATCGGATCAGTTTGAGGGGCAGCTTCAACGACAGGACACTTCGATGGTTTGATAGGTGACTAGGCGATCATGGCTTAAATTGACTCCAGGTATAGGGTTGGGGGACTCAACGATTTTGTGTGCTTCTGAAAATGAGAAGATTCTTGTGAAATGAATTGTTGATATTTCTTTGGACCAAATTTGGCATTTTTAGATTCAGCACTGTGTTATTAATAATAGGTAACACAGTTGGGATCATTTCCACAACTTTATTTCTTGTGATTTGTTGTTTCACCACATTTTGCACCGACGGATCGTTTGACGCCTTTTTTCGTATTATCCGTATTTCTGGCAATTGTGACAGCATTACGGATATGGAATGTAGATCTCCATGTTACTCAAGTTTTTACTAGTCTGCTGTTACTCCTTGAGACCGATTGCCATCGAGGATCGTCTTCACTCTGGAATTCCTTACATTTGGGCTACGAATTACCCTTTTTGAGACATTCCGCTAGATATGTGGAAATACTGTCTTTTTCAAATAATGACATGTTGCTGTTCTCAGGAGTTTTTCGGCCCGCCCACCATGGGGCACAACAGAGAAATACTTTTAGTGACTCACAAGTGTTTGAGATACACAGAAGATATATTCGTACGAGCAAGAAGCTGTGCGACAACGAAGAGAAAGTAAAGAATAATTCGTGGGTTTGCTGACTACCCGATTGATCATGCCTGGCCATGCGATCACTCGTCTATATCGAAATCCAGGCCATAGACACATGTTTGACACCTATAGCACTGAACTCCAGATGACCCTCAACCTCCAGGACCCATGTTCGAGTTCAAGGGACGCCACCCACTGCACATTTGTGATACTTCCTTTAGGTCTTCCAAGTTGACACAAAGACTATTCTTGCCATGTGCCGGTGGAAACTGAGCCCTCCAGGCGACGGCAAAGCAGTAACTTTCATACCTGGGAGTAGTTAGGAAATTAAAGGCCAAACACCATTTAGGGAACAGACAATTGCTTTGTCTCATGACTGTGTTATAAATTGACGGAGTTTGACCGTTTGCAATCCAAAATCATACCCCACGACACAAATGTGCAACATTTGAACTAAGTCCGTGTAAAAAATACGTTGTCGATCGGAAATGAAGTGCAAACGGATGGAGAACAAAGGGACAGACAGACTCCGGATCTTATAACTAATACACTGCTCAAAACAATTGAAGGAGAAAACTTTAAAAAAAGAGAAGCGAAGGCAATGATCAGGAATCGAAACAATTAATCCACAGCTCCCATCAGAGACATCAAAGTGACAGAAGCACAAACATGAAACAACTAGACCCTAATGGAAACACCAATAGCGGTAAGCCTGTATAACATCACCGCTTGGTAAATTTCAAAGTCAATGACAGACACTATTTTAAAGTGACATCTCTTAACAATGTTCATGCAAACGTCAAGAAGCAAGGTTGACGTGCAAAGCGGAATTCGGTATGGAGCGATCTGTTCAAAATTTGAGTTTGGGTCAGAAACAGGTCAATCTTTCGGTTATGCGTTATTTTGGACTTCATAGTGACTTCATATGGTGTTAGGCGGTTCTTGGAAGATGTTGAGGTGGCTCAAGCTGTCGCTTGCTTGAAAGTGGGTACATCCATAGGATCGTTGCTGAACGCTTTGATGTATCGAGAAGTGTTGTTGCCAGTCTATGGAGACGCTACAAGGAGACGGGCGAGTTTACTAGACACCGCAGGGCAAGGCCGACACCGCATGACGGCACATAGAAAAGATCAATATCTTCGAAATCTAGCGCTACGAAATCGGCCGTACACGGTCAGAAGGCGATAAATCCATTTCCAGCATGCAACTGGTCGAAGGATATCCGATCAAACAAAACGTTACAGGTTACACGAAGGGGATCTGAGGGCCAGACATCCGTCAAGAGGGCCTATTATGACCAGGCAAGATTGTGCACGGCGATACGAGTTTGCCCAAGAACATCAGAACCTGGCGTACAGTTCTGTTCCCGGATGAAAGCAAATTTCACCTGAGTGCATGTGACCGACGTATTCGAGTCTGGAGACGACCCAGAGAACGATACAAGGGCTGAAACATTGTGGAAACAGTCAGATATGGAGGAGATCAGTGATGGTATGGGTTGGAATTTCTTATGAATGCCGTACGGATTTGTACGTGATAAACGGAGGTACAATGACTGCATTACGGTATCGAAATGATATTCTAGATCCTATTGTGAGGCCTTTCGCTGGGACAATCGGTTACAATTTCATTCTGATGTAGGATAATGCGCGACCCAATACTGCTAGAGTGTGCATGGTTTATCTTAATCATGAGACTATTGACGTAATGGACTGGTCGGCACGTTCTCCTGACTTAAACCCAATCTCACAGGGCGATCATCCACCAGTGACTATTCAAGAACTCAAAACCATCCTTAGACATGAGTGGGGAAACATTAGATTAACAAACTGTTCAAACTTTGGTTCGTAGCATGCCTCGGCGATGCCAGGAGTGTTGTGCTGCTCGAGGTGGTCATACACATTACTTACAGGATAAAGTAACTGATTTGCACGTGTCTATGACATTTGAAATAATCTGAAATAATCTGACGTAAAGATGGCGATTTCTCAAATATTTATGCAAATTTCTATCTTAACAGGTTACAGACCGTGATTTATGAACTGGTATTAACATGTTGCAGATAAAGTTATTCATCTTTCTGAATCGTTGTTTCGTCATCATTATCCAACATCTTTATACTATGAGGAAATATGTGTTTGCTCCTTTAATTGTTTTGAGCTGTGTACCTCGCCAATATCGTGCGGCGAGATATAATGCATATCCGTGTAATAACACAAAATGGTTTTCCCAGAGATGAAATTTTTCAATATTTAAATTACTCGTAAGAGACTTCGCAGTTCGCAGACATGTACATGTGAAGGTGAAATTGACGTAGCTTTATGCAAGATGCAGTGTAGCATGACATGCCTGTATAAATGTAAATTTTACTGCCGAAAAAAGAAAAACTTTGATATGAAAAAGTGGGGTTGAAGGAGGTCAGAATAACATAAGCGTGTTTTCGTCAAGGTTGACTGCACATGAGTTGTCCCCCGCCCATCGGGGCTTGAAGAAATAGATTGGGCTGCATGATGCTTCCACGCAGAGCTGAAACCGACCACACATGAGTACTGGTAAACCGCTTAGAGGTTCTTAGCCTGTCCTGTGAGTTGGGCCGTCTATGCAGATAAACCCTTTCATTAGGCGGCAAGGCTTGAGATGTCATTTCATCTCAATGTTGGGTAAAAGTCCCACAAAATTGGAAGCAACGTCTCCAAAATGACCTATACAGTGTTGACGGGGACGTTAAACCTCAAATCAAACAAAAAAACAACAACAAAGACTGCGCATGTGCAGCGTGTTAATCGGAGAATGCTAAGGTCTCCTAATTCACATGCACAGTCGCAAAAGTGGTCTAAAATACGAAAATTACTGATTTTGAAATGCTTTAGATTTATATTCTAATCATGATGAAGTGCGTCTAAATATACACGTTCCATGCGTTTTATTTCTTGCAAAGGTAATATTGATAAACTATTAGTTATCCGTTATCTCTAGCATTGTCAGTTAGCGTAATTAGCACGGAGAACTACAGCGATAATGAGGTGCCATCCGTCTATATAAATGATGCTGTGAAGTCATTAGGATTTGACAAACATACTAACAACGTGCAAATACATTTCATACTTGGTATCATTTCACTGTCAATGTGTTATACCTATCACACCATAAATTCAAGCTTACGTACTCATGTAAAATTTTATAACAAAATGTCCTTATAATGTTTGATCTCTGCGTTGCAGTCTGACCCCGCTCTTTGGGCTGCATGATGCTTCCACGCAGAGCTGAAATCCGCCCGCACACGAGTATTGCTAAACCGCTTAGAGGATCTAAACCTGCCCGGGCAAAACGGTGCGAGTCGGACCATCTGTGCTTATAAACCCTATTAGTGTCCCTCAGCGACAGGGCTTGGGATGTCATTTCATCTCAGTGTCGGATAAAAGTCCCACAAAATTGGAAACAACGTCTCCAAATTGACATATACAGTGTTTACGGGGACATTTAACCTCAAATCAAACAAACACAATATGTGTTGCAGTAACATATATTCCTCACATATCCAGAACCGTTCAAGGGTGGCTTACATTTTGAAAGTGACGGTCACAATTTTTCACGTACACTTCGTAGGCCCTTATTTCGTATAAGCGAGTAACGAATCCATTGAGGAATTTAGTATTCATGATCGACCATCCATCTGAAAGTGTTTTAAGTTTGATGGTCAGCACATAAAAGTCTACAAGTTGACAGATATAGAAAACAAATTAAGTAATCGGGAAAAGGCTCCAAAACAATTACGATAATACATCCTTATGACATAAAACGAATATTTTTTTTCTGAAAACAAGTTGTGGCGGCTGTTTTCTCCTTACTGTGTTCTACAAACATACGAGGGCAAGTCTATAAATAATCAGCTTGTCCCATTTCTAATTGACCGAGAAAACCAAGATTGCCATGCCTTGCTTCAATACATGTTTTTGGTATGAGGGCAAAATTGCACCATTCTCGTGCCATTCACACATTCGATATTGAACGTCAACCATGGCTAGTGATGCAAAAACAAGCTTTTAGTCAAAAGATGAGTACCGTGCTGTAACTCGTTACTTGTATTTGAAATGGAAAACAGGTCAGAAAATATATTGCGCGTTGACCAATGCCATGGGTCTTCTGCACCATCGTGTTCTCAAGTTAAATTCTGGGTTCAAACGCGGTAGAACGTTTTTAGTCTTGACGCCCATCAGATCTAGTGGAAGGAATAGCGAATGCATTACACATTTCACATCGTAGTGTTTCAACAGTTTTACATGATCGCTTGGGTATGCCTAAGCCTACATCCCGCTGGGTCCCAAATGCCTTAGTGACGAGCAAATGGCAACCAGAGCATCAGTATGCAGCGCATTGTTGTAGCGCTTTAGGTCAAAGAAAGATGGTTTACTTTCACGTCTGGTGGCTGTAGATGAAACCGGGGTCCATCATTTTGAGCCAGAGAATAAACCTCAAAGTCGCCAGTGGGTAGAGCCGGGGTCACCGAGACCAAAGACGTTCCAAGCGCAACCCTCTGCTGGAAAGTTGAGGCTAATGTATTTTGGGACGCACATGGCGTTATTATGTTGGACTTTCTAGCAAAGAAAAGTAAAATTACAGGTGCGTATTAAGTAGATTTGCTCGACCATCTGAGAACTGCGATCCGTATTCTAATCTTACAGGACAATGTATGCAATGGATGCTGCTGAGCAGAATGGGTTCGGGTTGATAACGCACCTCGCCTATTCTCCGGACTTAGCTGATATTGACTATTTCCCGTTCCTAAACTTGAAAAAGGAAATCCATGGACGTCATTTCCGGTACAACGAAGAAGTCGAGGCGTCAGTTGAAGGGTGGGTCGGAGACAAGGACCCTGTCTTCTTCAGTTCTTGGGTGGTGGCACTGGAACAGCGTTGTATCGTTCTAGATGGCAATTACACCGAACAAGGAGAGATCGATCTCACCCAGGAATAAGTTAGGCTGGTTTTATTTACTCGCCCTCGTCCGTTGTGGTGCGCGTTTAAACCGCCTCCATGAGGCGGTTCTAAGGAGTACCCACAACTTATATATTGGCGCAGAAATGAGTGAAACAATGCACCCCCTGTAAACCCACGTTCTCTTTGTATAAAGTGGGGTTAAAAACCAAGGCCGTTCCTCTGTGGCGGTTTATTTATGTTGTTGTTTGTTACTACTTACTGTGTGTATCACTTGTGTCTTTTTATTTTGGTTGGCCATATGGCTATTTTGTGGGAAAGTAACTGTCCTTATTGCCATCCTTTGTTTAGGTTTCCATTATGGTCTGGTCGCTTCATGTTTGAGTTCCTTTCCCTTTGGTGTCTTTGATGGGTGGAGTAAGTTAATTGTATCGATTACTGATCTTTGTTTTACTTCTACTTTTAAAAGGTGTTAATTTCACGGACTTATTTACCTGGTGGATCAGAGCCGTCAAAAGCCTCTAAAAAGGACGAGAGAAGGCGAACACAAAATACAATACAATATGTGCATCAATTACAATAAGCCAACTGACATACAGTGAAACCTTAGTAGCTCGACCGCCGATGACTCGATTACCACTGCTGCTTCGAACTCGTTCTTTAACCCCTAGAAAATCCTACCAACGTCCCCAGATATGCATATACACCCGGCAAAATAAAATAAAACGCATAAAGTAAAGTTTTGCATTGTTTGGGATTAAGATCTGATGTGACTGAAGCTGCTTTATAGCATGCTGTACTGCAGTTGGTAATAAAGTATTTGATTGGGTCAAAGATGCCGGAAGTTATCAGCCTATAAGTAAGGGAGGGGTCAATTAAGGCGTAGCCATACCAAATTTAGTGACACAGAGTCCTTTCTGATAATTAATCTTCATCAGTGTGTCTCAACCCCAAAGTTCTGAAACCGAAACGGATGACGGGCAAGACCCGGTAAACACAGCATACCCCCTCCGAGCACACACCGACCATTCAAAAACATTCCGCGATTTCTTTTGGCTCTGCCAAATAAACCAATAGAACCATGTTTGCCACTAGTATCATTCTAAGATGTGTTGTTTCACTGCGATATAATGCTGTAATCATCTGATATGATGATGGTTCGAAGCTGTAAAAATTACAAAAAACAACTGCATGTAAAACAGTACGCTAAAAGAAGTACATGAAAAACTTACTGAGCGAAACTTAAAAAAGCCATCGGAAGAGATGACAAATCCCCCGACCAAAAGCCAATATGGCCTTCAGATGATTGTTCACCAATAGAAAGTGCACCAGAATTAAACCAGCAATATGTCACAAAAGTTTTCGAGTTATGGCCATCACAGGATTATACTGCCAGGGGAGATACTAAAAAACCAGGGCACTCAGAATTGTGGTTCTTGCGCATGACATGTCTGCTTAAGCGCATGTATTTCTGTACGAAGTACCATCAATATGTCTCAAAAAGTATTGGAGATATGGTGATCACAGGCTGGTGACACTGTTTTATTGGAAGGGTAGATAACTCAAATACCACAGCACCAACAGTTATGGTTCTTGCACATGACACTCCTTCTGTACCTTGCATACAATTGTGCCAAGTTCCTTCAATATATCTCAAAGGGTGTTGGAGTTATGGCCATCACAAGGTTATATTGTCAGGGGAGATAACTAAAAAAAAGAGCACCCAGAGTTGTAATTCTTGAGCATGACACACCTGCTTAACCTCATGTACATCTCAAAGGGTATTGGAGGTACGGTGATCACAAGGTGGTCATACTGTTATATTGGAAGGGGAGATAACTCAAATACCATAGCACCCATAGTTGTGGTTCTCAGGCATGAAGTGCCGTCTTGACCTTGTTTACAATTGTGCCAAGTACCATCAATATATCTCAAAGGGTATTGGAGTTATGGCTATCACAAAGTTATATTGTCAGGGGAGATAATTTAAAAAATCAGGGCACCCTGAGCCGTGGTTGTTGCAAGGACACACTTGCTTAACTTCATGTACCACTGTACCAAGTACCATAAATATATCTCAAAGAGTATTGGAGATGTGGCCATCACAAGGTAGTGATTCTATTTTATTGGAGGGGGTAATAACTCAAAAACCATGGCACCCAGAGTTGTGGTTCTTGTGCATGACACACCGCCTCGGCCTTGTTAACAACTGTGCCAGTTACCATCAATATATCTTAAAGGGTATTGGAGTTATGGCTATCACAAGGTAGCCACTCAATTTTATTTGAAGCGGAGATAACTCAAAACCATGGCAACCATAGTTGTGATATTCCTGTGCATGACACGCCGTCTCAGCCTTGTGAACAACTGTGCCAGGTACCATCAATACATCTCAAAAGGTATTGGAGTTATGACCATCACAAAGTAGTCATTCTATTTTATTAATAGGGAAGATAACTCAAGAAGTATGCCATCCAAAGTTCTGTTTCTTGCGTATGTCACGCCGTCTCAGCCTTGTGAACAATTGTGCCAAGAACCATCAATGAACCTCAAACGGTATAGGAGTTATGGCCATCACAAGGTTACGTCTACGGACGGACAGAGACGGACGGACACCAGGCTGATCGCTATATCCTCCGAACCTATTCGGTCGGGGATAAAAAAAACCTATACGTTCATATATCCTCATTGATTATATTGAGGGGATTCTAGTTAGTACAGATAGAATACCAATTTTAAAGACGATATAAACATGGTCCCTACTACGCCTACTGAATAAACATTAGTGACTCTAACTACCCTATCTCGAACACATTTTCATGGACCAAGAGGAGTTCATGCCATTGAAATTCGACTGTGTAAAATACTACAAGTATCAGCCGTCCTCGAGATGGTCAATAGAAATTTTATTGGGGCTGGGGTGGGATCAAACCTTTAGTTTACATATACCAACACTCACCCTCGTCCTAAATCATAATGCAGATTCAAACATTACCACAGTAACAAATTGATCCACAACGGAGGGATCCTACGAGGGCAAGTCAATAAAAAACCAGTCTAACTTATTTCTAGGTCAGATAGATCTCTTCTTTTTCGATGTAATTGCCCTCTAGAATGATACACTTGGACCAACGCTGTTCCAGTGCCATCAGCCCAGAATTGAAGAAGCCAGGGTCCTTGACCCACTCCTCAACTGCCATCACTACTTCTTCGTTGACCGGAAATGCCATACCAAGATATCCTTTTTTCAAGTTTGGAAATAGTCACTAGAAGCTAAGTCCGGAGAATAGGCGGGTTGCGGTATTAGCTCGTACCCATTGCGATCAACAGCATCCATTGCAATTTTGCAAGCGTGGACTCTTGCATTGTCCTGATGGAGCAGAAACCCTTTGGATAGTTTACCTCGGCGTTTTGTATGGATCGCAGTTCTCAGTTGGTCGAGCACCTTTGCATAATACGCACATGTTGTTTTACTATTCTTTGCTAGAAAGTGCAACATAATGACGCATTTTGCGTCTCAAAATACTGTTGCCATCACATTGTCAGCTGAGGGTTGCGTTTTGAACTTCTTTGGCCTTGGAGACCCCTGCCCTACCCACTTGGATTTTATTCTCTGGCTCATAATAATGGACCTATGTCTCATCTACAGTCACCAGACGTGAAAGAAAACCGTCTTCCTTTGACCTAAACCGCTTCAACAATGCGCTGTATCGCTTAGGGATTTTGTAACCCAACGGGCTGTTAGCTTAACACTACCATGTGAAATGTGTAATGCATTCGCTATTTCTTCCACCTTAATATTCGCCTACCAGATCCCGTACTTTGTAACATAAAAAATTATATCTTAATCGTCGGCATCTGATGGGCGTCCAGACCTGATTTTGACTTCTATAGAATTTTCTATCGCGTTTGAATTCCCCAACCCATAATTAAACTTGCATACGATGGTGCAGAAGACCCATAAGTATGTGTTAATTCGCAATGTACTTTCTGAGCTTTTCTCCTTTCAAATACAAGTACCGAGGTACAGCACGGTTCTCAACTTTTGACTAAAAGCTTGCTTATGCGTCGCTAGCCATGTTTGAGCATCAATTTATTTTGAGTAAATGACACGATAAGGGGGCAATGTTGCCCTCATGCCTAAAACATGGGACAGGCTAGATACTTATTGACTTGCTCTCGTACTATATCTTTCTAAAGAATTTCAATGAGCGGACCAATATACAGACAAGACATTCATGCAGTGGCCCTGATCTACTGAATGTATCAATAGATGAACGGATGGGCATGTTCTACTGAATGCGTCAATGGATTTGTGTTGGTGTTAATCGACCTGTAAACCCTTGTTGGTCATGTAGAGGATATACATTTCTCTTCATTTAGGCCAATGTTAAATTTTTCGTCAAAGATTTCTCAAGAACCGTAGAAGCTAGGAACCTCAAACTTGGCATCCTAAGCAAGCAATCATGATGACTTGTATTATGTAAGAGACAGTGGGCATTATCTGCTTATTTGTTCATCTGTTCTTTTATTCTTCCTTCTCGTCATATAGGCCAATGTTATATTTTTGCCAAAGATTTCTCAGGAACAACAAAATATAGAAGCCTCAAACTTGGTATACCATGCAATGACGATGACTTGTATTGTGTAAGAGACAATGGGTTCCTCCACTTATGTGTTTTTCTGTTCTTTCATTCTTCTTTCTCTCCATATAGGCCAATGTTAAATTTTGTGTCAAAGATTTCTCAGGAACTGTAAAAGCTAGATGTAATTATGACTTATATTGTGTAAAAGACAATGGGCTTTCTTGGCTAATTTGTTCATCTGTTCCTCTCCAGATACATGTAGGCCAATGTTAAATGTTTCCGCCAAAGATTTATCAGGAACCACAAAAGCTAGAAGCCTCAAGAGGCAATGGGCTTTCTCAGCTTATTTGTTGTTTCATTCTTCGTTCTCTCCATATAGGTCAATGTTAAATTTTTCGTCAAAGATTTCGTAGGAACTGCAAAAGCTAGAAGCCTCAGACTTGATGTGCAATGCGATAGTGATGGCTTATATTGTGTAAGAGACTATGGGCTTTCTCAGCTTATTTGTTCATTCGTTCTTTCATTCTTCATTTCTGTCCATAAAGGCCAATGTAACGGTTCTCGTCAAAGATTTTTCAGGGACTGCAAAAGCTAGAAGCCTCAGACTTTGTATGCAATGCAACAATAATGGCTTATATGGTATACGATACACTGGGCTTTCTCGGCATATTTGTTCATTTGTTCTTTCATTCTTCTTTCTCTCCCTATTGGCCAATGTTAAATTTTTCTTCAAAGATTCCTCGCTCGAAGCCTCAAGCTTGGTTTGCAATGCAATAATAATGGCTTATATTGTATAAGAAAACCAATGGGCTTTCTTGACGTATTTGTGCATTTTGTTTTGTTGTTTTTGTTGTATTGTTTTTTTTTGTTTTTTTTTTTTTTTTTTTTTTTTTTTCATTCTGCTTTCTTTCCATTCAGGACGATGTCGAATTTTTTGTCAAAGATTCCTCAGGAAATACAAAAGCTGGAAATCTGTAACTTGGTATGCAATGCAATAATGATTACTTATATCGTGATGGGGATGATGGACTTTTTCTTCTTCTTTTTATTTGTTAATCTGTTCTGGAAGCCATCAACTTAGCATGAAATATAGTAATTATTATTAATATCATGCAAGAGAAACTGAGCTCTCTATCTGGTGATCAAGAGGTTGTGGGGGTATAGTCAGATCCTCTGACAGTTCTAGTTTCATTTGGGAAGGTTTTGTAACTGACAGTCGAGGGTTAAATTGTTTGACCGTCTAACGTCCTATCTTTGAAACACTGTTCTTCTGAGTCAGATAAGGGTTTACACTGCTTGTTTAGAATATGTGAATGTTGGCAAAACATTCAGAAATTTATTTAGACATCGCTAAATATGGGAAATAAGCTTGTTCAAAGATATTTAGGGTAAGATTCTGATTGCCAAATACGGTTATTAAGACACGTAAGACATCAGTTCTTTGTAAGGTGATATTTATCAATGGTAAATTAAGGGTTATGTCTATGAGGAAAAAAAAACGACCCGAATGTTTGTGAGGGTGCACGAATTGCCAATCCGATATCGTTGCGTTTTTTCTTGAATCAGGGGATAACAGTATTGCACGACCCGCAGAAAAAGCAACCGACTGAAGTCGGTTGATTTCTAAGAGTGCCCTAAAATCATCGCATCATTCTATCATTCGGTCAATCGGTCAGTCTGTCAGTCTGTCTGTCCGTCCGTAACCCGTTTGTGAAAATTGGTGATAGTGACTTAACCGCTTGGAATATTTAAACAATTTTTGGCATACTGATAGATATCAATGAGATCTAACCAATGAACTTGCGAAATATTACATTCCATTTAGTATAGCCTCGCCGAGGCGAAAATTGTGAAAATTTTCGAACTGCTTCTCCTCGGAAACCGGTGGGCAGATAGAAATCAAATTTCATATGAAGCCTCTGTGGGATGGGGGAAACCAAAATTTGCTCATGAGGTCCAGGTCACATGACCAAAATGGCCGCCAAGCCATATATGGTCGGTCTGTCTGTCCGTCCGTAACCCGTTTGTGAAAATTGGTGATAGTGACTTAACCGCTTGGAATATTTAAACAATTTTTGGCATACTGATAGATATCAATGAGATCTTACCAATGAAGTTGCGAAATATTACATTCCATTTAGTATAGCCTCGCCGAGGCGAAAAATGTGAAAATTTTCGAACTGCTTCTCCTCGGAAACCGTTGGGCCGATTGAAGTCAAATTTCATATGGAGCCTCTATGGGATGGAAGAAACCAAACTTTGCTCATGGAGTTCAGGTCACATGACCAAAATGGCCGCCAAGCCATATATGGTAAAAACCCTTCAAAAATAGTCTTCTCCAGAACCACTGGGCCGATTTCAACGAAACTTGATAAATAGCATCTGGGGCGTAGGCCCATCATTAATTGCTAAAATGGTGACCCTGGGTTGACCTTGACCTTCTTTGTGCCTAGGTCAAACTTTGACACATATGCTTAGTATTGGAAAAGTGAGAATGCATTTTATCCTGCAAACGATTCAGAATACAGTACTGAAGTATAAGATATATTTTTGCTCCTTACGATAAGGCGCATTTATTAGGGAACCGTGTTAGGTCCAGGTCACATGACCAAAATGGCCGCCATACCCATATATGGTAACACTCATAAAGCTAAAAGCATCCGGCGGGTCGTGCACTTCAGCTGAAGCACTGGTTCAAAACTATAATTCATTACGATAACACACCCGTGCGACATAGTGCATTTTTCACATCTCCAAAATGGCTACTTTTCGGATGAAAATCCATGATATCTTTCTTATTTATACTGCAAACATAGGTTGTGGGTGCTCATTAGAACCGCCTCTTTGAGGCGGTTCTAACGAGTACCCACAGCCTATGTCTTGGAGTAAAAATAAGAAAAATAATGTTTACCCCCCGTAAACCTCAGTTTTCTCTATACAAAGTTGGTTGTAAGGGGGTGTTCATTTCACGGACTTGGTCACGTGATGTTGGGGAAGGTAAATCAGCGGTTTTACGGTCGGAGATTTCATTTTACGGCGACGAACTAGCACTTATATTCAGTTGTTTTTTTTAAACTTGTACTATTATGAGCCCCGCCAAGCGAATTTGTATCTTCGAGCATTCCGTCATGACAAATTTTAACTGCGCATGCCCAGCCATTCAGAGGGGCCAGGGATATGGCTTTCTCTTTGAAGGTTCCTCTTGATTCACTACTTGTATAAGCGAGCAGCGAAGGTTCTGGCGAGACTGCGCGGATGCGCAGGCTCGCCTGAAACTTCGCTGCTCACATAGGCGATAAGTAACAAAATCGCTTGACGGGGCCCTGATGTACAAAGCGGCAACCTCTGAGCTGCGTAAACCCAAATACCAGCCATTGAAAACCGACGTAACGTGATGACATCGGATTTCCGACAGCATATCGCAGAATATAATGTCGCAATGTTTTGACGTTATTCAATCAGACGTCGCGTCACATACGCTGGTGCGTTAAAATTGGGCTTTAACGTCTCCGTCAACACTATTAGATGTTGCTTCCAATTGTGTGGGACTTTTATCCGACATTGAGATGAAATGACATATCAAGCCCTTTCACCCAATGAAACCAGTAGGATTTATAACCATAGACAGACCAACTTGCACCACTTTGCCTGGGCAGGCTTTGACAAACTCAGCGGTTTATCAGACGTAAAAATAGCTGTGTTTCCGCTAACCTGCAGAAAAAAAAATTTTGGTCGGTGAGAAGGAGACACTTTTTTTTAATTTTCTTTTTTTCTCCCGAAAAACAAAACAGGGTCAGGCCTATCTTTGAAACACTATTCTTCTGAGGCTTTCATGCGGACTAAGCAAATCATTTGTCTTAATCGCGACGGAAGTAAGGGCGAGGAGATTTTGGCCACGTAAAATCGATTTAAGCCTCCCAGTGGAATTCGGCGGTTCTTTTGTCGCGATTTATTTTTGTTATGGTTTGTCTTTGGGTGTTTGTGTCGGTTATATTATTTTATTTTGAATAGCTTATTGACCATTTTGTTGGAAAGTAACTGTCCTTTTGGCTCTCCGCTGTTGATGTTTCCATTGGGGTCTGTTGTTTCATGTTTGCGTTTCTTTCCCTTTGGTGTCTCTGATAGTAGCTGTAGGTTTATTGTATCGATTCCTGATCATTGCCTCCACTTCTATTCTATATATTTTATGTGTTTTTGTTTTTGTACATGTTTTTTTATATAAAATTGTCATGTTTCGACTTGCACTGTATATCATAAGTAAATTCAGATGCTCAAAAATGTCAGCTCTGTATTTCGGAAGGTACTAAATGCCAAAAACTACAAAAATGTACTAAAAACGCGAAATTACTCGGAGTAAATGCAAAGACGACTCAAGGTAGGGTCGGAAATTGAAAATGGTAGGGTCAGTGTTTTAATTTTTATTTTGTTATTTTATTGATAAAAAAAAATAATAGAGTCGGGGGTGGGGGGGGGGGGGGGGGGTCTGGCGAAGGGTCGGTCTACTTAGCGGAAACACAACTATTTTTTAGGCCTCAGTACCAAAGTGCGGTCAGTTGGAAGCACCATGTAGCCCACTCCATTTCTCCAAGTCCTGATGGGCGGGGGCAAATCCGATAGCGTGTTTTAGCATGGATATACACTGGAACGACTCGAATGATGGCCATTTCATGGCAGTTGAGTCGTGTGCGGCCTTTTGCCAGAGCTCCAGATAAGAAGTATTTCAGAGGTCGCATTACGATAACACACTCTTGCATATGGTGTATTATTTCATATCTCCAAAATGGTGACTATTTTGGTGTAAATTGTGATATTTTTCTTATTTGTACTCCAAACATAGGTTTTGGGTGCTGGTTAGAATCGCCTCATTGAGACGGTTCTAACGAGTACCCACAACCTATGTCTTAGAGCAGAATTTAGAAAAATAATGTATACCCCTGTAAAGTAGAAGTAAAACAAAGATCAGGAATCGATACAATTAACTTACTCCACCCATCAAAGACACCAAAGGGAAAGAAACACAAACATTAAGCGACCAGACCATAATGGAAACCTAAACAAAGGAAGGCCATAAGGACAGTTACTTTCCCACAAAATGGCCATATGGCCATCCAAAATAAAAAGACACAAGTGATACACACAGTAAGTAACAAACAACATCATAAATAAACCGCCACAGAAGAACCGCCTTGGAACGGTCAGTGGAATGATTTCCACTGGGGGGCTTAAATCGATTTTACGTAGCCACAATCCTCGCCCTTACTTCCGTCGCGATTTAAACAAATACTTTGTTCAGTCCGCATGAAGGCCTCCTAACTCATCAGTGCATCATCTCCGTGAACACAAAAATCAAAGAACCACAGAGGTGGGACAACGGTGAGGACTCGACAGCAAGAAACCACTGAAATGCTGGAGCAAAAGAAAACCAACAGTTAGACTCCGATGGGCCCAACCAGAGACCCCAGTTTTCTCTCCATAAAGTGGGGTTTAGAGGGGCCATCATGCCACGGATGTGTTAACCTGATGGTTTAGGCCACAACGTCTTATGTTATCTACATAATGTGTAATGTGAGAACGCAATCAGACTGCCTCATCGAGGCGACACCAATACGTGATAAGTAATACACGAGCGTAAAGAAAGGTTGAAAATATATCTCTAAATACTCCTCATTATGCTTATCTACTTGGCACAGGAGTTGCTATCTTCAAACATTGTATGTATGTGTTAAGGGTTTACGTCGCCGTCAACAATATTTGTCGTGCTTCCGATTTTGTGGGACTTTTACCCAGCATTGATATTCAATGACATAAAAAGCCGTGCCTCCAAAAGAAACTCATCACGCAAACACACCTAAATAGTTTTGAACCCCACTTATATATAGTAAAACTGGGGTTTACAGGGACAAAACCTTATTTTTCTTTTTATTTTTCTTATTTCTGCTCTAAAATATAGATTGTGCGTATTCGTTAGAACCGCCTCATCGAGGCGGTTCTAACGAATACCCACACTCTATATTTTGAGCAGAAATAAGAAAAATATCACAATTTTTCATCTTAAATTTCTTATTTTTATGGCGGTAAAATCTACAGTGTATTTGTATAGGCGTGTTTTCGTAATGGTAAGGGTTTAAGGGCGGACCTGACTCGCAACACTTATCCTAGACAGGCTGACTTTCGCTAGTGATGTTTCCATTATGGTCTAGTTATGTCATGCATAACGAAAACATGCCTATACAAATACATTGTAAACTGGGCACCCCAAGAAAACGAAAATTTGAAGACGAAAAATTGTGATATTTTTCTTATTTCGTCACAAAATATATGTGGGTACACGTTAGAACCACTTCATCGTTAGAACCGCCTCATCCGTTAGAACCGCCTCGATGAGGCGGTTCTAACGAGTACCCACAATCTATGTTTTAGAGCAGAAATAAGAAAAATAAGGTTTACCCCCGATAAACGCCAGTTTTATTATTCACACTTATTTGCATTATCTGCTGGTTCCAGTCTGAAGGTTATCAGTGTTGGAAAAACAGGTAACCAGACTCCCCCCCTGACCTTAAAAGGTCAGGGGGGTCTGGTTACCTGTTTTTTCCAATATTGATAATGCAAATATGGTGAATATAAAAGTGGGGTTACAGGGGGGGTCAAAATTATATAGGCGTGTTTTCGTGATGTTTGTGTTTCTGTCCATTCGGTTTTTCTTATGGGAGGTGTGGGTTAATTGTATCGATTCCTGATCATTACTATCACTTCTTTTTGACCCTTCTAAGTGGTTTACCAGTAACCTTTAACAGACACAGGTAAATTAGCTAGGTTGCAATGTAACTGACTTTAACTGTAAGGTGGCGTGAAACGAAAGCGTCATTCGCACCTAGGACCATCGATTTCGTGAAGACGTCTTTAACAATTCTCACATCTCGCGTGATTTTATCATTCCACCGTTAATTAAAGGTGAGAACTGCTTAGAGATTGAGCTTGTAATAGAGCTTAATTGTCCAGCAAATCGATACAGGGACAACAAAGTAGGACTCTAATGCACTCCAGAATGTTACGCGTTGTCCTATTGAATAATCGTCAAGAATTTGCGACAGTGTTCTGCGATATTATCGAAAATCCGACGTCATCATTTTATGTGGCTTTTTAATGGATGGTAGTTAATTTTACGCAACTGGCCTGCCCCTTCGTACAACAAAATAAAATAAACGAAAATAAATAAAATAACGAGATAGTTACAGGAATAAGGGCATTGGAATGGGGATAACCGTACTGAAAATTGTCATTCACGGAGGTAGATTGTCGATTTTAAGTCCGCAAATTCCGTTTTCCCGACTTCCCGGACGCGTAGCTGCTGTCGTAACACTATCAAATAGAAGTGGAGGCAATGATCAGGACTCGATACAATAATCCCTAAGCTCCTACAGAGATACCAAAGGGAACGAAACACAAACATGAAATAACTAGAACCTAATGGAAACATCAATTGCGGAAAGCCAAAAGGACAGTCAGTTTCAACAAAATGGCCACTTGGCTATCCAAAACACTTGGCTATCCAAAACACAAAATATAAGCGATACACACACATTCAAAGACAAACCATAACAAAATAAACCGCGACAGTAGAACCGCCTTGGAACGGTCAGTGAAACGAATTCCACGTGGGGGCTTAAGTCGATTTTATGCGGCCGCAATCCTACATTACGACATGTAAATTCAGTTAAAATGCACCTGTTGCACCTACACACTTTGATGAGTTTAGTTTGTAACTCATGTCTTGAGTATAAACTGAATAACTGCATTCGAGATTGTCTATGGGGAGGGAACTACATGTACTGAGTGTCACGGTCACAGACTCCGTTTAATGATCCCGCTGAAAGATTTTGCAGTTACCAATTCCGTTTTATTGTTTCTCTGAAAGATTTTGCAGTCGCACATTCCGTTTTAAGATTCTGCTTAAGCGTCTCCGTAAACTTAAACTTGCGATCGTGAAACAAATGACCTACCCCCCCCCCCCCCAAACAACAATTTTCAATGCTCTTATCCCAATGTAAATGCCTTAAGCCACATGTTGTGCAAAAATGTGTTCTACTTGCACAATGGCAACTACGGTGATCTGCGTAAGACCAAATGTCAGCCAATAAATACCGGAGTTACAAAAATGGGTTGAGCTTCCGGCGATAAAGCGTAAACTGTACTGTCGCAAACGACAATCCTTCGGATTCACTCAACATTCATGCAAACATTACAATCAGACACTGAGGGCAGACGGACTATGTCTTTGGCAGACACAAATTCGTGTTAAGCAAACCTCTAAAAGAACACCATCATTACTTGCCAGCCAATGTAGGTGAGCAGGCAGATGCCTGTCTTACCAGGTTGAAACCCTTGACAAAAAGTTTTCCCGTGACGGGACTCATAAGTATCATAGCAACAGATAGGTTTGGTCTTTTGTGATAACTGAAGGATAGTTTTTTGTCGAGTTTCAATAAAATCCTATGTTGTGGGTATCCATAGGCGGTTCAATAATTTATATATATACAGAAATAAGGAAAACTAACCTTCAGTTATCACAAAATACGCACCCTATCGGTTACTTTGAGAATAAAGGGTAGGAACCAGTGCTTCAGCTGAAGTGCACGACCCGCCGGATGCTTTTAGCTTTATGAGTGTTACCATATATGGGTATGGCGGCCATTTTGATCATGTGACCTGGGCCTAAAAACGGTTCCCCAAATAAATGCGCCTTATCGTAAGGAGCAAAAATATATCTTATACTTAGTACTGTATTCTGAATCGTTTGCAGGATAAAATGCATTCTCACTTTTCCAATACAATTTAAGCATATGTGTCAAAGTTTGACCTAGGCACAAAGAAGGTCAAGGTCAACCCAGGGTCACCATTTTAGCAGTTTATGATGGGCCTACGTCTCAGATGCTATTTATTAAGTTTTGTGGAAATCTGCCCAGTGGTTCTGGAGAAGACTATTTTTGAAGGGTTTTACCATATATGGCTTGGCGGCCATTTTGGTCATGTGATCTGGACCCCCTGAACAAATTTTGGTTTCCCCCATCCCATAGAGGCTCCATATGAAATTTGATTTCAATCGGCCCAACGGTTTCCGAGGAGAAGCAGTTCGAAAATGTTCACATTTTTCGCCTCGGCGAGGCTATACTAAATGGAATGTAATATTTCGCAAGTTCATTAGTTAGATCCAATTGATATCTATCAGTATGCCAAAATTGTTTAAATATTCCAAGCGGTTAAGTCACTATCACCAATTTTCACAAACGGGTTACGGACGGACATGGCTTGGCGTTCATTTTGGTCATGTGACCTGGACCCCATGAGCAAATTTTGGTTTCCCCCATCCCATAGAGGCTCCATATGAAATTTGACTTCAATCTGCCCAACGGTTTCCGAGGAGAAGCAGTTCGAAAATTTTCACATTTTTCGCCTCGGTGAAGCTATACTAAATGGAATGTAATATTTCGCAAGTTCATTGGTTAGATCTCATTGATATCTATCAGTATGCCAAAATTTTTTTAAATATTCCAAGCGGTTAAGTCACTATCACCAATTTTCACAAATGGGTTACGGACGGACAGACTGACAGAATGACACGGTGATTTTAGGGCACTCTTAGAAATCAACCGACTTCAGTCGGTCGCTTTTTCTGTGGGTCGTGCAATGAACAAATATGCAATGACAAATGCATTCTGCACTGTCCGTTAATCAGCACGCCCCTTAAACATTACATACAACTTTGTTATACCCCCACAAATGAATCGGGGGGGGGGGGGGGGGGGGGGTATATAGGAGTGACCTTGTCGGTCCGTCGGTCGGTCGGTCGGTCTGTTGACTTGGTTTCCAGACGATAACTCAAAAAGCGCTTCACCGATATTTATAATTTTTGGTACACTGATGTAACATTATAAAATACAGGTCAAGTTCGATTTCCACTACAATTCGTCAATTTTCGACATAGTTATGGCCCCTTTCAAGTGAAAAAATTGCAAAATGCCGCTGTTGTACTATCAAGGCAGTTTTTGTGGGGGTATTCATCACCTTTAGTGATAGCTCTAGTATGGATTTGGCTTATGTATGCTATGATGATAGATACAGGTCCAAATGTTTATTTGGCAATACCCCCACTCATGCCTATGGCTTCAAGGTCAAGGTCACAGACTTAGAAATTTTTAATTAGATATTTTAAGAGTTGATATTTTCCAAATCGTGCGATGGATTGAGTTGATATTTGGTATGATGTTAGATACCTGTCCATTTTATTCAGTGATACCCCCACCCATGCCTATGAGCTCAAGGTCAAGGTCACAGACTTTAATTTTTTTAATTATCCCCTCGCACAACATAGCTCTAGCGTCTATATTTCTTCACTGACTTCAATATAACTTCACACAAATGTTCCTTATGACAATATCTCGAGCGAGTTTGACTTTCAAGGTCATGACCTCAAGGTCAAGGTCACTGTGGCTATTTTTAGAAAAACTTTGTCATCGCTCTAGCGCCTACATTTCTTCACCAATTTCAATATAACTTCATACAAATGTTCCTTATAAAAATATCTCGAGCAAGTTCGACTTTCAAGGTCATGGCCTCAAGGTCAAGGTCACTGTGGCAATTCTTAGAAAAAGTTTGTCTTCGCTCTAGTGCCTACATTTCTTCACAGATTTCAATATAACTTCACACAAATGTTCCTTATGACAATATCTCGAGCGAGTTCGACTTTCAAGGTCATGACCTCAAGGTCAAGGTCACTATGGCTATTTTTAGAAAAACTTTGTCATCGCTCTACCGCCTACATTTATTAACAGATTTTAATATAACTTCACACAAATGTTCCTTATAAAAATAGCTTGAGCTATTTCAACTTTCAAGGTCATGGCCTCAAGGTCGCTGTGGCTATTTTTAGAAAAACTTTGTCATCGCTCTAGCGCTTACATTTCTTCACTGATTTCAATATAACTTCACACAAATGTTCCTGATGACAATATCTCTAGTGAGTTCCTATTTCAAGGTCAAGGTCACTGTGGCTATTTTTAGAAAAACTTTGTCATTTCTCTAGCGCTTACATTTACATTTATGGATGGATTTTAATAGAACTTCACAAAAATGTTTCTTATGCTAATATATCGAGTGGCTTTGACTTTCAAGGTCATGACCTCAATGTCAAGGTCACTAATGCTATTTTTAGAAAAACTTTGTCATCGCTCTACCGCCTACATTTATTAACAGATTTTAATATAACTTCACACAAAAGATGCTTATGATAATATCTTGAGCAAGATCAACTTTCGCGGTCATGGCCTCAAGTCAAGGTCACTATGGCTATTTTTAGAGAAACATTGTCGTCACTCTAGAACCTACCTTTATTGATAGATTTTTAAATACAACCTTTGCACAAATGTTGCATATGATAATATCTCAAGCAAGTTTGACTTTTGCCATTTCGGTGTTTTCCACACACAAAGTTGTCTTGTGCAAGGGGATTTGTATCGCATGCGATGCCTTGTTAGATATTTTAAGAGTTTATATTTTCCAAATTATATGACAAATTAAGTTTATGTTTGGTATGATGATTGATACTGGTCCAATACCCCCACCCATGCACTTGCCCTAATGGTCAAGGTCACAGACAAAGAAATTTTTATCTAAAGTTTATTAAGAGCCCATACTCACCAAACCATATAGATTTGCTTCTTATTTGGTATGAAGATAGTTACAGGTCCAAAGTTGTATATACCCCCACCCCTGACCTCAAGGTCAAGGTCACAGACTTAGTCTTATTATGCTTTTAAAGTTTTATGGCTCATGTTTGGAAAGATGATGGATACAGGTCCCAAGTCTCATTCACCCATACCAACGTTCCTGCCCATGACCTGACGGTCAAGGTCACACATTTAGAAAATTTTGTTGCAACATGGATTTTCGGGGTGAGGCAGGGCCCTTGGCGGGGGCATCTGTGTCGTCTGGACACATTTCTAGTTTGATTAGCACTAAAGCAAAACGAATAACTGATCCTTACTGTTTCCAAAATCCGATTTTCATTAAAACTGGAGGATAATTACTTCATGGTAATTTGTATTCATTTTCTACAAGCCTATGTAGCCGAGTGTAGACGTGAAGTTACTTAATCATCGTACTAGCATTGCGATATGCCCTTGTAGCAACAAGAAAAAAAATGGATAGGCCTTTTTTCACTTCTGAAGAGCATAAAAATGATACTGAATGGTATTTTACGAACTGAACAAATTATAAGTCTAAATCGAGATAGAAGTAAGGGCGAGGATTGTGGCCGCGTAAAATCGATTTAAGTCGCCCATCCCACTCCAAAGTGGAATTCGTTTCACTGACCGTTCTAAGGCGGTTCTTCTGTCGCGAATTATGTTTGTCCCAATTGGCCATTTTGTTGGAAAGTGACTGTCCTTTTGGCTTTCCGCTATTGGTGTTTCCACTAGGGTCTAGTTATTTCGTGTTTCTATTTCTTTCCTTTTGGTGTCTTTGATAGGAGGGTTAATTGTATCGATTCCTGATAATTGCCTTCACTTCTATTTAACCATTCGAACACTTCCTTACTCGTTTTCTTCACATATGGAGGTCAAAATAACAAAATAGGTTGAAAATTTTACACAGGAAAATCACGACCAAAATACACAGCCATGACAGCTCAAGCCACCGGGGGAATAGAAGCGCAGTGTTTGAAGGCGCACACATTCAATAAAGGACATGCAACCTGTTCATGTACAGGGGAACTTAAAAGAGTGGTCATTTCGTTTGCAATTTATGAAACGAGCCTTCGACGAGTTCCATAAATTTCATATGAAATGACCACGTATCACGATTTTAAATCGGGTATCATCGCTGAAGAAGTTCGACAGCGTCATGGCGTTACGAGCCAGTAACAATGTGTAATTACTTGTGTCGTCATATGATTTTATCCACGAAATAACACCTATGTATTATACGAGGGCCGTTCAATATTTAACTAGCCCAACCCAGTTTCTGACCCGTTGCAAGTTCACGCTTTTCAACTAATATACATCAATGCCTTATATGTGGTCACACAAACTTTATCTGTCAGTCCGTGGGAGGTAAAATAAGATTGCACGGGTCAGTGTTGCCGAATAGTCTTCACAAATTGAGTACAGAGCATTGCTTAGATGAACCAGGAAGTTTATGAGGCATTGCGTGAAGTTCACTTCATATTCAACTGTTAAAAACTGGGTGGCTGATTTTAAACGTGGTCGGGTAGCGTTGGAAGGCGAGCACCGTAGTGGAAGACCCGTGAACGCTACTGATGATGTCACTAGTGAAAATCTAAGGGAACTAGTAAAGCAGAACAGGCGAATGAAAGTTTCTGAAATGGCTAGAAGATTGGAGGTTTCTGAGGGTAGTTTTTTAAAGGCTAGGCATTTGGAAGCTTTCTGCGCGTTCGGTACCAATCTTAGTAAAGAACGAGCTGTCCGAGTGTTCATATCTGAGTCACTGTTAGAAAGTTATGATTCTGATCCGGAAGACGTTTTGAAAGAATTGTTACCGAGGAAGAAACTTGGATCCATTACTATTATTTTGAGACTAAACAATGCACGGGTCACGGTTCACCGCGTCCCAAGAAATTCAAGATTCAGCTTTCAGTTTGCAAGGTCATGGCAACTGTGTTTTGGGATAGCAAGCGGGTTCTGTTGGTGGGCTTTACCTCATGATCTGACTATTTATTTGGACTATTGTGCTAATATTTTGGACCAATTACGTGCAACTACAGTACTGAATAGGCGTGAAAAATTACAAAAGTTATGCTGCAACATGACAATGCTAGAGTCCATACTTGCAAAGTTTCTGTGGACGCAATGAATCAGAACGGTTTTAAAACCTTACTCCATCCACCCTATTCTCATGATGTGGAATCCAGTGATTACATTTTGTTTCCGAACTTGAAGGAAGAATTGCGTGGACTTTACTTCCGGTCAGATGAAGAGCTTAAGGCAGCGGTTGAAGGGTGGATTGACTCTAGAGACCCTGATTTCTACAACAATGGACTTTCAGCCTTCGAACATTGATGGAGGAATTGAAGGGGTTAGTGCAAGAAAGGGCCAAAGTCCATTTTTGGAAAAATCTGGGATATTATCATTTTCAGATACATCATATCAAGACCTACAATCTGATATGTAGTTTGTTATATCTTATTTCTTATCTGGCATTAAAAATGACGGTTAATAAAATTTTTGGTAGGGTCCTAAGTCCAATGAAGTATCTTTGGTGCAGGAAGGGGTCTAAGTCCGTTTTACCACATAAAGCTTTAAGTTTCCATTGAATGTATTGTTCATTTGTTTCAGATTTTTGTTATAATAAGCTAATAAAGAGTCGTGATACGATAAAATATACACGTTCAACTAAATGACATAGGTTTCTGCTTTTAATAGAGAAAACTTTGTTGTATTTGTTTAGTGCAAGAAGGTGCCTAAGTCCAATAAATCCTGGACTTAGGCCCCTTCTTGCACTAAACCATTATTGTAACAAATGAATATCTGCGATATATTCAGAACTATTAATGCGATTTCTGCACCATTTCAGATGACACGATAACACATCAGAAGAATTTATTTAAATTCAAGTATGAAATGTCTTTCAAAATATTTTGTTTTTCGCGTTTTTCTAGAAATTATAAAAATGTGACTTAGGCCCCTTCTTGCACTAACCCCTTTAATTGCTTATTGCTGCGGGTGACTATGTGGAAAACGTGTCTTTAAGTAGGTAAGGCCAGATACTTATTGAATAACCCTCGTATGATAAACATGTAAAAGGTACTGCAAAAGAACGACCGCCCATGGACAGTCATCATAAAAAACTTCGTGGGGGCTAAAACTCCAAGGTTAAAGCAATTCAACCCTAGACCTCATTGCAGATGAAATACCATGCATAACGACATTAACGGATTAATCTGCAGGTACATGGAGGTATATGTAGGAAGCCCAGCAACTAATGAGGAGAGCAACATACATAATAGAACGTCTTTACATTAAATGATCATGAATCAGGGTTGTCAGAACAGAAGAAAGCCGCCAGTCATATCAGATCATCCCACTTTATATAGAGAAAAGTGATGTTTACGAGCTTGTACACTGTTGCCATAGTTCTGTTTCAAAGGATATGGGCCCAGTAAGCATTCTACATAAATCTGCAGCGGGCCGTTAGCGGCCCGTCAGGGTAGCTGACGGGCCGCTAACGGCCCGCTGTAGATTTATGTAGAATGCTAGCAGGGGGTGGTGCTAACGAGCACCACCATTTCAATATCCGTCACCTGTGTGATATGGCTGGCAGCACGTGTGCCTTATATTTCGTAACCTCCCTGTCATAATGAATGCTACTAAATATGTTTTAAAAGGTAATATCTTGAAAGTAAGGGGTACACTACAGAAATAATCCTGACAGAAGGAACCTACATGCCAAATATGAGGGTTCTATCTTAAACGGTTCAAAAGTTATGAACAGTATTTTTTTTCTTTTAAGTAGATCATAGGTCAAGGTCACAGGTCAATATTTTAGCATGAATGTAAAGCTCTCACAAGGTCACAAGGAACCTATATGCCAAATATGAAGGTTCTATCTTAAATGGTTCAAAAGTTATGATCAGTTTTAATTTCCTTTTAAGTAGGTGAAAGGTCAAGGTCACGGTCGAAAATGTTTACACGAATGCAAAGCTCTTATCACAGGAAACCTGCATGCCAAATATGGAGGCTCTATCCCAAACGGTTCAAAAGTTATGACCAAAATGTTATTTTTTCCTTTTAATAGGTCAAAGGTCAAGGTCATAGGTCAAAATTTTTGAATGAATGTAAAGCATTTGTCACAAGGAACTTACAAGCCAAATATGAAGGCTCTATCTCAAACGGTTCAAAAGTTATGACCAACGTTTAAGTTGTCCACGTACAAACCAACAAACCAACGAACAAACATACCAAAAAAAACGAACAAACAAACAGACAGGGCAAAAACAATATGTCCCCGCTATCGCTACCGGGGACATAAAAAGGTAGTCTAAGAGTATACAAGCTTTTTTTCTGGACCAGACAAGCTAGTTTTCGAACAATTAGGCCTCATCAGTGACACTCATATAAATCTAAAATGCCATGATGGAATCAATTTTCTTGCACAACAGACAAGGAAATCCGTGATTTTACCCTGGGATAGAAATTTATGTTCTGACCCTGGTGTTCCGACCCCAAATCGAATACAATCGCGTGTTTGATAAATGCATTGGTTGATTACGACCTCATGCGCGGCGGCGTCATGCGTGACGTCACTAAACATTCCTGTTGTGTCATCACAAAATGGCGGACGTCGGTAACCGAAGTGACAGCAGCATTAAAATTTCGCAATAGAAATGGAAGGTATGCAAGAAAAAGAATCCAATATGGGTGTGAGGGGTGAATAGAAAAATCCGTCCCTCGGGATCACTGTCCGGCATCACTCGGCAAGCCTCGTGATGCCGGACAGTGACCCTTGGGACGGATTTTTCTATCCACCCCTCACACCCATATAAGATTCTTATAATCCCACTATCTACACTATGAAGAAGGACAAGAAGACTTTTCCTTACACACCAGATAAGGAAATCCGTGGCTTTAGCCTGGGATTGAAATTATGTTCATACCTGTGTGTTCTTACCGAGGCAAATTACATAAGAATAGTGTGCGAAAAATAAAATGTTAAATAAAGTGAAATGAAAATTTTGGTGGCGTTGTGGAAGAAAACGACGGGGTTCTCTTGTAGACTGGCGTTCCCAACCCTCGGGATGACCGTGCTGAGCGGATTCTCGGTGTAGCCTCGGTTCCGCTAAGCATGGTCATCACTCAGGTTGGAAACGCCTGAAAAGTAACCCACTGGAAGCACGAGATACACTACAAAAATGAAAATTGTAGTGTACATCACGATAACAAGTCAGTGAAACGAAGACCCCTCTAAACTCCACTTTATATAGAGAAAAGGGGGGGGGGGGTTTACGGGGGTAAAAATTATCTGCCTTATTTTTGCTCAGAAACATAGATTGTGGGTACTCGTTACAACCGCCTCATTGAGGCGGTTCTAACGAGCACCAACAATCTATATTAAAAGAAGAAATAAGAAAAATTTCGAATTTTTTACCTAATATATGTCTTTTCTGACACCATGTTGGACGCCATTATTTCACATGGACATGTTTTCCTAATGATAAATTTCTTTTTCTGGTCCAAATAGGCATAGTTACTTCGTGTTCACCATGTTCTACTGAAAAAAGAGCAAGTTCACAAACATAAAGCGAACAAAATTTGTTTGGTAACTGGAAACCTTTGCAAGCGAAACAACCTTCGGATTAAAAAGGCTATACGGACTGAACAAATTATTTGTCTAAATCGCGACGGAAGTAAGGGCGAGGATTGTGGCCACGTAAAATCGATTTAATCTATTTTAAGCCCCCCCGCCAGTGAAAATCTTCCACTGACCGTTCCAAGGCGGCTCTTCTATGGCGATTTATTTATGTTGTTGTTTGTTACTTACTGTGTGTATCACTTGTGTCTTTTAATTTTGGGTGGCCGTGTGGCCGATTTGTTGGAATGTAACTGTCCTTATGGCCTTCCTTTGTTTAGGTTTCCATTATGGTCTGGTCGCTTAATGTTTGTATTTCTTTCCCTTTGGTGTCTTTTATGGGTGGAGTAAGTTAATTGTATCAATTCCTGATCTTTGTTTTACTTCTACTATACAAGAATTTCTTCAAGCTGTCCGTCACAATTTTCAAAACATAGCTGTAAAATCCATTGTTCAGAATGATAATTCTAAAAAATAGCAAGAATTTCTAAGACAGCCGTGTCTTCCCGCCGTCATTTGCGTGCCAAACGGAAACAAATTTCTCAGCAGGCAACATCGATTTCATTAAGAATCTTTGAAGTTTCCTGGCATGTCTCACGACTTTGTTCCAGTGCTAATTACAGGTGAGAACAACGCAGTAATGGTGTGTCTAATAGAGCCGCTTGCTTCCTAAATCAATAATGGAAAATGATGGACGACCAAAATATGTTTTGAAACATACCCCGAAGTATGACTGTACAGTAAAATTCCTATATTAAGACCACCTTTGGGACCGTTCAAAAGTGGACTGAAAGTCCACTTTTGAACAGTCCCAAAGGTGGTCCTTATTAGGAGAAACTATGGGTAGAAAACACAAAGACAGAATAATCGAAATCTTATAAATAAGCTTTTAAAAGCAGATTGAGTCTCGAATTTAGGTTGATTAATAGTGGAATTTTACTGTATTTGATTCTGAAACTCACAGAATTAATCTTTACATTGAGAAATGTCTAGGTTTTTTTTTCTCGCTTGTAGTAATACGGAGACCTGTGAATATGTTCTATAAAAGGGTATCCCTTGGCAGCAAAGAATTCACCACTGAACTTAAAAATATAAAATGTACAGTTTTCTGTACCAGACCAGCTAGTTTCGGCCAATAAGGCCTCATCAGTGACCCTTAAATATTTTCAAGGTTCCATTATGGAATCAATGATCCCAAAAGACAAGCAAATATAAACTACATGTACATTATGATGAAGGTACAGAGGGACCTATTTACGGCCGCCACACATTCTCTTTACATCAGCTGTATTCACGTTAAATATGCTCTATAAAAGTCTTATTCTCTTGAAGCAAAGCATGCACCACCGAACTTAAAATGTACGGAGTGTAAAGTTTACTGGGCCAGACTGGCTAGTTTCGGCCATTTAGGAATCAAGTGGTGGGGTTGAGATTTTGTACTGAAAGCGAAAATCTTCCTTTACATTGAATTCTTACACCTTCACTGAACATGCTTATCTTCAAGTTTACAAAACCGTTTTATATATAATATAACAGTAGTCCAAACAATATGGAAACAAAAGCATGTCGAACAGTCGGTCTAGCAGGACGTTTACGGAAACATATGTAAATATGTTCTATAAAAGGGCTATCCTTTGGAAGCAAGAAATACACCACAGAAGTGAAAAATATGGAGTGTACATGTTTTCTGGGCCAGACTAGCTAGTTTCGGCCAATTAGGCCTCATCAGTGACCCTCATATTTTCAAAATTCCACAATGGAATCAATGATCCCAAAGGACAAGAAAATATAATCTACACTATGATGTAGGGCAGGGAGACGTTTTACCACCGCCACACATTCCCACACACCAGCTGTAGTGAAGTTTAATATTTTCTATAAAATGGTTATCATTTGGAAGCAAGAAATACACCACAGAAGTGAAAAATATGGAGTGTACATGTTTTCTGGGCCAGACTAGCTAGTTTCGGCCAATTAGGCCTCATCAGTGACACTCATATTTTCAAAATTCCACAATGGAATCAATGATCCCAAAGGACAAGAAAATATAATCTACACTATGATGTAGGGCAGGGAGACGTTTTACCGCCGCCACACATTCCCACACACCAGCTGTAGTGTAGTTAAATATGTTCTATAAAAGGGTTATCCTTTGGAGCAAGAAATAAGCTGTTTTATGGAGCTTTTGACTATGACGGTAGGAATAACTTCCAGCTGTTTTTTACACCGGGTTCTGAAATATACCCTGTTTTGCTTTTTCTGTTTTGCTTCCTACGCAAAGAACTATTTTCGCTTAAAAATAATTAGTTTACAAAAAACATATGCGTTTGGGGAAGGAGTGACCCTTAGCTGATTTATTGTTTTGCACCCGTGCATGTGCATGTGCTCCCGTATGTATGTATATATCTCGTACAATGTTTCTTTACAAAAGCAGATAGATGACTTCAAGGAGTCTATACAATAACTTTAAGTTCTTTTACGAGATTGTCGTCTCAGTCTGACGCTTCTTATTTATTCCCTATTGATTTGACCATCGATCACATCGGTATTTATGTATATCGTAAACGAAATCTTATACGTCCACTCTTATTGCTAATAAAACAGCAGCAGCAGTTTGATAAATTACATGTAACACGTTCAGGCGACTGAAGCATTCAGTGGTTACGATTTTGATATATGTATATATAGTACTTCACGTTTAATACAGCATTTGTTTCTATTTCTACTGAGAGTGGTACATCCAGTCGGTTATATATGGCACTTCAAGTTTAATCCAGCATTTTTTCCACTGAGAGTGGAACATCAAGTTATGTGTCTAACGAGTTATTGAACATAGTCTGTCAGCCCTGAAATCTTTCACAGTGTAAACATATATATCTTTAGGTACTAAATTACTATACGTTGTATAATTTGTTTTGTTTGATTTGAGGTTTAACGTCCCCGTTAACACTGTAAAGGTCATTTTGGAGACGTCGCTTCCAATTTTGTGGGACTTTTACCCGACATTGAGATGAAATGACATCTCAAGCCCTGTCGCCCAATGAAACCAATAGGGTTTATTAGCATGGACGGTCCACCTCGCACCGCGGTTCCTGGACAGGCTTAGATCCTCTAAGCGGTTTACCAGTACTAGTGTACGGGCCGGATTCAGCTCTGCGTATACGTTGTATAATAAATTACTTAATGTGATTATGTTAGCAGACCCATTCGAAGGACTGATATATACTTGATCAGACAACACATACGTATCGCATCAAAAGACATTCGTATATTAAGATGCACTAAACACCACTGCAACATATCTCCGAAATGCATAGAGACGTTTGTGTTTGGGGTATTCCTTTACCAATTTCATACGGAATCCCCGTACGGGAGTAGACTGGCAAACAGTGCTCGCCCAGATCAGATACCACTTTAATCAAGCCCAACACCATTTTGCAAAATAAAGATCTACTATTTTCTATTTTGATTCAAAAATAAATAAACTTGACAACCCAAAGTGTAGAAATGGACTCCTATATATAGTGAATGATATTCTTTTCAGTTAAAACGGATAAATATTAGCTTACATTAACAACTTAAGAAGCCTCCGTGGTGTAGTGGTTACGCTCCTCGCCTTGTAAACCAGGGATCGCAGGATCGATCCCGGGCTACTCCAGACTTTCGAATGAGTCTTTAAACCGAGGTCCCGTCTCCGTATGACCTTAGCTGTTGGTGGGACGTAAAACTAAAAAAACACTCAAAAACTCACATTAACAACTTTTGTCATATGACGTCGCGTCTGAGAGTGTAATAACGCCATGTAATATTTTCGATAATCCACTAGTGGATTAAATATGCAAATTAGCTAGATACGTCCCGTAACGTTACATGTAAGACGCCCTTAACGACGTCGCGTTTACTAATGGCGGAATATTGATATTTTTGTAAACAATCGAGAAAAAAATGCGTTTTAAATGTCATATGATAAATAGAATCTTGCATTCGTGCTCATGTATTATTGAATTTATTAAACGAGTTGAGGAAAAGGGATAAAATGCTCGGCAAAGCCTCGCATTTTATCCCTTTTCCTCAACTCGTTTAATAAATTCAATAATACATGAACACTCATGTAAGATCCTTTATATAATAAACTCCTTGATCGATTTCAGAACGTCTGTAAACCAAACGTCGTCACGCTAGCACGTCCGTCTATTGCGGAACATTGTAAACCTTATATTATGAACCGGTAAATCAGATTTAGTCATGTCAGAAAGTGTGTGATGCCCTCACCTTTCTACTTGACAATATTTATATTAGATTCGGTACTAAGTTATTTAGACAAGTTGTGGGTATTCCGATGGGTACTAATTGCGCACCTCTTGTGGCTGATCTGTTCTTGTATTGTTATGAAAGAGACTTCATTTTGTCGCTTTCCATTGATAACCAATCTGAAATTATTGAAGCTTTTAGCTCTACTTCTAGATATTTAGATGATTTATTAAATATCGATAATACCTATTTTGATGGTTTGATCAGTCAGATTTACCCCCTAGAACTTCAGTTAAATAAAGCAAATTCTTCTGATACCGAGGCCCCGTTTTTGGATTTACATCTATCTATTGTAGATGGATTTGTTTCGTGCAAAATTTATGATAAACGCGATGACTTTGATTTTGAGATTGTAAATTTTCCTTTTTTTGGATGGTGATGTTCCTCGTGCGCCATCCTATGGCGTTTATATTTCGCAATTAATTCGATTTGCTAGAGTGTGTAGTCATGTAACTGACTTCAACACTCGTAATAAATTATTAACGGCTAAACTTCTTAATCAGGGTTATCGGTACCATAAACTACGCAAAGCCTTTTCAAAATTTTATAGACGCCATTCTGATTTAATTTCAAAATTCAATATTGGACTTAAATCTCTTCTGCAACAAGGTCTATCGGAACCCGAATTTTATGGTGACTTAGTATATAAATTCAGAAAAATATATAACCGCAATGACTTCAGCACCCAATTTCGTAAAATCATTCTTCGATATAAAAAGATTGGGTACAACATGGATATTATACGACAGACTGCATGCATGGTAGTTAACCCAATCACGGTTGGCAACTTTGCTTCCCTCTTTAATTGCACGCCGGTGGGTCAGGCCTCAGATTCTATGACGGCTCCAACGTAAAGGCTTATTGAAAATTAAAGAGATAATGTTGGTTGGTGCCTGATGCTCTGTCTCTGGTCGGGCTCATCGGAGTCTAACTGTTGGTTTTCTTTTGCTCCAGCATTTCAGTGGTTTCTTGCTGTCGAGTCCTCACCGTTGTCTCACCTCTGTGGTTCTTTGATTTCTGTGTTCACGGAGATGTTGCACTGATGAGTTAGGAGGCCTTCATGCGGACTGAACAAATTATTTGTCTAAATCGCGACGGAAGTAAGGGCGAGGATTGTGGCCACGTAAAATCGATTTAAGCCCCCCAGTGGAAATCTTCCACTGACCGTTCCAAGGCGGCTCTTCTGTGGCGATTTATTTATGTTGTTGTTTGTTACTTACTGTGTGTATCACTTGTGTCTTTTAATTTTGGATGGCCATATGGCCATTTTGTGGGAAAGTAACTGTCCATATGGCCTTCCTTTGTTTAGGTTTTCATTATGGTCTGGTCGCTTAATGTTTGTATTTCTTTCCCTTTGGTGTCTTTTATGGATGGAGTAAGTTAGTTGTATCAATTCCTGATCTTTGTTTTACTTCTACTTTACAAAGATATATCTTAAAACTCTTAAAAGTTCGGACACCTTGAGGACTTGTAATTCTCCAAACATTTTAAGAAATTTGTTTCGCGATCCAGCAAAGACTCCAAAAGGTGCAAACTGAATTGCAAACAGTGTAGACACTGACAAGTCTGATCTTGGTCTATGCTGTTTGCATAGGCCTGTGTATTCCAATATTTAGGAACATTACGGTACACTCAGCAAAGATAAAAAGTACCAAGTTCACCAATTTGAAATTTATCAAAACTATGAAATTTTCATTTAATTACTTACCGGTTTTAAAATTGCATTTTGAACTTTTATTTTATTTGATTGAGACATTATAGAATTATAAGCAACGGGCTTCCGAGGCCTAGTGGATAAGAGCGCTGACTCTTAATCATTAGGTCTCTCACCGCTGTGGGTTCGAGCCTCGCTCGGTCACATGTGAGATGCCACGTTCTGCAACGGAAGGGCAGGTGGTTTTTCTCCGGGTACTCCGATTTTCGCCCACCTCATATTAACGATCGGCTCGATATGAGTAAAATAATCTTGAAAGGGCCGTGAAACCAAAAAAAAATAATAATGATAAAATAAAAAATAGAATTATAAGCGTTGACTTAGCTAAGGGGTTATTCTAAAAAATCACAGGCCCATGGAGAAGTTGCCAATTGATGATCTGACAGATGATATGGCTATCAAAACAAGGATCCTCCGCCGCATTATGTTTACATAACGGCTGCTTACGTCAGGGTTTAATTATTCCATGCGGCTTGGAGGACATTTTGTAGGTTCTCAAGATTCAATAGGTTCTGCCGGTGCACTTGTCGCCCAACCTAAGCGTGCTTACCCGCATTTTATGGTGACTTAGTATATAAAGTCAGAAAATATATGCTTGCAATGACGTCTGTACCCACTTTCGTTAGATCATTCTTCGATATGAAAAGATTGGGTTCACAATATATATACAGACTGTATTTATTGTAGTTAACCCAATCACTTTGCGTCCCACTTTAATTGTATGGCGACGGGTCAAGCCTCAGATTCTTTGACGGTTCCAGCGTAAAAGCTTACTTAAAATTTAATGTAAGATAATGTTGGTTGGTACCTGGTGCTCTGTCTCTGGTTGGGCCCACCGAAGTCTAACTGTTGGCTTTCTTCTGCTTTTCTATTTCAGTTATTTCATGCTGTCGAGTCCTCGCCGTTGTTTCATCTCTGTAATTGTCTGATTTTATGTCCTGGGAGATGTAACACTGTTGAGTTACATGTGGACTGAACAAATTATTTGTCTAAGCCACGACAGAAGTATGGGCGAGGATTGTGGCCATGTACAATCTATTGGTTTTAGTCCCCAGGGGAATACTTTTCACTAACCGTCCGAAGGCTGCTCTCATTTCGCGGTTTATTTTTGTTATAGTTCGTCTCTGAATGTTTGTATCGCTTGTTTCGCTTATATATTTTAGATTTGGATAGACAATTGGCCATTTTGTGGGAAAGTCATTACGCAAACACGCCTATACAAATACATTGCTTCCTTTATCGCCGAAAAAATGAAAATTTTATGATTAAAAATCCATGATTAAAAATTCTCCAAATATAGATTGTAGGCACTCGTTCGAACCGCCTCATCGAGGCGGTTCTAAAGAGTACCCACAATTTATATTTTAGAGCAGAAATAAGAAAAATAAGGTTTACCCCCGGAAACCCCAGTTTTACTATATGACGGTGGGGATCAAGGGGGTCAGAATTATATAGGCGTGTTTTCGTGATGATTTGTCCTGTTGGCTTTCCGCTAGTGATGTTTCCATTAGGGTCTAGTTATGCATGTTCGTGATTTTCCCTTTGAAGTCTGTGCTGGGAGGTGTGTATGGAACAGTATTAAGGTAAAAACTCAATTATGCAATGTGCAATTACAATATGAATTGTTGAAACCGCACTTTGCATTATGAACCTTTCCATATCTTACTACTTTATTCGAATATGCAACATGCACATTCTAATTTGAAACCTTTGTATTTAAATATGGCATTTGGACGTCCTATTTTGCATTATTCAGTTTCGATTCTGCTGTGGTTAGACGGGGTACCAGTCATTGAGGTGACGGTAACGTTCGGTAATGTCCGTGGATTTGCCGTATTTTTTCCGATGACAAGCGTCCGTTTGAGAAGATCGCATTCTCTTTTCCAGGGGCCAAATTCAAGCCAGCAGCGATAAATTTTATCCACCTATTTAATAGTTCGGATATTTACAATAATGTGTACGTTTGCATCTTTAAAATAGATTTTACAGCGCGGTTCCTTATTTATATATTTATGAGAAACAGGATTTTATTTAAAAGTTAATACTTGTTTGACGAAGGAGAAAATACTCTATCGTTGAACATTTACTAAAATAAATTACCATGAGGGATTAGTTTGTGCCGAATCCGTGGATTTGAAATGAGCAGTTATTGTTAAAATTGATTAATTCATACAATTTTCAAAAATCTGATCCTTCTGAGGTGTTACTTATAAAGATATTAATTACTAATTGCAACCTCAATCAAAACTCAAATGTTTGGATATTATAGATGTATATATATGTCCGCACAGCGAGTAGACGAGCGTGGGGCTGTCCGTACTGTGCTTATAGTCAGGTTACCTGAAAAACCAGTTCAGGTAGTAACGGGGAATAGATAACATTGGAAACCAACTACAGTAAAACCGACATCAGTTGTCAGTTTGTTATTGTCAATATTATTGTAAATAAAGGTTATTTTTAAATTTATCTACGCAATTATATGTTATTTTTGGATGATCTAATTTTATTTTTGGTGACTCCCTATTAATGTGATGCTATCAGGCTAAAAAATACCATAGCTGCACTGTATCGACGCTAGCCAAGTGGTAAAGTCACGGGCCTGTAGAGCTGAAGTATGCGGGTTCGAATCCCGCTGGGGATGTTTTTTCTTTAACATTTTTTTTTCGCGCCAAAAGCAAAAAATCCTCGATTTTCTCGTGATTCATGCATTTTTTGTGCTGATATAAATTTTTACTGAACATTCCTTTGTTCATACTCGGTTGCCCTGCTGTTGAAGTGTCGTCATGTGATGCTACTCTGACAGCAGAAGAGACTTTGTCGGCTGACAAAGCGAAGTTTTTTGGTTCTGACAAGTGCAGTTTTGTGACTAACAATCGATAAACGTTAAAATAACGTATGATCAACATGAATTAAATTATAAATTTCCAATCAATGTTAATTTCAAGTCATGTTATTGGAGTGCCTATTCTTTACTTTCACATGTCACATATAGGGTCTAGGCCAATCAGGTTCCATTGTATCAAATTATTGCATCTTGTATTTCAATTCTCTTGTACATGTACTTGCTGGTGTTTCTTTTTTATTCACTATTATAATTCAAATGTGAAGTTGATCTTTAAAATTGTGCATGACATGTATTGAACTTTAAAATAAATAGATAACCATTCACGAAAAAATAATAATACAAAAATAATAAACAGAATCGAAAATTAAAAAAGAAATAATAAAAATGTAAATTCTGAAACTATTTTATAAAAAAATCATCAAGAAAAAAATAAATCATGCTTTTAATAGCTTTATGAAAAAAGGTTTTCTGCGAGGATCGAACCTGCGACCCTCAGGACAGTCGTTTTGGGCGCTCCCCGCTACTAGTTGCGCTACGCAACTGATTACACCGCCACTGCAAAATTAAGTGTTTTTGTCTTCGAATATAACCCGTTACGTACCTGTGGAAAACACCGTTGTTTGTTATGATTTATAAATAGACGAGTATTTATCAACATTGAAACCATAACACCGACATATTACGGCAGGGTACCTGTAGTTCCCCAATTCCCATTGTAATTCTGATGTAAATAGTTCATCCATTGAAATGAACAGTACTTACTTATTCTCAGCCCCGACACACAACCATAGAAAAGCACCTGTGGTCACAATGACAGCTGTCCTATTCATATGTCCGTCTGTCTGTCTTCATAAGTTAGACTGGGGCAGGATAGCTTTCATCCAACAGAATCACAACGCGAAAATATTAGCTGGTCGTCTGTCAGTTCGTCCGTACGTCCGTCTGTATTCAGCCAGCAAAACCTTGCTGAGCTAGTGTCGCGACTGTCTTAACCAGCCTACTACATATTTCTTCAAGTTCTACATGTAACGATTTGGCAAATGGAGAGGCTGAATCCAAACCATTTTGTACTTACATGTATTTCCATGTATTAGGTCTACACCAAAGTTTTTTTTCTTCTTGTTTTATTACAGTTAGACCGCGTACAGCGTACCCAGGTTTACCTGGCGGAACTTAACGACATTATTTATTTATTTATTTACTTATTATTAAAGTTTACAGAATCTAGAAAAAAAAAAAAAAAAAAAAAAAAAAACATTTTTTTTGTTTTTGATGCATTAGATTTGTACATTTTACCGCCGAAAAATACAACAACAAAAATTGTAAGATGAAAAGTCGTGATGATATTTTTCTGACTGTTGCTTAAAACCAGTGCTTCAGCTGAAGTGCACGACCCGCCGGATGCTTTTAGCTTTATGAGTGTTACCATATATGGGTATGGCGGCCATTTTGGTCATGTGACCTGGACCTAAAACGGTTCCCCCAATAAATGCGCCTTATCGTAAGGAGCAAAAATATATCTTATACTTTAGTACTGTATTCTGAATCGTTTGCAGGATAAAATGCCTTCTCACTTTTCCAATACAAAAGCATATGTGTCAAAGTTTGACCTAGGCACAAAGAAGGTCAAGGTCAACCCAGGGTCACCATTTTAGCAATTTATGATGGGCCTACGTCCCAGATGCTATGTATCAAGTTTCTTGGAAATCTGCCCATTGGTTCTATAGAAGACTATTTTTGAAGGGTTTTTACCATATATGGCTTGGCGGCCATTTTGGTCATGTGACCTGGACCCCATGAGCAAATTTTGGTGTCCCCCATCCCATAGAGGCTCCATATGAAATTTGACTTCAATCGGCCCAACGGTTTCCGAGGAGAAGCAGTTCGAAAATTTTCACATCTTTCGCCTCGGCGAGGCTATACTAAACGCAAGTTCATTGGTTAGATCTCATTGATATCTATCAGTATGCCAAAAATTGTTTAAATATTCCAAGCGGTTAAGTCACTATCACCAATTTTCACAAACGGGTTAAGGACGGACAGACTGACAGAATGACAGAATGACATGGTGATTTTAGGGCACTCTTAGACTTCAGTCGGTCGCTTTTTCTGCGGGTCGTGCAATATACATTTTGGGTACACGTTAGAAGCGCCTCTTCGATGCGGTTTTAACGAGTACCCACAATCTATATTTTGGAGTAGAAATAAGAAAAATAATGTTTACTCCTGTAAATCCCAGTTCTACCCTATAAAAGTGGGGATCAAGTGTGTGTGTTGGGGGGGGGGGGGGGGGTGGTGGGGGAAGAATTATAAAGATGTGTTTTTATGGTGGGATGCGCTTGGTATGTGAGTGCGTTTTTAGTTTTACGTCTCGACAACAGCTAAGGTCATACGGAGATGGGACCTGGGTTTAAAGACTCATCCGAAATTCTGGAGAAGCCGGGGTCGATCCTGCGACCCCTGGTTAATGAGGCGAGTAGCATAACCACTACACCACAGAGGCTTCCAGCGCTTGATATGTTACATTGTAGCAGGTGCGGGTTTTCCACCTGCACTCCGGTATGAAAGAATTTGCTGCGCGTTGTGTTTTTCTCAAAAAAGTGGAAACCTTTGCGTTTTGTCACTTGAAGCCAAAAATCTAGTATAAAAAGTCAGATATTTTTCTATTTCCTTATAAATTAATGAATGCATTTAACACAAACAGTTACGAACATCTATATAAACATGTGACAAAACAAACAGGGAATCAGACCCCCGGCCATCGGGGCTTGAAGAAATAGATGGGCTGCATGAACTGAAACCGACCCGCACGCCAGTACTGGTAAACCGCTTAGAGGATCTAAGTCTTCCGAGCCAAAGCGGTGCTTACAAACCCTATTGGTTTCATTGGGCGACAGGGCTTTGAGAAGTCATTTCATCTCAGTGTCGGGTAAAAGTCCCACAAAAATGGAAGCAACGTCTCCAAAATGACGTATACTGTGTTGACGGTGACGTTAAACATCAAATCAAACAACAGAACCAAAATGCTCAGTTTTAGAATTCCGTTGGATATGCCAAAATCAGAAATAAATGTTAGAGGGAACGTAAGTCGTTTCTCATTTGAAAGCATTTTCACAAAAAAGAGAGTTGCAGCTATGTTTGCTTTCAGGTTTCAGGTGATCATAAAGGAGCAGTCTCGCAATGGTCTACAAGACATTGGACAGGTGCCTTGCAGTGCCGTACAAAATTATTATAAGTATTTACAACAAATTTATATTTTAGAGGTGCAATGGCCTGAACACATTTGCGATATATTTAGATAACACTTGGACACAAAACAAACACAGCAAAGCTGATTCCTGGTCTGACATATAAAATAAAAATTATGTTTAAATGATTTTATCGGGAAGGGTGTAGTGTCCCCAAATTGTCCGTTTTATGCCAAAAATATAGTTCTCTCGTTTCTTTCACTCCTCCATGTCACCAATACGCTTGCAGATTTTATTTGGTATCTGCCGAATACAGGCGGACGTTTACGGAAAAACGATCACAGCGCCACTTAACGAGAATAATGGGAACTAGAAGAAGCAGAAGCGGAATTTCAAGTTGCAAAATAGGACGAGAAACAGAAAGAAAACTACACAAATTCCAAAAGCAGACTACAAAAATGAATATCATAATGCAGTGTTAGACAATTGTAACTGAATATAGCATAACAGAATATCAAAATTGCATATTGCAATCTCAATGTTGCATAATTGAGTTTTTACCTAAATCCTGTTCCATAGGTGTGGGTTAATTGTATCGATTTTTGATCATTGCCTTCACTTTTTTTTTTTTTTAACCGGGCTGTTGGCTATCCATTGGTAAATGTTATGTTAAAAATGACGCTGCAGAAAATTGTTGATTTGCCACCAAAGCCGTTTCTCTGAAGGACTCAAGCTTCAGCAAATCGCTCTTCTCTCCTATGAGAGAGCCTTCCACGGTCATCCGGGTGGCATCGCTCTTCTCTCCTACGATAGAGCCTTCCACGGTCATCCGGGTGGCATCGCTCTTCTCTCCTACGATAGAGCCTTCCACGGTCATCCGGGTGACATCGCTCTTCTCTCCTACGTTAGAGCCTTCCACGGTCATCCGCGTGACTTAAATTAAATCTAGACTCGTCAGTGAACAATAAATTGTTCCGACCGGCACGTCGGAACCGAAAATGACGTGGGGCACCACATCACTCGGACGGCTCTTTGGGCCCTTGACCCAATTTGCCTGTATTAAGGCCTGTAAGCACATACTGTCCAATGTTAACCTTTAACCTGTAACGAGCTGTCTTCGCGAAAATTCCATACCACCTCCTTTCAAAGTGTTTTTTAAGAATCGTCGACGCAAGTGCGTGAACGTCATATAGCTATCCTGACGTGTCATGGTCACACAAGACCTACCTCTTTGAGGCTGGTCACTAACATTGCCAGTCTGCCGACAAAAGCCCGTCTCGCGCAAGCAAAAGGCTCGGCTAACTGCGCTCAACGTTGACCAAAGTTGAGCTTCCTATGGTCTGGTCCGCTTAGAGGATCTAAGACTGCCCAGGCAAAGAGGTGCGAGTCCATGCTTATAAAACCTATTGGTTGCATTGGGCGACAGGGCTTGAGATGTCATTTCATCTCAATGTCGGATCAAAGTCCCACAGAATTGGGAGCAACGTCCCCAAAATGACCTATATAGTATTGACTTGGACGTTAAAACATAAAATCAAACAGAAACCTATGGCTTGGTAGCGCTGGTGGTTCTGTAACCGCGGCATGCTGCTGAAAAATATTTTGGGTTCCTTAAGCACAAGACAAAATAAAGCCTACACAGCAAAAGAAATGAGAGTCATACAAGTGGCGTTTCGCACATGGAAAGAAGGAATATTGCTGATTGGTATATTGTTTTACATAGTAACACCCTTCTGTAAAACAAATAAATATACCGCTAAAAAGTTTTGGTATGCGTTTTAACGTCAGGGCCATAGAAAAATGCAAACTATTCGACAAAGAAAAGTGCTGAGTATATTACGGAACCATGGAAGGGACATGCAGTTTGTTTTTATCTTGTACGCACAACATATTGTCTTTTTTTGCACAGCATAGATCTTGTGCAGACAACAATTACTTGTGCGCACATGACATTATCTTGTTCGCACAACTAAATGTCTTGTGCGGACAAATAATATCTTGTGTTAGCACAATTTAATCAGATGCATCAGGTATTATGTTGTCCGCACAAGATCTATGTTGTGCAAACAATAAATTATGTTGTGCGAACAAGTTAATATCTTGTGCGCACAAGATATTAAGTTCGAAAACGATATTATCTTATGCTTATGCGAAGAAGATATTATGTTGTCCCCACAAGATATATTATGTTGTCCGCACAAGATAATATCTTGTTCGCACAACATATTAAGAATAAAATTGCATGTACCTTCCCGCGTTCCGTTGTATATATCCTTTTTCACTACGACAAATCATAAGTGTGGCATAGGACATTTGTCCATAGCTCCAGAAGCCGGGGTTATTTTTTTTGATAAAAATTTGTTGTATTTTTCTTAACTCGTGTTCATAGGGATGTACATCACTCGGACGTGTTAGCATGATGTTTCGTAAAGTTTTAATGAACAGAAAATATGTCTACAGTAATATTAAAAGTTATATATCAAATTCAAGTATCATTAATGTAATGAAGCATGAAAGAAAGTCTTGCACGTGTGTTTTGTCATTATCTTGATGCATCACGAAAACACGCCTATATGATTTTGACCCCCTTGAACCCCACTTTTATATTGTAAAACTGGGGTTTTTGTTTGTTTGTTTGTTTGTTTGTTTGTTTGTTTGATTTGAGGTTTAACGTCCCCATCAACACTGTAAAGGTCATTTTGGAGACGTTGCTTCCACTTTTGTGGGACTTTTACCCGACATAGAGATGAAATGACATCTCAAGCCCTGTCGCCCAATAAAACTGGGGTTTACAGGGGTAAACCTTATTTTTCTTATTTATGCTCTAAAATATAGATTGTGGGTACTCGTTAGAACCGCCTCATCGAGGCGGTTCTAACGAGTGCCCACAATCTATATTTTGAGCAGGAATAAGAAAAAAATCACAATTTTTCATCTTAAAATTTTCGATTTTTCGGCGGTAAAATAGTCAATGTATTTGTATAGGCATGTTTTCGTAATGTTATTTAACCCCACCTACGACATTGCCGAACGAATTACTCGGTCCAAATCAAAAAGTGTCGTTCGAAAAATGTATTAATTCTTATTTTCTGTGGATCCCAAGCTAATTAGTCCAGATGTAATTTATTTATATTTTCTAATTGATATGTACGGAATTAAGGTCTGAAGTTTGAAGCAAAGGCAATTAATCATCCAAAGAGCATCGTCTTTCTTATCCGATTTGCGTTTGTAATTACCTTATTGGGAAAAGTCTTCAGCGCATATATTCCTTTCCGAGCTGCCTTCAGGGTTGAAAACAATGCGCAATAGGCATCTTTTAGCCTAAACAGCATACACCACAAAACAAGCCTATTTTATTTTTGATTCCCGTAAATCCCACTTTAATACATAAAAACTAGGGTGTACAAGGGGTATGTATTTTTTCTTTTTTATGCGGAAAAGGATAAATTCTGGGTAATCGCCAAGGGGCTCTAACGAGTTTCCGAACAGCATAAATTGTGGGTACACGTTAGGCCCGCCTCACCGAGACGCTTCTTCTTACGAGTTCTCACAATCCATAGCTTGAGCAGAAATATGAATAATATCATTTTTTTTATCTGAAAATTCTCATTGTTTGGTGGCAAAATGCTCATCGTATTTGAATTAGCGACGGTGTTTTCGTTTTGTACAATATTTAAAAAAAAGGCCCAGGGTTGCGAGCACCGGCCAGTTCATCTATACAGGCTAGAACAAGCCTTACAATGGAGATGAAACTTTTCATTATGTCTTAGCTTTTTTTCCAAATAGTACGTGCGGGCATTGTTTTCGGTCAAAACAAGTACACGTTCAGAGCGACATTAAAGAAAAAGAAACAACAGCTCCACAAGCGGGGCATTATACAACCCGTGGCATATTGTACAAGTTTGGATTTGTAGAATGTAACCAAGGAACAATATGCGCTATATATATATACGGACTGTTGTACAAGTTTGGATTTGTAGAATGTAACCAAGGAACAATATGCGCTCCATATATTCTTATCTTGCACTATTAATAACCCTCAGTGGCTCAAACTACCTGTCTCCAACAACTTGTCATGCTCGGTAATATTTGGTGGACCATAACCTCAAAATAATATAAGCATAACGTTGGCAATAAGTGGTGGACGGTAACCTTGAAGAATATGCGCTGCTCCACATCATTGTCTAACTATACATAAAGTTTCTGCTTCATCAGATGTAAAATGTGGGAGACATTATCCGTAAACAAAATATGTTTAGAAAAATATGTGAAAACGGAATAACTCTGGTATTATTTGGCGGACTGTAACCTCAATATAACATGCACTGCTTACTATATGTAAAGTTTCAGCTTCATCAGATGTAAAATGTAACATGAGTTATCCCGAAACGGAATATTTAGAAAAATCTGTGCAAGGGGTATAACTCTGGTAATATTTGGCAGACCGTAACCTCAAGATAATACGCACTGTTCCATATCATGGTCTTACTGTATGTAAAGTTTCAACATCTTCGGATCTAAAATGTAGGAGAAATCCGGAAACAAAATGTTTACAGAATTTTTTATAACTCTATTATTATTTGGTGGACCCTAACCTCGAAACAATATGCGCTGCCTAAAATCATGGTCTAATTATATATGCAGTTTCAGCTAAATCGGTTGTAAAACGACTTTACAAAAAACATCAAAGGGGCATATTTCCATTTTTATTTGGTGGACCATACCCTCTAAACAATATGCACTGCCGCACATCATGGTCTAACTATGGATGAAGTTTCAGCTTGATCGGATGTAAACTGTAGGAGGAGTTATCCGGAAACGAAAAGTTTACAGACGGACGGACAGACGGACGGACAACGGGGACATAACATAATACGACCGTTTTTCAAACGGGTGTATAAAAACAAGTACAGTCGATGTAAACCACACTAATAAAGGAAACCGTTATTCAGTGTTGGTATAAATTTCTAAGCAAACAATAAACACCCGTAGTTTCCGAAGTTCTCACAGAAAAATTGTTGACATTCAATCCTTGTGTATCCAATGTGCTCAGGAATTAACAAGCTGTGTAATATTTCGCAGATAAGTTTTTAAGTACTACAGGACAGGGCTTTAGCCATCATTGAAGTCATCAACCTGTCTACAAGCCCAGTCTCTAGCAAAGCGTGTACGTTTCGAACATTCGTTACATGACATACAGTAGTGAGTGTTTTACGTCCCATCAACAGCTAAGGTCAAACGGAGACGAGACTTCGGTTTAAAGACTCATCCGAAAGTCTGGAGAAGCCTGGGATCGATCCTGCGACCCCTGGTTTACAAGGCGAGTAGCGAAACCACTACACCACGGAGGCTTCTAAACATAAAATAGAATTCCGCTATTAAGACCACCTAAAATTAAGACTAATTCTGCTATAAAAAACTTGTTAGTAGGTTTCACATATTCTTTCTTTCTTTTTCTTTCTTTGCGTTTTCTGCATACAGTGTACTCTGGTCAGAGAACACCTTTGGCACTGTTCAAAAGTGGTCTTAAAGACCACTTTTGAACAGTCCCAAAGGTGGTCTTAATATAGGATTTTTACTGTAGTTCGAAGGATGTAACAAACCGAACGGAGGATGAACATTTTTGTTTCAAAATAGAAGTGTAGGCAATGATCAGGAATCGATACAATTAACCCACAGCTCTAATCAGCGACACCAAAGTCTTAAACTAAGATTCTCAAACTGCGTCAAACTACTGAAGGCATCACTCGTCTCTTACAAGAAGAAAACACACACTTGACAAAGCAAAATTCACACTTGCCAAAGCAAAATTGTCAAAAATTGGAATTTTGAAAATAATTGAGGGTCACTGATCAGGCCTAATTGGCCGACATTATTAGCTAGTCTGGCCCAGAAAACATGTAAAATCCATATTTTCCCGTTCTGTGGTGTACTCCTTGCTTCCAAAGGATAACCCTTTCTAGAACATATTAAACGTCACTACAGCTGGTGTCTGGGAATGTGTGGCGGCCGTAAATAACTCTCCCTGTCCTACATCATATTGTAGTTTATATTTTCTTGTCCTTTGGGATCATTGATTCCATTGTTGAATTTTGAAAATACTTGAGGGTCACTGATGAGGCCTAAATAGCCGAAACTAGCAAGTCCGGCCCAGAAAAAAAAATGTACACTCCATATTTTCCACTTTTGTGGTGTATTCCTTGCTTCCAAAGGATAACCCTTTCTAGAACATATTTAAGTGAGGAACATATAACAATCTGAATAGAATCACGACCATACGCACTTACGAACGGACAGGCGATGATAGTTTCTGTTACGTCTGTCATTGTAAGGTGACGGTTAAAGGCGATGGTTATCAGATCTTAACCAGCAGGCACTCAACGTTGAACTAACGTTTAAACAACGTTGTTTCAATATAGGGATCAACCATGGTTTTTCATGCATTACCATTTGCCGGATCCCGAGGAAGCTGTTTGAACATGAGGCCGCTAGGCCGAATGTTCAAATATCTTCCGAGGGATCCGGCAAATGTTAATGCAATGATATAACCATGGATGGTCGTTGTTCTTGCATAACTTACGAATCCGACAGCAAATTTTGACGAAAACACCCAAAAGCTCCGTATAAATTCCATATAAACTCTTCAAATGCGACAGGCAAACCAAAATGGCGGCCAGTTCAGAATGATGTTTACAATGACGTTGTCATGCAGTGACATCATCATAGACCCCTAAAACGCTACGTTCAGAGCGATAACGTTACGTCGCTCAACGTAACGTAAACAAAGCAAGGCCCGTCTTGTGATATCAAAAGCTCACAATCCATGTTCAAACAGCACGCGAATTTCATGATTTGAAATTGGTTTTTGCTGTTTGACCACGGCTTTCGGTCCATTTGACAATGGCTTCAAACAGCCATGCGCATAGGTTTTTATGCAAGAACGTTAGTTCAACGTTGAGTCAACGTTTTGTGCCTGCAGGGTATGCGTTGTGTGTATAACGGTGTAACCGCCAAGAGAAGGTTGAAGGTTGCTGTGAATCACATCGAGTCCAATGTGACTAAATTTTCTATAGCAGTGCATGTTCTTCGTCAATAACAACGGTTGGACGTTCTCGGGTTCAGCGTCTCGAATTTAAAATGCTTCTCATGTTGTAAGTACAGTCGAACTTCAATGGCTCGAACACCTTTGGGACTTTGAAAATCTGTTCGAGACAGGGGTAGTTCGAGCCACTGAGGTTACTGTCAGGAGGTATAACGAGATACTTTTACACATCTTTTCGGTGTTCGATAGTGAATATGTATGCTGCGTGTACTCATTAGAATCGCCTCATCGAGGCGATTCTAATGAGTACACACAGCATACATTTGCAAGATAAAAGACCAAAATCTCCTTAATTATCCCCCAACTATTTCTTATGTAGAGGATTTCGCTAGGGGCTCAAGAACGGGTTCAGCTCATCCATGGTAAACGAGCCGTCGGTGTTCGAGCCATCAAAGTTCTACTGTAATTGTTATGAATAAACTGTATAAAAAATATCGTAATAGTCGGCATTAAGGTACAAACCAAATACATGTAGTCCAGTTTGAGAAAAAGAATTCTTAATCAAAGATAGTCAGAAACGCAAAATTCATTGATAATGTTAAAACATGAGCAGAATAGTTCAGAACTGTATCCATATGAGGAATTGTTTATCTGAACTGATGATAAGGCATTGGCTCCCTGTTAGTGGTAAGAATAAAATATTACTGCGAATTTCGTCCCTATATTTCTTGGACATTTGGTTCCTTGTCTGTATCATATATAAGAGTTTCAACCGAAATAGGTTTATTTTTGTTTTGGTTTGTCTTTGGGTGTTTGTGTCGCTTGTGTTGTTTTATTTTGGATAGCCTATTGGTCATTTTTGGGGAAAGTAACTATCCTTTTGGCTTTCCGCTATTGGTGTTTCCATTAGGGTCTGTTGTTTCACGTTTGTGTTTTTTCCCCTTTGGTGTCTCTGATGGGAGCTGTGAGTTAATTGTATCGATTCCTGATCAATGTCTCCACTTCTACTTTTTTATGAAAAAAAAAAGAATCAATGGATATCATCTTAAACCAACAGGTCTTGCTATCTGGTAGTCTATTGGCTATGAAATGCCTTTTTCATCAACATAGTGCTTGTTTGGTATTTGGTTGGTTTAAGGTTTCTGCTTTGATGGCCCTTTCAAGATAATTTTACATTTTGAGCCGATCGTTAATAAGAGGTGGGCGAAAACAGGAGTACCCGGAGAAAACCTATCTGACCTTCCGTTGCAGAATTGGCGTCTCCAATATGACCAGAGCAAGGCTCGAAGCCACAGCGGCGATAAACCTAATGATTAAGAGCCACTACCTTTAATCACTTGGCCACGAAGGCTCGTTAATTTTGATGTTTGCATCACGTTTAGTATCCGCGAGGAGCTATAACCTAAAAGGCTCTAAACAAACTGATAAGGTCGGTCTTTGCAGGAAGAAAATTAACACACTCAAGCGGCTTATTGTCGCAGATTAAAAAATCACACCCTAAGCAATCGAATAGTTTTATAAGCTAATAAGTTAGCCGCTTGTATTGATTTTTATGATCTCCTATCTCTCTTTTCATTACACAAACACGCCTATACAAATACATTGTACATTTAGCACCGAAAATATGAACATTTTTAGATGAAAAATTGTGTTATTTTTCTTATTTCTACTCAAAATATAGATTGTGAGTACTCGTTAGAACTGCCTCGACGAGGCGATTCTAACGAATACCCACAATCGATATTTTAGAGAAGAAATAAGAAAAATAAGGTTTACCCCTGTAAGCCCCAGTTTTACTACTATATAAAAGCGGGGTTCAAGGGGGTCAAAATTATATAGGTGTGTTTTCGTGATGTAAACTCTTGTTGACTTAGAAATTCTCAGACACCTAAACGAAAGGGCGATAAAACGTCATGTACTGTAACATTGTGCAAATCATTTGGAAGCATCGCGTAAGCCGGCAATCAGTACAGAATCAGTATTCTATAGATCACGAAAACACGCCTATATAATTTTGACCCCCTTGAACTCCACTTTCATATTGTAAAACTGGGGTTTCCGGGGATATACCTTATTTTTCTTATTTCTGCTCTAAAATATAGATTGTGGGTACTCGTCATTGAGGCGGTTCTAACGAATGCCAACAATCTATATTTTGAGCAGAAATAAGAAAAGTAGGTTTCTGCTTTTAAAATATAGATTGTGGGTACTGCTTTTAAAATATAGATTGTGGGTACTCGTTAGAACCGCCTCAATGAGGCGGTTCTAACGAGTGCCCACAATCTATATTTTGAGCAGAAATAAGAAAAATAGGTTTCTGCTCTAAAATATAGATTGTGGGTACTCGTTAGAACCACCTCAATGAGGCGGTTATAACAAGTGCCCATAATCTATATTTTGAGCAGAAATAAGAAAAATAGCACAATTTTTCATCGTAATATTTTCATTTTTTTTCGGTGATAAAGGTGGCAATGTATTTGTATAGGCGGGTTTGCGTAATGTTTAGAAGTTGAGCAACGTATCACGATAATAAATTATTAACAGTTCTGTTCTTCTAACTACAGAACCAAATCTGAAAGCGCAAACAAAGAGTTATTAGCTCAATGACTACTTTGAAAAGGTCAGACCAATATTTAACCTTATTGTGATTCCGAGAGAAATTACCAGTATTTTAACGACAATGTTAGGAAGACTGTAATTATCTTAATTTGGTAATAACGTTCCGCTGTAAATGTAGATAATTCTCGTAATTACTTAATCCGAACACTATTTATCAAAATTACTGAAACATCCTGGCTTCATAAACAATTTAAATAAGCAGCTCATTAGATTACGCCTTGTTTGACTTTTTTAAACTAAGTTTTTTTAGGTACAAATCGATCAAATGTAACACTTGAAGCCTTCTCATTCCCTCACTTCATTGTTGAGCAAGGGTTCCTCTGTTGATCTAGGATTCCTCTGCGTTTTTGTTATTTTGTATGGATCTACACTGAAATTGAAATGGAGGGCGTGGGTTGAATGTTTGTAAAGTCGGGATTTGAATCCTTACTGTAGTTTAATGACCCCGTAGGAGGGCATATAGTTTTTGCACTGTCCGTTTGTGGGTTTGTAAGTCCGCACTTTTTTGTGATGCGAACTACTTCCATATTTCTTCAACGATTGAGCTGAAACTTTGCACATGCATTTCTTGTGAGGTGAAGGGATGTCTAACACAATTTTCACATTGGTCCTATCATTTTTGTGGTTAGTGCACTTGCCTCTGATGCTAGAGGTCCCGGGTTCGATCCCCGGCAGCGGCGATAAAATTTCGGTGTCCGAACACGCTCCATTGGCATCATTTGCAGGGATGAATGTCATAAAGTGCACCGTCCTTCGGATCGGGACGTTAACTGGAGGCCCCCTGTGCAGGGAGAACCATCCCCTGTGCAGGTTAAAGATCCCTACCATAATGACATGATTACTGTGTAGGCTTTCATCCTGCAAACCTGGAGTGTATGTAATATACACCTGCGGTAATGGTCAAAATGTGACCGACGCAGTATCAGAAGATAGATAGATAGAAGGAGTTACGGCCCTTTTCTCAAATTGGCACCCACGGGGGCATTGCTCACTTATAGTGACAGCTCTTTTTTTTTTTTTTTTTTTTTGCTGCTGACCGTACAAAGGAGGTCGTTTCTCTTCAGTTTCTTCTGTGTGTGTGTATTTCGGTGTCCGTTTTGTTTTGTGCTTGTGATCAAGTCTGTAACCTATTTTCTAATTTCGATGGTTTGAGGTGACCGATTTATTTCGCGTGCCTTTTTTCCGGAGTAAATTTTACCTTCAATTTTCAATTCCAAGCCCAAAACCATTGTGTGTCATCACAAAATTGCGTATCAGTCCAATTATTTTCCAAGAATATGATGCTACTTTATAATTGGGAACAGAAATCTTTGAACAAGAGTTTGAGATAACAAAATAGAAGTGATGGTAATGATCAGGAATGGATATAATTACCCCCCCCCCCCCCCCACCAGAGACACCAAAGGGAAAGAAACACAAATGGAAACATCCTAATGGAAACCCTATTGGAAACATCAATACAGGAAAGCCAAAAGCACAACAGTTACTTTCCAACAAATCGCCCCCGCCCATAGGGGCTTGAAGAAATATATGGGCTGCATGATGCTTCCACGCAGAGCTGAATCCGGCCCGCACATAAGTACTGGTAAACCGCTTAGAGGATTTAAGCCTGTCCAGGAACCGCGGTGCGAGGCGGACCATCCATGCTAATAAACCCTATTGGTTTCATTGGGCGACAGGGCTTGAGATGTCATTTCATCTCAATGTCGGGTAAAAGTCCCACAAAATTGGAAGCAACGTCTCCAAAATGACCTTTACAGTGTTGACGGGGACGTTAAACCTCAAATAAAAAAAAAAAAAAAACTTTCCAACAAAATGGTTCATTGGGTGTCCAAAACAAAAAGATATAACCGAGACAAAGCATAACAAAAATAAACCGCGACAGAAGAACCACATTGGAACGGTCAGTGAAACGAACTCCACTGTGTGTGTGTGTGTGTGTGTGTGTGTGTGTGTGTGTGTGTGTGTGTGTGTGTGTGTGTGTGTGTGTGTGTGTGTGTTTGTGTGTGTGTGTGTGGCGGGGGTGGGTAATCGATTTTACGCGGCCGCAATCCTCACTCATACTTCCGTCGCGATTAAGACAAATAACACGTTCAGTCCGCATGAAGGCTTCCTAACTCATCAGTGCAACACCTCCTAGAACACAGAAATCAAACAACCACATGGATTAAACAACGGCGAGGACTCGACAGCAAGAGACCACTGAAATGCTGGAGCAAAAGTAAACCAACAGTTAGTCTCTGATGGGCTCAACCGCAGACAGAGCATCGGGTACCAACCAACATTACATTTAATTTAGTAAGCCTTTACATTGGCATAAGTAAGCATTTACATTGGAACCGTTATAGAAACTGAGGCCTAAAACACCGGCGTGCAATTAAAGGGGTAAGCAGAAGCAAACGTATCAACCGTGATAGGGTTAACTACCATGCGTGTAGTGTGTCGTTACCGTTTATGTTGTACCGAATCTTTTTACATCGAAGAACGTTTTATGACATTGGGTGCTGAATTCGTTGCAAGTATTTTTTTCTGAATTTATATACTAAGTCACCATAAAATTCGGGTTCAGATCGACCTTGTTGCAGAAGAGATTAAAGTCCAACACTGAATTTTGAAATTAAATCAGAATGACGTCTATAAAATTTATTAAAGGCTTTGCGCAGCCCACGACACCGACAACCCCGACCAAGAAACCTAGCAGCCAACAATTTATTACGAGTGTTGAAGTCAGTTACATCACTAGACACTCTGGCAAATCGAATTAATTGCGCAATATAAACGTCATAGGATGCCGCACGAGTAACATCACCATCCAGACAGTAAAATTTACAATCTCGAAACCACAGCCATCGCATTTATCATAAATTTTACAGGAAACAAAACCATCTACAATAGACAGATACAAGCCCGAAAACGGGGCCCCGGCGTCATAAGAATTTGCTTTATTTAGCTGAAGATCTGTGTGGGTGTAAATTTCACTGTTCAAACCATTGGAATAGGTGTTATCAGAACAGAACAGAACAGAACTTTATTTTCAGTAAATCTCAGGCTACAACAGTTAGCATATGAGAAAAAGTATGTATACAATGTTTGAAACACATATAGGGAATGACAAACATAACATGCTATATTAAACTATTACACTTTATGAAGACTGTCGGAGAGAAAATTTTGATAGTGGCGTGTGTGTTGGGGGGGGGGGGGCGGCGGAGAAAGCAATTCCACGTTGACGTAGCGTCGCTTTGACGCTTATTTCACCATTTTTTTGGAAAGTAAAGCACGGTGCTTCCAGGAGTGTGCACTTAAGTGTCACTCATTGTTTTCATTACAGGTAGGAATAGTATTTTCTATCTTTTTTTTTTTTTTTTTTTTTTATAACACAATTATCAAATTTCCTCCGGCGAAGTCTACAGTATCATCTTTATGTTTACTGTAGTTTCAATGTAAGCAAGGCAAAAGTGCTGAAGTGGCTAAATTAACCCCCATCCTGCTGAATATTCATTTAAGCCAAACCCAACTCGTCTATCCAGCAATAAAGTTACTTGATGTGATTTATTGCCACAAATTCATAAATCGAATGCCAAACAGTGTAGACCCCGATCAAACTAAGAAGCCATCTGATCTGGGTCTACACCGCTTGCAAAGATAGAGGCCGTCGTGAACAACAAGATAAGGTTTAACGTCCAATAAGTGACATCACGAGAACACACCTATATAATATTGTTGCGCCCCTTGAGCCCCAAGTTTTTATAGTAAAACGGGGGTTTACATGGGTAAAACTTATTTTATTATGTCCGTTCTAAAATACAGACTGTGGGCCCTCCCTAAAACTGCCTCGATGAGGCGGCTCCAACGAGTACCCACAATCCATATTTTGAGCAGAAAACAGAAAAATATCACAGTTTTTAATATTAAAAGTCTCATTTTTTCGACGATAAAGGGTACAATGTATTTGTATGGGCGTGTTTTCGTAATGTCTAACGATGGCACCATCAATCGGGTTTGTAAACTCATTCTTTAAATTATCAGGTCATATTGCACTGGAGTGTGTCATTTCCGCACGGACTTTTCATGCTTGACACATAAATATAGAAATCTACATCTATATGAAAAGTGAGGTCTTGCGATTTTACCAATAGTGTTGATGTAGCGGCATTGAAAGGGAAAAATAGGAGGATAGTGATTCATTAATTTTCCTCGGATTAACACCTTGTAGTTGGATAATGATGGTGACATCAGCAGGTGTGTATCGAAAAACCGAATCAACGCCGAATCATCACAATATATTGATTCAGCGTCGATTGGATGACATACAATATATATCTAGAAACAAATAATTTGTGTTAATGGGTCAGCCCTCTTTATATCGACATGCAACATGACGACCAGACTTGTTAAAGCGACCATTTCACTTTGCTGAAATAGGGACAATCTGGCTATTGAAATTTATTTATCCTATATCCCCCAAGAAACAAATGCTGCGCGTGCCCGTTAGAATCGCCTCGACGAGGCGGCTCTAACAAGCGTCCACAACATCCGTCTCTTGGAGTAATTAAGAGAAACAGTCCTTTATTTGCTATTTTAGGTTATTTGTTGTGACAAATTCGCTACAGCGACAAATTGTCAGGAGACAAGGTTCTCTGAAAAGTTCATTTCCTCATTTCCTCCGCTCCCTCGCCGCTCTTACTACCGAAACGAAATGCAAGAGCGACAAGTAAGAAGAAGGAAATAATGAATTCATTAATAAAACATAGTTTCGGCAACCAACATTGTAGAAAGTGAAGGCTAACCTCGGGTGCCAGGCGTCCAAACAGCGTCGTGTCGGCGTCAGTGCAAAATTACACCGACATCGACACAACGCTGCACATTCGCCGTGCGACTGTCGGGTTATTGTGGGTTGCATTGTTTTTGGAAGTTTATATACGTGTATTTAAGCAGGGTAAAGAAAGAAAGAAAAATAATGAGAGAAAAAATATTTAGTTAAGTTCATTCTATCATTACCTCTGTTCTCATGTCGCTCTTGCCGAAACGAAATGCAAGGGCGACAGGTAACAGGAGGAAGAATATGATGATATGGATAAAATATGAATTCAGCAGTCAAAATGTCATAAAGACAAAACCTTTCATTAAAAAGTACCTCGAGTACCTGACGTCTGAACAGCGTCGTGCCAGTGCCAGTGTAACGTGTACCGACACTGGCACGGCGCTGGACCTTCGCCGTGCGATCGTATGGTATTTATTAATTTCACTTGTATTAAAAACTACAAAGTTTGGCCAGACGCCAGAGTTTGTAACTTTGTCCCCACAAACATATTTACAAGTATCGGTATAAAATATAATCAGAATATTAATAATAGACTTAAGTTAATAACGACCGGCGCTGAATCAACGTCGACCCAGCGTTATACCGACGCTGGCTCGACGTCGAATTCATCGCATCTGCCCAGTGAGACTGTTGTTGCGGGCCGTCTGCTGGGTGGCACTAACTATTCCGTAAGAGTATCTTTTGATGCACTGTTATGCGGCACGGGAGGCGCACGCCGGTGACACAGCGTCAAGCCAGTGTCCATGAGGCGTTTGTTGGAAGACGCTCCGCTGTATTGCGTCAGTTTATGAAATTGAAGATTGCTTTCTATGTTACCGGTATCGCTGCTGCACAGCATAAGCACGCCGCTAGAACAGTCTGTTCGACGCCGGTCCGACACTTTTCCACTTTATTACGTTCTTTTATCAAACGGCAGTTGAGTGTTTTTGATACTCCTGTATGCGACACAGCAGGCACTCGCCGCCGGAACAGTGTCGGACCAACGTCAATTCGACGAGCAGCTAGATTTTAGAACCGTATATTTCTAAGGAAAAAAAAAGAAAAAAAAAAAAAAAGAGAGACAGAAAATCCAGACAAAATTATACTTCGTTTGAAAATTTACCCATGATTATTTTCATAAACTTTGATAATTTTGCAAGAACTGACTTGTTGTTACAAGTTAGTAAATTTTGGAATTTGATCATATTAGGACGTGAGTAATAATATGGTTTTAGGAGTTCTTTTCGCTCTGCGTCAAAATAGCTACACTTTAATAAATAATGCATGTCATCTCCTATGTCGTTTTGGTTGCAAAGAGTGCATTTTCTTTCATTTAGAGGGATATTATGCCATCGGCCGGTTTCTATCGGTAGCTTGTAGTTAGATGTCCTGAATTTTACCATTGGCAAATAGATCTTGTTCGGAAGTAATAAGTAGGGTTCAAAATTTGGGTTATCTTTGAATACATAGTAGTTTCGTCCTTTCGACGATGACTGGAGTTTCACATTCCATTCTTGAATAAACAGGTCATTCAATTTGTGGGCAATTTTAGACTTAGTTGCTTTTGGATTTAGTATGAAGTTCTGATCTAAAAGACCCGGTTCTCCTACAGCTATTAATATATGTTTAATGAAGTCTAGCCATTTAAAGTTTTGACCTCTATTGTATTCCGAAAGCATGATATCGTAAATCTTTTTTGAGAATTTATTAGCGTTTTCGTTGTTCACTAGCGAGATCCAGTATCCTATCATCCTGGATTTGACATGTATTTCTAAGGGTTTCCGACCTAATTCGGCATAAATCATGTACATGGGTGTACTTTTGCGTAGTTTCGTAATATTCCTCAGGAACTGATTATACACTTTATCAATCAGATTTGTTGAATGAAAGCCCCAGATTTCGCATCCATATAATAAAATTGGGAGCACAGTACTATCAAACAATTCTAGTTGCAAGTCTAGAGGTATATGAAGGTTATTTATACGCTTGTACAGGAGATGAAGTGCTTTATTCGCATGATCTACATTATGCCTAATTGCTTTATAAAATGTACGGTGTTTTGTGAAAACAGTGCCGAGATATTTGAAGTCATCACATATGTCTATAATGCTTTCTCCTAACTTAAATTCAAGATTTGATGTATTTCGCATTCCAAGGACAAGAATTTTTGTTTTATTGAGGTTTACTTTTAATTGCCAGAGTTTCGAATACTCAAAAAAGATGTTAATATTTGCTTGGAATGATTCTGGGTCAGTCCCAAAAATGACAGTGTCATCAGCATAAAGAAGGGCTAGGATTTTAAGGTATGTGTCTAAGTTATTTCCTGGCATATTGAGTTTGATTTCTGTACAATTAGAACTGGTCATGAACTCTTCTAAATCATTAAGGTACAGGCTAAACAGGACGGGTGACAGATTTTCTCCTTGCCTTACCCCACAGTAGCTGTTAAAAAAGTTAGATTGCTCCCCTGCATGCACGACACATGACTTAATATTTTGATACAAGTTGTAAATAACCCTGAATATCTTTCCATTTATCCCGTTTCCGAGTAACTTCATCCAAAGACCTGTACGCCAAACTGAGTCAAATGCTTTACTGTAATCGACGAATAGGCAGTATAATTTCTTTTTTTGCTGTTTGAATAATTCTGTAAGTACATGTAATGTAAAAATATGGTCGACGGTGGAGTACCCTGATCGAAAACCAGCTTGGTTCTCATTCAAGATGTCGTTATACTTTAAAAAATTAGTTAACCTTTGGTTCAGAATAGCTGTGAAAAGCTTACCAAAACATGACAAAATAGTAATTGGACGATAATTTCCTGGGTGTTTTGGGTCACCACTGCGCTTATATATAGGTTTTATGACACCTTCTAGCCATTCCTTTGGGATTATACCAGTTTCGAGAACAAGGTTAAAGAAAGATATATAGATGGGTAACATTTTGCTAACGCTGTTTTTGAGGTATTCATTTATGATTTGGTCGTTACCGGAACATTTGTTATTTTTTAAAGATTTTATACAACCTAGAACTTCCGCTTCTGTGATCCAGGAGTTCAGTATTTCATCATCATCTGTTATATCTATATTACTGTTAGTATCCCGATTTTCAGGGGTGTTATCGTTTTCGTTGATTTCCTTGAAAAAGTTATATAATGTTTCTAAGTTTATACTACTATCTTCGGTTTTACGATCCACGTTATTTATCACTTTCCAATATTCTTTTGGATTGTCGCATTTGAGTTTCCTTAGTTTTTCTTGGATATCATTGTTATACTTGTTAAGGTGATAGTTCATTGTGCGTTTATAGAGTTGGCTAGCCTCCTTAAGTTTTTGCTTATTTGATAAGGATGGATTGCGGTGATTTATGTTTCGGGCCAGGTGATATTTCCTACGGGCCGATTGACACTTTGCTCCAAACCAACGTTTACTGTTATTATCGTTATTATTATTATTATTATTATTATTATTATCTGGAATAGGTACCTTTTTTTTTAAACGATTTGGCTTTTGATTCGATAAGAATGTTTCCAATTTTTGAGCATAGCTCATTCATCATTTCGTTGTTTACATTTGGAATATCATCAAGGGCCTGTTGCAATTTGATGTGGACATCATTGATCACAGCATCATCAAGATTTAGTATGAATTCGTCTTTTTTGCTTGATTGCCTTTTAGGTTGTTGTGGTGACGACTTTTGAGTTTTTTTGGGCGTTGTCTTAATAAAGTTATCGAAGTTAAGTGTTGTAATTAGTACGGAATGGCCGTCTGAGTAAAGTGAGTCCAACATACGTATTTCAAAATTACCAATAAATCTGAGTGCTTCCGAGCTAAATATACAATAATCAATTGTTGAAGTATTTTTGAAAGTAAAAGAACCTGTTTCCTTATCTTTACCACACCTGCCATTTAAGATAAAGAGATTATTACTCTTACAGATGTCTAATAAAATATTGCCTTCATTATTACATGTAGTATCTTGTGCCTTTCGATGTAAGTTCATGTTTAATTTTTGTAAGAGAGTGGGCGCGTTATAGAAGTTACGGACAGTCTCATCGAATCCAAAGTGATCCATGAAAAAGTCGTCAGCATTTAAAAAGTCGTCATTTTTGCAAACGCGTGCATTGAAGTCGCCTGAAAGGCATACAAATTTGTATAAAATACACATGTTACATATCTCTACCTCAAACATATCTAACTCGTCCTTGGTATTGAACCTTGAATCAGCCGGGGGTACGTAAGTTGCCCCAAATACCAAATCTTCGTCAGTTTTCAAAAATAGTTTGCTAATCTTAAACCATAATATGTAGTCGGAGTCTGATTCGAGAATTGTTACGTGTGGGAAAATTTCATCTCTGATGAACACGCCAATGCCGCCACTTTTGCGAAGATACGGTTGTTTTCTACATTGGGATATAAATTTGTATCCGTTCAATTCAATAATGTCAAATTTGTCAATTTTGGTTTCACTCATACAGAATATGTCATGCTGTCGGATCAAGTCAGTGAATTCTGGGTAATTGAGCCTTCTTTTAAGGCCACACACGTTTAACGTTCCACATTTTAAAGAATCGTATTTAATAGATAAATCAGGTTTTTTAACAGAAGGATGGGTATTTCTATTAACGTTTGGGGTAGTGGGTGCACGTCCAGTTTTTTTGTTTGTTTTTTCAGGATTTGAAGAGTTATCATTCTTGGCTATTGCACACTCCGCGTGACTCTATACATTCGTGTTGTCGGGCTCGTTCCGGGGCTGGTCTCTCTCGGGTGAGTTCTCTGTACTCCCGCGGTCCGCTGTTGTCTGCGCAACTCGATCAACTGGGTCCGTGCCCGGCTCTCCGCGGTCCGCCGAAAGTCCACGTAGGTGCACTGACGTTAGAGGTACCGTTCTAGCACCGGTCGGCGTTGGTTGTCTCTGTGCCCGAAGTCCGGGCGATTTATCAGATTCATGTTCCATATCAGATTCATTTGATGCCTCGCTGTCAAATACCACCACCTCCGGCTTTTCCGCGTTATAATTGCACTGACTAAGTCTATCAAGTTTAAGTACCGCGTGCCAGTCCGGGAACATGTCTTTAACGACTCGTCCATCTTTCATCAGTTTAGCGGGGAACTGGATGGACAAGTTAGCTTCTGGGAATTTGGATTTCAGCTCCTTTTTTTGCTTAAAGAGGGGCTTTCTAGCATTCACAATTTCTTGCGGATAGTCACGGTTGATACCAAACGGAGATCCCTGTAGTCTACCGGCGTTCGACAGAATAAGCTCTACATCTGGATAGTCCCGGAAAGCTGCTATTAGTGGTCTGTGTCTCGGCCTCGCAGGTCCGTCGCTACGACGCGGGTAGGGCTTTAACTTTCCAATCCGGTGTACTCGCTGGACAAATATGTTGTCAGGGTCAAGGTTCAAATGGGTAGACAGGAATTCATTCAGGGCAACAAGGCAGTCCTCATTAAGACTTTCGGGGATTCCCCAAAATATGAGATTATTACGCCTCTGGCGTGCTTCACTATCAATGGATTTATATGCCAGCATATTAATACGGTCTTTATTGACTAGTGTAGTGTTACATAACTCATTCACCGTTCGCTCCGCCTTCAAAAGTCTTTCATTGGTCAATAACACGTCCTGTACACAAGCGAAGATGCGCTCAAGTTTATCATCTATATTTAGCTCTTTGAATTTATCAATGGAAAACAATGTTTGAGATGACAAAGTTCTACTTGCCCCTGACCCTGCTCCTGTTGCCGAACCCGTGGATCCATCCGAAACCCTCTGTCGTTTACTCGCAGGCTTACTCTCCGTCTTCTGACGACTATTATTGTGTCCGCCCCTTCCTTTAAATTTAGGGCGCGACCTCCCCACCACCACATTCCACGCAGCACCAGTTTGACTACTCATTTTCCGTAATATTCAGTCTCTCTGGCAAAACCTCTGCAGCATATAACGTTCACTACTATACCACGGGGTTCCAAACCCAACACTAATACAGAAAAAGTCCCAGAAAGTCCGAATAGTACCAAAAAGTCGCTCCTCTCTTCACAAAAACAACTTCACATCGCCATGTTATGACGTCATCAATATTTAATAAATCATCCAAATACAGTCGAATTCCGATGGCTCGAACAGCGATGGCTCGTTTACCATGGCTGTATCGAACCCATTCTTGAGTCCCTAGGGAATTTCTCTCCATAAGAAATAGTGAGGGAATATTTAGGATATGTTCGTCTTTTATTCTCCAAATGTATGCTGTGTGTACGCATTAGAATCGCCTCAATGAGGCGATTCTAATGAATACACGCAGCATACATTTATATTATGGAACACTGAAAAGAAGTCGCAAAATCATTCCCGTTATGTCTCCAGCAAGTAGCTCTCAGTTGCCCGAACTACCAGAGGGCCCAAAAGTGTTCGAGCCATTGAAGTTCCACTCTACCTAGAAATTGGGCTAAAGGTTTCAATGATTTCAGAGTGGTCCTCAAAGGAAAAGGACACCAGGAAGTCTCTTTCATAACAAAACAAGAACAGATCACATTACGAAAACACGCCTATACAAATACATTGTTAATTTTACCGCCGACAAAACGACAATTTTCAGATAAAAAATTGTCATATTTTTCTTATTTCTGCTCAAAATATAGATTGTAGGTACACGTTAGAACCGCCTCATCGAGGCGGTTCTAACGAGTACCCACAATCTATATTTTAGAGCAGAAATAAGAAAAATAATGTTTACCCCTGTAAACAACGAAAGCCTACTAGGGTCAAAATAAGTTGAGAAAAAAATATTTTCTCGTACAAACGAGAAACTTTCTCGTACAAACGAGAAATATTCTCGTACAAACGAGAAATTTTCGCGTACAAACGAGAAACTTTCTCGTTCAAACGAGAAAAAATCTCGTACGAACGAGAAACTTTCGCGTAGGAACGAGAAAAATTCTCGTACGAACGAGAACTTTTTCTCGTTCCTACGAGAAATTTTCTAGTACAAACGAGAAATATTCTCGTACAAACGAGAAATTTTCTCGTACAAACGAGAAATTTTCGCGTACAAACGAGAAATTTTCTCGTACAAACGAGAAAAAAATCTCATACGAACGAGAATATTTGGTCAAAGTAATGACTCAATTACTCTTAAGGCTTGTAAAGTCGATGATGGAAAACCATTTTGTAGATAACTCATCATTATTATAATAACAGTGATTGATTTGTCAGAAGTAGTTGCTGTCCAAGTGACTATTACTGATCTGTAGAAAATGGTAATTTATAGAAAATAGCTGCGATATTCTTATCGCTGTGATATCACTGTGTTGCGTACGAGGGTTATCTATAGAATCTGGACTGGAATCATGTTTCAGGTTTGGCAAACAATGTGGACCCAGAATATGTGTCGAAGAACGCGATGTCTCATCAATGTCTACACTTTTTGCTTACAGTACAGGAATTTAAGGGTTAAACGAAATGGGTCAGGATCATTTTTCCAGCCTACCCTTAAAAAAACAAAAAAACAAAAACAATCGACCCACCAATGCTGTCAATGCTTTGGTTATAAAAAAATAAGTTGCAGTGGATAAAACTGACCCTGCCGCTAGTGATCAATATGAAACTTGAGCTATCGGCTCTTCTACAGTTATTTATTTTATGCTCATACAAACAAAAATAAATAAATAAATAACGTTGTAGATTCAGTATGAACAAATGCAATTTTCTATTTTAGATTTAACAAAGGGCTGGTACATATGCTGTCACATTTATTTATTTATTTATTTATTTATTATTAGAAATTTCTTGAAACATATACACACGTACGCATGCTTTCATTACATCTACCGACCTTTAACCCTTTCAACCCTGTATATCAGTACAGATACTTTTGCAAACAGTGTAGATCCAGATAAGACGCTCATAATGAGCCGTCTTACTAGCACGAACACCAGTTGCTATCCTGCTATTGGTCTCATCTCAACCTCCTATATACAAGTATGGACGATTCCAAATACATGTACAAAGATGGAAGAATTCACCGCAGAAACTCAGAGGTGAAAGAGTCAATTAACTTCTACCCGTTGTAAAACGCCACGTTAATCAATACCCGTGTTGGTGTTATGACAAGACAAAATGTCGTACGTACGAGAAAAAATCTCGTTCGAACGAGAAACTTTCTCGTACAAACGAAAAAAATCTCGTACGTACGAGAAAAAATCTCGTACGAACGAGAAACTTTCCCGTACAAACGAGAAAAAATCTCGTACGAACGAGTATTTCTCATAGAAATTTTGTTGTACATGTGCATCTAAAGAAGACTCAGATCAGTCTATGCATATGCGCAGTCTGATCAGAGGCTTTGCTCTATGGGACATGGATGCCACTTGGCCCATAGTGATGCTAAGATAAATTACATATGAAATTGTTGTCTGTTAACTTTCTGGTGTGAGTCAGACCGGTTTTTAAACCCAGCCCACCGGGGCTTGGAGAAATAGATGAGGCTGCAAGGTGCTTCCACGCAGAGCTGAATCTGACCGCAAATGAGTACTGGAAAACCGCTTAGAAGATTTAAGCCTGTCCAGGTAAAGTGTTGCGGGTCGGAACGGCCATGCATTTAACCCCTATTGGTTTCATTGGGCGGCAGGGCTTGAGATGTCATTTCAGCTCAATGTCGGATAAAAGTCCCACAAAATTGGAAGCAACGTCTCCAAAATTTCCTAAATAGTCTTGACGGTAAGCGTCAGTTCAAATGAAAAGCTTAGTGGGTTCCTTTGTGCGGTAGGGCTTGACATGTCATTTCATGTCAGTGTCGGATAAAAGTCCCACAATATGGAAGCAGTGTCTTCATAAAATGATGGGTACGTAAAACTTCAAGCCGGCCTCGGTAGCTCAGTCGGATGCTCGTCGGACTGGTGATCAGGAGGACGCGGGTTCGATTCCTGCCGGGGTCGGCAACATTCTTTCGTGGAGATTGATCATGAAACCTTTTCTGCGGTCATTCTCTCCCTTCCACTGATTCAAGAAGGGTGACGTCTCCAAAATGACCTACAAAGCGGTGACGGGGTCGGCAACATTCTTTCGTGGAGATTGATCATGAAACCTTTTCTACGGTCATTCTCTCCCTTCCACTGATTCAAGAAGGGTGACGTCTCCAAAATGACCTACAAAGAGGTGACGGGGACTTTAAACCTTAAATCAAATCAAACTATTCAAGAAGGGCAGTTGTCAGTTTCTGGCGAAAGAATGTGCGCTGTACTGGTTAACCGCTTACGTATAAGCCAGTTCAGGAAAAGTGTAGATTGGTAAACTGACCGGCTCAAAAATGACATAAAATAGTGTTGACTGGGCCGTTAATCTTCAATACAAACAAACAAACAAACAAACAAACAAACAAACAAACGCAAAACCTCAACACAAAGACAAAGCAAACAGGCAAACAGTATGAACCCATACCAGACTACCACTACATTTGTACATGAGCAAGTATCTTGCTCCACACTGTTTGCATCAATGGCTTGTAAAGTAACAGACTACAAACAGGCGACAATTATTAAGACAAAAAATCTCGTACGAACGAGAAACTTTCTCGTAAAAACGAGAAAAAAATATCGTACGAACGAGAAACTTTCGCTGTGGTACTTGGATGCCACTTGGCCCATGTTTGACCCTTAAGATGCTGAGATAAACTGCATGTGAAAATGTCGTCTGCTGTTTCATCTTGCAACTTTTTGGTACGTGTCGGGCAGCTCCTTAAACCCTTGCGGTGGCCCCCGCCATCAGAGCTTAGAGAAATAGATTAGGCTGCAAGGTGCTTCAACACTGAGCTGAGACCGACCGCACATGAGTACTGGAAAACCGCTTAGAAAGTCTAAGCCTGCCAAGGTAAATTAGTGCAAGTCGGACAGTCCGTGCATATAAACCCTACTGGTTTCATTGTCCGGAAAATCTTAAGATGTCATTTCATCCCAATGTCGGGTAAAAGTCCCATAAAATTGGAAGCAATATCTCCAAAATGACTTAAATATTGTTAACGAGGACGTTAAACCCTAGCCTAGAGGTTCCTTCGGGCGGTAGGGCAGGAGATTTCATTCACCTCAGTGTCGGGTAAAAGTCCCACAAAATGGAAGCAGTGTCTTGAAAATGGCCTAAATAGTGCTGACGGGGATGTAAAACCTCAACATACAGACAAAGTATATAGACAAACAGTAGGGACACATTGTTTGCAACAATGGCTTTTTAAATAACGCAGTCGACAACTGTTGTGAGAAAATCTCGTACGAACGAGAAACTTTCTCGTACGAACGAGAACTTTTCTCGTATGAACGAGAAAAAAAAATCTCGTACGAACGAGAATATTTTTCGCAGTAATGAGAAATTTTCTCTGCGGTATATGGATGTTACTTGGCCCATGTTTGACAGTTAAGATGCCATGATAAACTTCATGTGAAAATGTCGTCTGCTGGTTCATCTTTTTTGGTGCGAGTCGGACCGTCCTAGCGGTGGTCCCCGCCCATCGGAGTTTGGTGAAATAGTTTAGGGTGCACGTTGCGAGTTGGACCGTCTATTCAATAAACATATTGGTTTCCATGGGCTACAGGGCTTGAGAAGTCATTTCATCTCAATGTCGGGAAAAAGTCCCACAAAACTGGAAACGTCTTCAAAATGACCTAACTATTGTTGACGGGGACGTTAAGCCTCAATTCAAACGAAAAGCCTAGCGGTTCCTTTGGGCGGTAGAGCTTGACAGGTCATTTCATCTCAGTGTCGGGTCACGGTCCCACAAAATGAAAGCAGTGTCTTCAAAGATGACGAGTACGCCAAACAAAGCATACCGGCAAACAGTATGGACTCAAACCACCACTACAGTTTCAGTATCTTGCTCAACATTGTTTGCAACAAGTAACAAGCAGACAACAAAGCAGGCGAAAATTCTTGTGATTGGCAGGCTAAGGTTTAATAACTAAGGTAGACTTCGCTGGGGGCATATGCACGAAGACTCCTTTTGCTATGGTATCTCCGCCAAGAAACAGAGTGTTCGCATGCCAGATATAACGTACAGATAAGCAATGGCTACAAACAGCAGTTCGGCCCCGCCCATCGGGGCTTGAAGAAATATATGGGCTGCATGATGCTTCCACGCAGAGCTGAATCCGACCCGCACACGAGTAATGGTAAACCGCTTAGAGGATCTAAGCCTGCCAAGGCAAAGCGGTGCGCACGAGTCGGATCGTCCATGCTTATAAACCCTATTGGTTTCATTGGACACCAGGGCTTGAGATGTCATTTAATCTCAATGTCGGGTAAAAATCCCACAAAATTGGAAGCAACGTCTCCAAAATGACCTTTACAGTGTTGACGGGGACGTTAAACCTCAGCTCAAACAAACAAAACAAACAAACAGCAGTTTGGCAGTTTAAGGTACACATAGACAATGGCTACAAACAACAGTTTGAACAAAAAAGGTATGTATCAAAAGAGGGATTATACAAATGACCCCGATTCCTAAGCCTAGCACCGAATCAATGGCCATTTTAAAGGAGGTGATAAGGGGTAATTAAATTAAGAAGATGGTAAATTTCTCGTATGAACAAGAAACAAATGTCGTAGGAACGAGAAAATTTCTCGTTCGTACGAGAATTTTTCTCGTTTGTACGAGAAAGTTTCTCGTAGGAACGAGAAATATTCTCGTTTGTACGAGAAAGTTTCTCGTTTGTACGACTTTTTTTCTTGTTCATAACAAGAATCTGGAAACTCATCATAACACGTGTATTGAACAACGTGGTGTTTTACGACGGGTAGAAGTTAATTGACTCTTTCACCTCAAATGGTGGCCGTGCTAGTAAGACGGCTCATTATGACCGTCTTTTCTGGATCTACACTGTTTGCAAAGGTATCTGTACCATTCTACAGGGTTGAAAGGGTTAAAGGCCCGCAGATGGTACCTGCTTTTTGCAATGTGTGTAAATGTGTCAAGAAATTTCCAATAAATAAATAAATAAATAAATAAATAAATAAATAAGCCCTAATAGAAGATTGCATTTGTTCATACTGAATCTGTAACATTATTTAATTTATTTAATAATTTATTTATATTCGCCCCCGCTCATCGGGGCTTGAAGAAATAGATGGGCTGCATGATGCTTCCACGCAGAGCAGAAACCGGCCGCACACAAGCACTGGTAAACCGCTCAGGGGATCTAAGCCAGCCTAGACAAAGCGGTGCGAGTCCATGCTTATAAAGCATTTTGGTTTCATCGGGTGACAGGGCTTGAGAAGTCATTTCAACTCAATGTCGGGTACAAATTCCACAAAATTGGAAACAACGTTTTATTTATTTTTGTTTCTTCCCTTCTTAAGGGGAAGCATAAAATAAATAAATGTAACTGTAAAAATGATCCTGGCCCATTTCGTTTAACCTTTATATTTCTGTACTGTAAGCAAATACTGTAGACATTGATCAAACATCGCGTTGTGCGACACATAATCTGGGTCTACATTGTTTGCCAAACCTAACACATGATTCTTGGCCAGATTCTATAGATAACCCTCGTACGCAACACAATGATATCACAGCGATGAGAATAGCGCAGCTTTATTCTATAAATTGCCGTTACCTGGATTCACTACAGATCAGTAATAGTCACGTGGACAGCAACTAAATTGCTAAACGTTGGGTCAACTGACAAAACAATCGACCCAAAAACTGTTATTATAATAATGATGGGTTGTCTACATAATGGTTTTCCATCATCGACTTTACAAGCCTTAGGAGTAATTGAGTCATTACCTTGACCAAATATTCTCGTTCGTACGAGATTTTTTCTCGTTTGTACGAGATTTTTTCTCGTTTGTACGAGAAAATTTCTCGTAGGAACGAGAAAAAATTCTCGTCTGTACGAGAATTTTTCTCGTTCCTACGCGAAAGTTTCTCGTTTGCACGAGAAAATTTCTCGTTTGTACGAGAAAGTTTCTCGTTCGTACGAGAAATTTTCTCGTTTGTACGAGAAAATTTATTTTTTTCTCATCTTATTCTGACCCTAGTAGGCTTTCGTAGTAAACCCATGTTTTGTTATATAAAAGTGGGGTTCAAGGGTGTCAAAATCATATAGGCGTCTTTTCATGATGAACCACAAGTGGTGCGCAAACCGCACCCATCAGAATACCCGCAATTTGTCTAAATAACTTTTCCGTTCAGGACCAGTTTCCAAGCCCAGAATCAATCGACCCAACAGTGTTGTCAGGGCTTTGGTTAGAAGCGAGACATTATGTGGACTCTCTGTTTGCTTTCCTTGAAATCTCAAACTCTGTAGAAAGGTGTACGCGCGCCCTGTATGGAATGAATTTGCTTCTCTATCCGTTATAGTCGAGGCGACAAGTTTCTGGTGATGATAATTAGCAACCTCATGTAACAACATAACTTCGCGTTTAATTCGGTGGATAACGTTCGCAGCAGGCACACGTCGCCAGGGCAAAGTCAAATCAACGTCGGTGCAACCGTTGATGTTGCATTGCATAAACGTCATGACGTTGCATCGACGTTGATGTGACGTAACAATTTCGCCATGTGCCTGCAGGGTTATATCAACAAGTATGCCTACACGTGTAATAACTTTTGCTTAACGGCGATTACATTGTTTTGGACTTCTTCGCCAATACAGTCCTATTTCATAAACAGGATCTTACGCTTACGTTTGCTTCATATGAATAGTATGAAACTCGCTCGAAACTCGTTTCATAAACACCATCTGAAATGATCACGAGTATAAGATCTTCTACAAATGTGCACTGTTACAACGCATAATGAAGTAATGTAGTAATTTCTTCATTTTGATTTTTTTTATTTCATTATGCGTTGGCGTAGTCGACGCGAAATGAAGTAAAAAAATTATTTCATTTCGCGTTGATATGCACCATATCGACGCAAAATGAAGCAATGATTGAAAAGCATAGCTGTCCACGAAAATAGACCAAAGACTTAGGAAGCAATACAGGTAAATTCCAATATAAAGACCACATTTGAGACAGTTCAAAAGTGGTCTTTAGGACCACATTTGAACAGTCCCAAAGATGGTCTTCCACAAGAGAGCATACTGAATGTCGCAAGAGCTCATCACATGAGATCTTGGCCTACGTCATAACGACTGGCTTCTTGAAATGCATACTTTTATATAAAATTCTCACCACATGTTTTCGACCTTCCTCGCTCCTTTTCTGTTGATAATGCAACGTCATTCTTCTTATAAAAGTCTCCACATGCATGTTTGAGCCTTAAATATTTGGGTTACTTTTGTTTCTGTGATGTTTGAAAAAGTGTGCCATCCCTCAAAGCAAAATACATGTGAATTTGTTTTTTCATTTAGAACTAACCTCATACTGTCGACGCATATTCGCCCCCGCCCATCGGGGCTTGAAGAAATAGATGGGCTACACGATGCTTCCACGCAGAGCTGATACCAACCGCACATGAGTACTGGTTATCTGCTTAGAAGGTCTAAGCCTGCACAGGAAAACTGCTGCGAGTCGGCCCATCCATGCATATAAACCCTTTTGGGTTTAATTGGGCGGAAGGGATTTAGATGTCATTTAATCTCAATGTCGGGTAAAAGTCCAACAAAATTGGAAGCAACGTCTCCAAAATGACCCAAATAGCGTTGACGGTGACGTTAAACCTCAAATCAAACAAACAAACTGTCGACGCATAATGAAGTAAAATTTAGTATGCCACCTATCACCGCTAAATGAAATAATTCTTTCATTTTGCGCAAACTTCTTAGTATCGACGCATAATGAAGTAAAAACTACATTTTGTTTCATTTCGCATCGACTATGCCAACGCATAATGAAGTAAAAATTTCAAAATGAAGAAATTACTACATTACTTCATTATGCGTTGTAACAGTGCACAACTTCTGATGTAGATCGTACAGTCTGGGCTGTTTTTATCATTCAGTATCATAATGATAACACACCCGTGCGACATAGTGCAATTTTTCACATCTTCAAAATGGCTCCTTTTCTGATGAAAATCTGTGATTTTTCTTATTTATACTCCAAACATAGGTTTTTGTGTGCTCGTTAGAACCGCCTCATTGAGGCGGGTCTAACGAGTACCCACAACCTATGTCTTCGAGCAGAAATAAGGAAAATAAGGTTTAACCCCGTAAACCCCAGTTTTCTCTATATAAAGTGGGGTTTAGGGGGTCTTCATTTCACGGACTTGTTCACGTTATGTGTATGCTGAATTCACTGATGAAAATGTATTCTTCAGCAAGTATCGCCCTATATTGTGTAGTACGTCCATATCTGTGTTATGCGCAAATTATATCAAGTACCTCGTACAGGTGAAACTAAAGTCTATTTTGAATGGGTTTCTTCCATAAAACAATGGCGATATAAAAAGGAAAGTTGTCTAAGCTAATGAGAGTGTGTCCGGATCCCACCCTTTGTCACTCGGTCCAGGACAGAACTAAACAAAATGGTTGGCATATGTTTTCAGTTTAACTGAAAATGTATGATCATCTTGTTTTACCAAGAGTGCATGGTATCCGAACAAATTTTGGAATTCATGACACATGATTGATTATCAGTCCACGTCAGCATACGCCTTTGCAGCGTATTATCGGGTTTACAGTAGAGGGAATATTTGATACTTTATACGTCAATCTTGCGACATGTTCTGAATGAAACCCCATGTCCATTGAGTTTCGAAATAATCATAAATGATGAATGCTAAAACATCCCGATGCAAAGCGTTGACATAAAAAAAGTTGATTAGATTGATCAACTGACTGATATAATTGACAATGTATCAGGCTGAGCTGCAAGGTTTCTGGAAAAAATGTGACCCAATCTCAAAGTTAAAGAATGAAACATTACGGAAACAAGCCTATATAAATATAGTGTAACCTTTATCACGGAAAAAAGGAAAACTTTAAGATGAAAAATGGTGATAGTTTTTCTTATTTCTGCTCAAAATATAGATTGTGGGTACTCGTTAGAACCGCCTCATCGAGGCGGTTCTAAAGAGTACCCACAATCTATATTTTAGAGCAGAAATAAGAAAAATAGGGTTTACCCCTGTAAACCCCAGTTCTACTATATAAAAGTGGGGTTCAAGGGGGTCAAAATTATATAAACGTGTTTTCGTGATATTTCGTACATGTGATGATACATTTATGCCACCATACGCGAAAAAGATACTCATTACATATGGGAGGAGCTCGGGTTCTGGCGAGCCTGCGTAAATGCGCAGTCTTGTCAGAGCCTTAATTGATCGCACACATGTACAGAATACCTTTACACAAATACGCCTAGTTTCCCTTTTTGGGACGTTGGCAAACAATGTAGACCCAGATCAGACGCCGCAAAACGCGGCGTCTGATATGGGTCTACACTGTTTGCTTAAAGATCACACATTTTTGTACAACTTACTTTAAACAAAACACACCTGACGCATCTATAATTGGATATGGACCATTCCTAACTTATTTAGGTGGAAGATTCAAATACCGTATACGGTTTAAGGTAGCTTCATGCGAGATGCAGCAAATCTTAGAATGTTAAGGAGTTTGTATCTTGTTTCGGCTCAACTGGCCTTTAAGAGCTACCTCCAATAAGAAAAGGAAATAATAGGCTTCAAATGTGATTACTTCCCTTGGCGACGTTTTTTTCCTTTATACCATAGCTTCATAGTGATTAGTAGAGAACAGAAGATCACCGTCAAACAAAAGATGGCTGAGAGAAGCCTGGATATCCCAAAACTGTATCGTTGTTGGTTCTGTGGGCACTATGATTAATTCGCAGTTCTAACACAGTGCGCCTATATATGGAAAAGAACTGTGTTCTATTATGCAACAAATCACGGGCGGAAGGGCGTGCCGAGTGAAGTCATTAAAACTGCCAATGTATGACGTCACTCGTAGATTCCTTGACTTTGGACGATTTAACGTTACTCGCACCAAAACGTTACAAAAGGACATAAATACAAGTGTTATAGTCAATATTTTTCTCTTGATTTCTTCTAAAAATGGCAAAAGGTTGTTAGAATTTGAAGAAAACAACAACATTATTGCCGATATTTTGCGTGTTAAAATCGAAATAGATTAACTCTAATCTGTGATTTGTGGAGTAATAAATCACAGTTTGTCGGTCAGCTGTAAGTAGACAAATCATGCGCGCGCTAAGCGCATGTGATTTGGTCTACTTAACAACTGACCTCCAGAGTATGATTTTTTAGTTAGAGCTGATCTATTTCTTAACTAAGAATATAAACGAGGTTTTCAAAGTAATATCAATATTCATCATTCTTATCTCTGTAAAAATATTAGATTGCGTAATTAGCACCAAGGTATTGCGTGATAATGATGTGTGATACTGCCTTTGGTAATCCGTTAATACAAATTACAAATGTTACATTGTGAATATAACATTTCAAACGAAGCTTTGTATTGGTGTTGCATTGAATATCATTTGTTTTTAGGTCACCTGAACCGAATGCTCATTTGGGAGTTAAAGTGATCGCTCACCGTCCGTCGTCGTCCGTCTGTCGGTCCGTCCGTCCGTCCGTCCACAATTCCTTTAAATCACATCTCCTCATAAACCACTGAAGAGATTTTGACCAGACTTGGCAGAACTCTGGTTGCCATGGCAACGAAAAGGAGAAAATAATAAAAAAACTTTATAAATATTCTTGTCTGAAACCAGAAGGCCCAGGTCTATGATATTTGGTATGAAGCTGCATCTAGTGGACCTCTATCAAGATTGTTCAAATTATAGGCCTGTGGCCAAAAATCAACCCCCCGCCCACCCCGCTTCTGGGCCCACTGGTTGAACATAGGTTTATATAGTGAAAATCTTTAAAAATCTTCTTGTCTGAAACCAGAAGGCCTAGGTCTTTGATGTTTGGTACGAAGCTTCATCTAGTGGATCTCTACCAAGATTGTTCAAATTATAGCCCTGGGGCCAAAAGTCCCCCCGCGCCGGGGCCCACTAGTTGAACATAGGCTTATAAAGGGAAAATCTTTAAAAATCTTCTTGTCTGTAACCAGAAGGCTCAAGTCATTGATATTTTGTATGCAGCTTCATCTAGTGGATCTCTACCAATGTTGGTCAAATTATTGCCCTGGGGCCAAAGATGCCCCCGCACCGGGGCCCACTGATTTTACATATGCTTATATAGGGAAATCCTTTAAAAATGTTCTATAAAAGGGTTATCCTTTGGAAGCAAAGAATACACCACAGATCTGAAAATATGGAGTGAATATGTTTTCTGGGCCAGACTAGCTAGTTTCGGCCAATTTAGGCCTCATCAGTGACCCTCAGATATTTTCAAAACTCCACAATGGAATCAATGATCCCAAAGGACAAGAAAATATAACTTACACTATGATGTAGGGCAAAAACCTTCTTCTCTGATACCAGAAGGCCCAGGTCTTTGATATTTGGTATGAAGTTTCATCTTGTGGACCTCTACCAAGATTGTTCAAATTATAGCCTTGGGGCCAAAAATGCCCCCGCGCCGGGGCCCACTGGTTTAACACAGGCTTTTATAGGGAAAACCTTTGAAAATCTTATTGTCTGATACCAGAAGGCCCAGGTCTTTGGTATTTGGTAGGAAGCTTCATTTAGTGGACGTCTACCACGATTGTGCAAATTATAGCCCCTTGGCCAAAAATGCCCCCGCACCGGGGCCAACTGGCTTTACATAGGCATATATATGGAAATCCTATAAAAATCTTCTTGTCTGATACCAAGAGACCCGGGTCTTTGATATTTGGTATGAAGCTTCATCTGGTGAACCTCTACCAAGGGTGTTCCAATTATAGCCCTGGGGCAAAAATTGTCCCCGTGCTGGCGCCCACGGTTTTTACATAGGCTTATATAGGGAAAACCTTTAAAAATCTTTTTGTCTGAAACCAGAAGGCCCGGGTCTTTGATATTTGGTATGAAGCTTCATCTAGTGGGCCTTTACCAAGATTGTTCAAATTATAGCCCTGGGCCAAAAATTCCCCCGCTCCGAGGTCTACCGAGATTGTTCAAATTATAGACCTCGGGCCAAAAATTACCCCACCCTGGGACCCGCATGTATATATCTTAGCTAAGGTGAGCGAATTAGGACCATCATGGTCCTCTTGTTTTTATGTTATGACCATAAACGTACACCCGCTTTGGAAAAAAGGACTGCACTCCAATTAGGTTTGTATTCTTTATTGTCAAACTACACGTTTAGCTATGAGGGAAGCTCCATCAACTTCTCTGAAATAGGTTCTTTTTTACTGACCGTTCCAATCCGGTGCTTTTGTTGTGGTTTATTAATGAAACTGTTTGTCTTTGCTTGTGTGAACTACTACTATCTTGAAGTTCTTTTTATTTTATTTTGTATAGCCGTTTGGCCATTTTGTGGGGGAAGAGACGGTCTATTTCACTTTTTTACTAATGTGACATCACTTGTATACCTCCGTGAAATAAACACCCCGCTAAATACTTTATATAGAGAGAATTGGAGTGTAAGGGGGTATACATTATTTTTTTTATTTCTGCTCCAAGACATAGGTTGTGGGTACACGTTAGAACCGCCTCAGTGAGGCGGTTCTAACGAGCACCCACAACCTATGTTTGTAATATAAATAAGAAAAAAACTCACGAAATTCATCAGAAAAGTAGCCAATTTGGAAATGTAACAATGCACTATGTCGCGCGGGTGTGTTATCGTAATGAAAATTTGGGTAGCGTTGTATATGTTTTTGCTTCTTTCTCTCTTTTGTGTTTTGGGTGGCATGTGAAAGATAATTGCATCGATTCCTGATCATAGCCTTATCCTTGTTTGTTATTTTTTCATGAGTCAAGAGATACGAGGGAGAGACAATAAGAAACCAGCCTAACTTATTTCTCTTCTTTTATGATATAATTGCCAAAGCATTACCAAAACATGCCTATACAAATACATTGTAAAGTTTACTACCGAAAAAAAAACTCTAAAATTTTAGATGAAAAATGGTGATATTTTTCTTATTTCTATTCAAAATACAGATTATTGGTACTCGTTAGAACCGCCTCATCGAGGCGGTTCTAACGAGTACCACAAATCTATATTTTAGAACATAAAAACCCCTATAAACCCCAGTTTTACAATATAAACGTGGGGTTCAAGGGGGGCAAAATTATATAGGCGTGTATTCGTGATGTAGAATGATGCACTTGGCAACAGTTCCCTTGCCAACAGCCAAGAACTAAAAAAACCCAGGGCCCTTGTCTCCGAACCGCTCCACAACTGCCGCCACGGTTTCTTCGTTGGACCGGAAATGACGTAAGTGGATATCCTTTTTCAAGTTGGGGAATAGGAAATAGTAACTATGAGCTCAGTCTGGAGAATAGGCGGGAGTGGCATTAGCTCGTACCAATTCCGCTCAACAGCATCCATTGCAATTTTGCAAGTGTGGACTCTCGCATTGTCCTGTTGGAGCAAAATCCCTTTGGAGAGTTTACCTGGCGTTTTCACGGATTGCAGTTCTCAGCTGGATGAGCAATTTTGCATAACACACAGCTGTTATTGTACTTCTCTTTGCTAGAAAGTCCTACATAGTAACGCCTTGTGCGCCCCAAAAACAGTTTACGTCACCTTTACCCGCAGAGGGTTGCGTTTTTAAACTTCTTTGGCCTCGGAGACCCTGCCCTATCCACTTTGAACTGTATTCTCTGGCTAATAATAATGGACCCATGCATACGATGGTGCAGAAGACAAATAAACATTGGTCAAGTCGCTATGTATTTCCTGACATGTTTTCCGTTTCAAATACAAGTATCGAATTACAGCACGGTACTCAACTTTTGAAACGGGCCTCCGTGGCCTAGTGGATAAGAGCGCTGACTCTTAGTCATTAGGTCTCTCACCGCCGTAGGTTCGAGCCTCGCTCGGGCCACGTGTGAGACGCCAAGTTCTGCAACGGTAGGCCAGGTGGTGTTTCGCCGGGTACTCCGGTTTTCGCCCACCTCTGATTAACGATCGGCTCGATATGAGTGAAATAATCTTGAAAGGGCTGTAAAACCCAAACCAAAAAAAAAAAAAAAAACTCAACTTTTGACGAAAAGCTTGCATTAGCATCGCTAGCCATGTTTGACGTTCAATATCTTATGAGGGAATGACACGATAAGGGTCTAATTTTGCCCTCATGCCTAAAACAGGTATTTAAACAAGGCATGAAACTCGTGGGTGTCTCGGTCAATTGCAAATGGGATATGCTGGTTACTTATTGACTTGCCATCGTATCTCAGGAACTGATCGAGCCAGAACCCAAAGCCTATCCCAAACCTCAAAAGGAAAAATGAACACATATATTAACAAACTAAAAACACAGGCAACAAGCCGAGTTAGCAGCTCTTTCCCAAACAGGCGGAAACTATGTTACCCTTACTGAACTAAATAACCTGGACACACACATGTGCTAAACTGAAAACACTCCAAAGCTTAAGGGGAATTGGAACACCTTCAGGGGGAGATAACTCCTGCAAAAGTATGTTTGTCTCCAATATCAAAAGGGGTCTACTCTTAAAGGAAAGAATGTGATCCTTAGTATCAATAGGGGTCAACTCTTGAAGGAAAGAATTTGCTCCTAAGGAGCACATTCTTTCCTTTAAGAGTAGTAGTTGGGGATTTGAAATTTGTATCACCCGTATTTAAGGAGTTTAATGCACCTTACTTTCTCACACTTAAATATGATATGAATTTATTTAGAGGTCTCTCAGCATCTTGAAAATGGAGTTAGAAAATCAAAAAAGTGGGGAAAAAGACATAAAAACGGGAGGTCACGGGTTCGATCCCGAGCCGCGACATACCAAAGTCGTTAACAATGGTACTAGCTGCTCCTCGCTTGGCACTCAGATTTACGGGGAAGAGCTAGTACTGGTCGATCCAGTGTCAGGATAATGTGACTGGGTGTTGTATCATGTAATGTGTCTGGGACATGATACTTCAGTGAGGCAGCACTATAAAAGTGAGCATTGAGCTCCCTGTCGCAACCAGACACCGTCGTGATATGACTGAAAAATTGTTGAAAGCGACGTTAAACCCGAATTCACACACACACTCTTTTCTCATTTAAGCATTCAAACAATTCCAAATGACATCTCCTCTGAAACTACAAGGCCAATCGGAACCAAATTATATGTGAAGCCGCATTGGGGTGGAAGAACAAACATATTTTCTGAATGGCTGGGTCACATGACCAAAATGTCCACCATGCCCATATATGGTAAAAACCTTTGAAAATCGCCTTCTCAGGAAGATTTTGTATGGAAAAGACAAGATTTTCGGGTTCTGTTGCAGCTTATGACATCAAAGTTGATATTCGCAATCAGCTTAATGATCCTAGGGCCACAAGATATTTTTTTTTCATTTTTCTAAAATTACTGGGCCACCTGATACCAAATGACATAAACCGCATCAGTGTGGTCGAGAAATCAAAGTTTGTTAGAGGGATCTGTGTGGTCGTCTCACCAATATATGGCCAAAAGTGATTTTAAATTCTGCATATCATGAAATACAACACCTTGGTATGCAGCATTTTGGACTCTAGCCCTGCGAAGATTGTTCAAAGCTGATAATGTAAGCGACGGAAAAAAAACTGGTTGATTTCAAAGTAATTTTGCAGCAATGGTCCTGGGACTGGCCTCTACTAAACCATTATGGTCTGTTAAAATAAATGGCCACCAAGGGGGCGAGTTGTGCCCACTTGAACTCTGGTGAGTTTAGTTTCCCATGGGCCACGTGTTTATAATTTTGTGTTCAGGGCATTCATTAAAAGTCGCGTAAGCTTGATGGCAAGCCTAAACCATATTTAATTGTCGTCATGATACAGCAGCCACAGTTTTCTGCTATACTGATTGCGCTTGTTTGGCCATGTTTCGTTGCTTAGCTGCATTTTCCAGCCTTCATAAACAATTAATTGATGACTAGTGGTAGTTTGGTATACCTCTGAAAGACGACGATGTTCAGTAAAGATAACAGCGCGGCCCTATTTAAGGGTTGTTTAAGGGTTGGCAGATTTTTGTACAGTGTTTCATAATTGAAGGAAAGACATGTTTTAATGAGTTTACGCCTCTGAACATTCCAGCCTCCTTTTGACTTAAGGTCTGTGAAATTTTACTGCAAACAAAAAAGAAACATATTACAGTATTTGGTGGAACGACTTTACTTTAATCTTTTAGAGGTTTATTGGTTTGGTTTTTACCATTTATTTGCTGCACAAACAGATACTCTACTAAATTTAAATATCAGCACCTAATTCTCTAGCTGCGGATTTGATATACTCCAGCATATTTGCTGATTGAATGACTCTGGTTTTGGCCGATCTGCAAATTGAGGTCACCAAGTTACATGAAAATGCAGAGAAGTTCATCGAGACTCTGTGTTTAACCCGATGTTCCCAACCTTCTTGATAAAGGTGTAGAGAAGAAGCTTGATTTACGTAGGAATCGTAACATTTATTATGTCAAACATCTTCCCTGTTCACTGTTCAATATATCTGGCATATTAGGTTTCAACCTCCAGTAAATTAACACACCCGCCTAGTTCCTTTCATATGTAAGAACCCATTTCCACCAGAACACCTGAAGGTAGGTGTCTGATGCTCTGTCTCTGATAGGGTTAACCGAAGCATTACCATTTGGATTCCTTTGCTGCAGAATTCTAGCTATTTCATGCTGTCGAGTCCTCATCCTTGTTTCATCTCTTTATTCGTTTGATTTTCTGTTCTCGGAGATGTTGCACTGATAAGCCAGAATTCCATCATGCGGAGTGAACAACTTATCGGTTTTAACCAAGACAATAAAGGGTGAGTATTGTGGCCACCTAAAATCAATTAAAGTGTCCACCCCAGGCCCGTAAAACTTCTTACTGAACCCGTTCCAAGGCGGTCCTTTTCTTTGGTTTTATTAATTTCATAGTTAGTCCTTACGATGTATGTATTGCTAATGCCTTTTTTATTTTGGGTAGCCGTTTGACCATGGCGGGAGATAACTGTCCTTCTGGATTTCCATTCGTGACGTTTTCATTTTGTTGTTTTGAATAGGAGGTGCGAGATATTTTGTATAGATTCTTGATCGTTGCCTACACACTGTTTTTCAAATGTGATAACTTCTGATGGCCTGTCATAGAAGGCCTTTTTGGCCAATCTGTATGGGACAATTGGGGCGGTTGGGTGAGTACCTTGCATCAATAGGGCGTCCAAGTGATATTGGCTTACAGCTGGACAATACCTGCTGTTCTTGCAGCAGCTAAGGGTAGAGTGGGAATACTGTTATTTCTTCTGTTTCTGCTTTTCCATTTTCGCCCTTTCTCCTCTGTCACTCACTTTCATCTGCTCAACTATCTCTTCTATCGCTTTTCTCCCTTTCTCTGGGGAGAGGACACAAAATGACCAACAAGGGTTGGCGTGCCTTTAACTCCAAAACAATCAATATATGGGACAAATATCAGGAAAATGAAGTAGTACAAAAGGAGATGTAGACGAGCTTAATCAGTGTGAGACAAGAGACACAGAATAATTAAGAGCTAATGGTGAATAGAGGAACAAAGCTATCGAAGGCATGTTGCCCAACGAAATGGCAGAAAGTAAGCGCAGGTGACGTCTTAAGATGTATACAGGTTATATCACAAGTCTGGGAAAAGGGAAGACAGAAGAATGTTTAAGGGGTAGCTTTACTTTACATTAAAGCTCGGGGACTATTTATTTTAGTCGTGCGACTTAACAGAAAATAAGGTACCCAGTAAGATTTCAATAGAGACCTTTTAGTGGCCAGTAACATTTACGTGTTTTAAATATAATAATGTTGATGTTACTTGGGGAGCCTTCAGCACAAACTTGAAATTTTGGATAATGATTCTTGAAATATACAATGTATTCATTAAATGTTGATTGATTCAAGTCGCCAGTTAAGAGAATCACTTGATAGTTCAGCCGCTGACAAATATGCTTGGTGATGTATATTCCTCTCACTAAATGTAAACCGGAAGGAATTGGTCATCAGTAACTTTTCAAAAATATATCTATTGGTCCCTGTTTTGATACACCTATGACCAGCCAGTAAAATAATGTATTTTATGTTTGTTTTAATATTGATTTTTATCACCATCTGAGACACAACAGGGAAAAGCGGTTAAAGGGTCCATAGATATCGGAGTCCCTTGTTGATGCCTGGATTTAAACAGAGTCATCAAGTTTCACATGCATGTGCTAAAATACCGTCCTGCATACTGACGAAAAAAAAATTGTTTCAAAAAGTACTAAGAATCATTTAGCGCCAAAATAAGTGTAAAATTTACCAAATTTGTGGGGTCAAATTTCAATGGTTAAAAATTTATGGTAACACTGGATGTAGTTACGTCATATCATGAATTTAGGTGTCTTCGAGTATTGACAAATATTTTGGCTGATGCAATAAATCAAAATTCATCTGTAAGCGCAAGCTACACATAACAAAACTTAATCCAACTATGCTCTTCGCATGGGGTGGGTGTAAACTCAGAATTGTCAACCCCTTTTCCCCACCAGATTTGCTAAATAATCACATGTTATATAGGTTAGGCTTCTATCTCAATGAGAAGGCACAAATAAAGCGTGAGAATTTTGGGTGCATTAAATATTTCGAAATCGGGTCTCAAATCCCGGACTATAGACCCTTTTTTTCAGTGCAACAGGGCTTATAGAAAAGCGAAAAGGAAGTCCCGAACGTTGTCTCCCTTTGAACAATTTCGGAAAAATCTGCCAAATGTTCCCATTTCCCTTAATAGCACTGAAGACAAAACAAACGAAACCGTAACGAAAGCGCAGCCTAGTGGCAGCCAGTAATAATTACTGAGGGTAGGTGGGGCCCACCGTAGTTCAACTGTTGATTTTTGTTTGCTCAAGCATTTCACTTACTTCATGCTGTCGAGTCCTCTCATTTCTGTATTCGTTTGATTTGTATATTCTCGGAGATGTTTCACTGATGAGTAAAAAATCCTCAATGCGAACTGAACAGATTATTTTTTCTAAACCACGACAGAACCAAAGAAACAATGGCGAGGATTGTGGCTACGTAAAACCGATTTAACCCCCCCGCCCCCGTACAAATTTCTTATTCGCCGTTCCAGTGTTCCAGTGCGGTTCTTCTGTTGTGGTTTATTATTGTTATAGCTCGTCTTTGCGCATTGCTAATATCGTGTATCTTGCGTCACTTGGGGCATCCAAATGATATAAGCTTACAGTTAGACAAGGCCTGCTGTCCTTGCAGCAAGTAGTGGTAGAGGGGGGGGGGGAGGGTGTTATTTCTTCTGTGTCTACACTTCAATTCATTTTCCTCATTCTCCTCTGTCCCTCTCTTTCATCTCCTCTACTATCTCTTCTACCTCCCTTTTCTCCCTTTCTCTGGGAGAATACATAAAATGATTCACAAGGGCTGACGTGACAATCAATCAATATGATCATTTTATTTTGGATAGCCGTTTGGTCACTTTGTGGAAAGTAACTGTACTTTTGGGGTTCCGCTTTTTACATTTTCATTATGCGTGGCGCTTATTAGAAGTGGAGGCAGTGATCAGGAATCGATACAATTAACCAACAGCCCCCATCAGAGACACCAAAGGGAAAGAAACAAAAACATGAATTAACTAGACCCTAATGGGAACACCGATGGAAAAGCCAAAAGGACAGTCACTTCCCCACAAAAAAGCAAATTGGTTATCCAAAACAAAAAAGTATAAGCGATACAAACATTCGGAAGTAATGGCGATGATTGTTGCCACTTAAAATCGATTTTAGCCCCACCAGTGGAATTCTTTCACTGACCGTTCCAAGGCGGTTCTTCTGTCGTGATTTATTTTCGTTATGGCTTGTCTTTGAGTGTGTGTATCGCTCATATTATTTTGTTTTTGATAGCCAATTGGCCATTTTGTGGGAAAATAACTGCCATTTTGGCTTTCCACTAGTGATGTTTCCATTAGTGTCTAGTTGTTTCATATGGTGTTTCTTTCCCTTTGTGTCTCTGATGGGAGCTTAGGGTTAATTGTATCGATTCCTGATAAGTGCCTTCACTTCTATTTTGATTAAACGCACTGCTTAGCTATTTCGACTTGCCTTTTTCGTTTTTGTGTGAACTATAGACATAAGGCCTGAAAAAATAGCTGTGTTTCCGCTAACCCGACCGACCATGATTCTTTTTGCAGACCCTGCAATTTTTATTGCAATCCAGAAAAAATAAAAAGATTTTCTTACCTACCGACTTTAATATTTTCTAGCACTTTTGATGGAAATTCATAAAATTGTCAAACTTGCAAAATTACTAATTGAAACCATGTTCTTTTGCTTCCTTGATGCGTTTAACCTCATAATTTGAATCTTTGATTGCAATATATTTAGAATTTAGCCTTTTAAACTCTTTTTTTTTTATTTTTTTTTTTTATTTATTTTATTTTATTTATTTATTTATTTATTTTATTTTTTTTTGCTTTATTTCTATCAAATAAAAAATTGACAAACAAAAAGGTTTTAGCGAACAACCGGCTCATACCAATTGTCGGCATGTTAGCGGAAACACAGCTATTTTTTAGGCCTTATAATATATTGATGCTGCTATTTCATTTTTAACATTCTCATCGCCTACGTTAGTCCCGAAGGAAATCATTCTGCTTTGTATGTCAATAGAAAGTTGAAATGTACCTTATTCCCAATACACCATAAAGTGGAGTTGATTTTTTTTTAAAGTTTAAAATTTGTTTTTAAAAAACTTGAGCTGCACTCTTTCAATTACATCTAAATAACCAAAGCACCAGATCTCGCACCCGTATAGCAGTATTGGTTTTATGATTTCATTAAAAAGAATTAGGTGTATGTCTAATAAGAGGTTAAGAGTTCTAATCTTTCGTTGCCATTAGGAAACGAAAGTGTCAGCTTGTTCGGCGATATACTTTTCAGCTTTTTCGAAAAAGGCATTATTGGATAAAATAATTTCCTAGACATTTATAATCATTTACTATTTTTAGTTCCTGACCTTTAAAAATGTTGAGACTAGACCATCTGCTTCTTGAAAAGATCGACATCATTGTTTTGGAAGTGTTTAATGTAAGTTTCCACTAGTCGCTGTTATTTCCAAAGATGTCTAGTATATGCTGAAGATTCTCTTTGGATTTACCAAAGACTACATTGTACTCTGATAACGGTTTTGGTTTTAGTTATCTAGCCGACGACTCACGAAGAATCATCTAAAATGATATACGATAATGGTCAACCACCTCCGTATCTTCATATTTCCGTTGTCCATTAGCAGAAGACAAGAGGGCCATAAAATATATAACCATGCAAACGTCTTGACTGTAATGAATTAATGAGGCCGATTTGCTTTCTCTTTCTTGTAAGGATATATAACTTGCTCCGTTTCTAATTCTGAGTTTGCCTTTCTATTTTCCAAAAATGGAATGCGTGATCGCTGTGACCAAAAATACCTTAATGCCACATCTGGGCGGCTGTATGTGCGGGAGAAGTGTATTTTCAAAACATAACTTTGTATATTACAAAGAGGAACAGTCAAGCTACCATGTGATATGAGAGTATGTCCCGAAAATCAATTAGATAGTTTTATTAATTGATTATCCTATATTACACAAGGTGAACCAATATTAAAAAACATAAATCGTGTTTTTAATTGCGTCAAATAATAAAACTGCCATTAATCAAGTAATTTCGTATTGTCCCAGTTACAGGTCCTCGGTCAGCTGTATTGGCCTCGGCCTTCGGCCTCGTGCCAATACAGCAGACCTCGGACCTGTAACTGGGCCAATACGAAATTATTTGATTAATAACATTATAGTAATGATTAGGTGAACGACACGCCCTTTCCCGCGTTTTGTTACGGAATTCGACTGTTTGTCAGTTAACTTAGGGTTACTAAGCGTGGTAACTTTACGTTGCTGGAATACATATGAGCCCCGCCAAGCGAATTTGTGTCTTCGAGCATTCCGTCATGACAAATTTTAACTGCGCATGCCCAGCCATTCAGAGGGGCCAGGGATATGGCTTTCTGTCTGAAGGTTCCTCTTGATTCACTGCTTGTATGAGCGAGCAGCGAAGGTTCTGGCGAGACTGCGCGGATGCGCAGGCTCGCCTGAACCTTCGCTGCTCGCATAGGCGATAAGTACAAAAATCGCTTGACGGGGCCCATATGACTATCACTGATGTGTACAGAATCAAGGAAAAGAAAAGCCGTGTTATTTAAATCATTGTGATGTAAGGCTAGACACATGGTTTTGGTTATGCAAACAGTATAGATCCTGACAAGATGCCTTAGAATGCTGTAACTAATCAGGGTTTAATGCCTCTACTTCTATTTTACACTGTTTGCATAAAGGTCAGGGACCTTAAGTTTAACAAGAAAAGATATGACACAAAGTGCCATATCAAGTGACTCGATTGTGATTGCATTGCACTATTTTTGAAAGGAACAGGCAATGAAATCCCATTATGCAACCGTTCGGTTATAAACTTATAAACTAGAATTATTTGACCGTGTCGACATGAAAACTGAATTTGTAATATCCTGTTCAACATGACAGGTTGTCTTGTCAGTTTGAACATGTTTGTGGAAAACTGTGTTGAATTTAACAGTGTAACAGAGTTGAATTCGACAATGACTGATCAATGGGCCTAGACTTAGGGATATAACAAACCGACAAGTGCAACCAACAAAGAGACTGGTCTTCTTTATACATGTACTTAGCACCCTCCTTTTCAACACCAAGAACAACAGGAGTCCATTAATTCCGTGCGTGTTTATTTTATTATTATTATTATTATTATTATTTTTATTATTATTATTATTATTATGAACTCCATCATCGTTTTCTATATGTATTATTATTCCTGATGAATTCTCAGCAAGTTTTTATTCATTTTTGTCCAACACATGTATTACAATAATAATAATAACAATAATCAAAATCATAATACTTGTTGTAAAAGTAGCAGTAGCAGTTGAAGTAATAGTGGAAATAGCAGTAAGTATAATTATTATAATCATCGTTTGGATTATTGAAATTATTATTATCATTTTTATTATTGTAGTAGCAGTAGTAGTAGAAGTAGTAGATATAAATGTAGTATTGTTTGTTTGGTATGAGATTTAACGTTCACGACAACAGTATTTAGGTAATCTTGGAGACGCTGCTTCCAATTTTGTGGGAGTTTTACTCTACACTGAGATGAAATGACATCTCAAGTCCTGCCGCCCAATGAAACCAATACATGAATAGGGTCTATATGCATGGACTGTCCGACTCGCACCAATTTGCCTGAGCAGGCTAGTAGTAAGAGTTGTAGTTAGAGTATAATTACTATTATAATTGTTTTTAGTATTAAAATTATTATTATAATAAGTAGCAGAATTAGTAGTAGCATATTGTTTCAATCCCCGTCAACACTATTTGCTTCCAATTTTGTGGAGCTTTTATCCCGCATTGAGATGAAATGCCATCTCAAGCCCTGACGCCCAAACAAACCAAACTGTTTTTATGTAGGGGCTGCCCGACTCGCACCATTTTGCCTGGGCAGGCTTAGACACTTTATGCGGTTTACCAGTAATCATGTGTAGTCGGTTGCAGCTCTGCGTGGAAACCTTATGCAGCACATTTTATTTCTGTAAACCCCGATGGGCAGGGGCCCATGTAGTAGTAGTAGTAGTAGTAGTAGTAGTAGTAGTAGTAGCGGTTTAATTCTTTTCATCATCGTTTTTATTATTAATATTATCAGTAGTAATAGAAGTAGTAGTAGTAGTTGTTGTGATATTATTATTATTATTAATCCAATTGTATGTTACATTATTTTGACAACATTTCAACCAACAACCTTCAATTGAATTGTTAGAAAAATGCAATTTTTACCGTCAAGAAAAAACAGCATTATCTGATTATTGTGGATGAATTGTAAATGTGTTTTCTGTCCTTATGAACTTCATTTGAAACAAATGAGAAACATAACAATTCGATATCTTGTGGACAGTTTTATATTAATTTTTGTGACTAAAGTTCTTATAACAGTTGTACGTCTTCTAAGTGAGCATATCCACAGTCAGGGGACAGCAAAATGTACAAGTTTTATAATTATGTTCTATAAAAGGGTTATCCTTTGGAAGCAAGGAATACACCACAGAACTAAAAAATATGGATAGTATATGTTTTCTGGGCCAGACTAGCTAGTTTCGACCAATTAGACCTCATCAGTGACCCTCAGATATTTTCAAAATTCCACAATGGAATCAATGATCCCAAAGGACAAGAAAATATATTCTACGCTATGATGTAGGGCAGGGAGACGTTTTACCGCCGCCACACATTCCCACATAGCAGCTGTAGTGAAGTTTAATATGTTCTTTAAAAGGGTTATCCTTTGGAAGCAAGGAATACACCACAGAACTAAAAATATGGAGTGTATATGTTTCTGGGCCAGACTAGCTAGTTTCGGCCAATTAGGCCTCATCAGTGACCCTCAGATATTTTCAAAATTCCAGAAATGGTTTGATACAAAACTCCCCATACAAAGTGTCCACTAAGTTCCTTATAATATTCATCAACTGATCTTTTTGTATGGTACTCGAGTTTGTTAAATAATCAGAGTCACTCTTTATGCTATTATTCAAATGGTGATGTGGTACCTTTTCTTGCTGAACAGCTAGATGATCATAAAAAACCTTCATGTTTCAAGAACTACTTGTGTAAGGAAAATGTGTAAGAATTGCCGTGTTGAAGTCTTGAACTCAAATATTAGAGACATATGAACAGTTTAGGCCAATCAACCGTTTCGAGTCACAAAAAACAGTCCAATACTCTGTTCTTGACTATTTTACCAGCCTAGAGACAATCGAAAAACCAGTGTTGTCATTATATTGATTTTAAAACCTTGCAAAATACTTTATAACTTGTGGCGCATGTATTTTCTATGTTTTTGTGGGTTTCGGGTCGATCACCCGTGATCTAATCGGTGGTTTCCTCCTACTCTGATGTCAGGTTGCTGTTAGGTCCTCTATCCCGTTTATGATCGTCATAATTTTTACTCATAATATTGCCGACATGACTCACTGAGGAGCTAATATTTCTCCATGTCGATGGGCTGGGTGTTTTTTTTTAAAAAAGTATAGAAATAAATTCCCAGGAAAAGTCACAATTACATTACGAAAACACGCCTATACAAATACATTGCCATTTTTTTGGCCAAAAAATAAAAATTTTAAGATGAAAAATTGTGATATTTTTCTTATTTCTCCTCAAAACATAGATTGCGGGGACTCGATAGAACCGCCTCATCGAGGCGGTTCTATCGAGGCCCCGCAATCTATGTTATTGAGCAGAAATAAGAAAAATAATGTATACCCCCTAAAACCCCAGTTTTATTATATAAAAGTTGGGTATGAGGGGGTCAAAATTATATAGGCTTGTTCTCGTGATGAAAGATTACAGCCTACCAATGGCATAAAGAGGAAGATAAACTAACAATGAGGAAAAGAAAAATGTCTAAAACAGCTATGGGATTTAGGGTGACAGCATATGTAGATTTGAGACAGTTTTTGTCTTTGTGGCTTTTTGTTTTGTTGCTGTTTGTTTGTTTTGATTTTTTTCCTGTGAAATTCCACAAATTTATATTAAGCATCAATTTGAGAAAAAAAAAGCGGACCCGTACTTTTTCGTTTTCAGTCTGAATTCAACTCGTGAAGTTATTACTCTTTTCCATCTTAGGAATTTTAAGACGTCCATTAAGTACGCTGTGTGCTGAATTTCTCATACAGTTTTATACTGATCAGTTTGAAGGTTTGAAGGCTCTTTCGTCATGGTCTGTAGATGTGCATTATCATCACTTTTATGTGACTTTTTTGGTGGTACTAAGGCCCATGAACTTCAGCCTTTAGCTGTAGAGAGGGCTTTAGTTGATGACCATATTTGCCATTCAGCCACCAAGTTTGGCGTCTGTGTTACAGAAGGCTGCGTCATATTGGTTACCTAAACGTCACAAAATACCATACAAAGCACGGTTTATTGCAAATTCAAGCTCTTGTACCCCACTGAACTCTCCAAATTATTAACTTCATGTTTTACTGCCAAAAAAAATCATGTGATAAAATTTTGCGAGTTCAGGTAGAAATCTGTTTTGGTCTATAAAAAATCCTAATGAAGTTTTAAATAAATTGGAATCCAGACGTTTTCGTGCGTCAAGTCTGTCTACTTATGATTTTTCCACTATTCACACTACACTTACTCATAATCTTATAAAACTTAAAAACTTAATGATTTAAATGAACAGACATTTCAAAGGGAAGACTCCCTCTATCTTGCATGTAATGTCAGAAATGCATTTTTCACTTCTGAAGAGCATAAAATTATACTTTATGGTCATGTCAGAAAGTGTGTGAAGCTCTCACCTTTCTACTTGACAATATTTACATAAGTTATTTAGACAAGTTGTGGGTATTCCTATGGGTACTAATTGCGCACCACTTGTGGTTGATCTGTTTTTGTTCTGTTATGAGAGAGACTTCATAATGTCCCTTTCTGCTGAAAACCAGTCTGAAATCATTGAAGCTTTTAGCTCCACTTCTAGATATTTGGATGATTTATGAAATAATGATAACACCTATTTCGATGGTTTGATCAGTCAAATTTACCCCCCAGAACTTCAGTTGAATAAAGCAAATTATTCTGATACAGAGGCCAAGTTTTGGGATTTACACCTTTATATTGTAGATGGGTTTGTTTCTTGCAAAATTTATGATAAAAGTGATGATTTTGATTTTGAGATTGTAAATTTTCCTTTTTATCCCCCGACCGAATAGGTTCGGGGGATATAGCGATTAGCCTGGCGTCCGTCTGTCCGTCCGTCCGTAGACGCAACCTTGTGATGGCCATAACTCCTATACCCTTTGAGACTTATTGATGGTTCTTGGCACAGTTATCCACAAGGCTGAGTCGGCGTGTCAAGCGCAAGAACCAGAACTCTGGATGCCATACTGTTTTAGTTATTACCCCTTTATAATAAAATAAAATGACTAATTTGTGATGGCCATAACTCAAATACCCTTTGAGATATATTGACGGTACCTGACACAGTTGTTCACAAGGCTGAAACAGCGTGTCATGCACAAGAACCACAACTCTGGTTGCCATGGTTTTTTAGTCATCACCCCTTCATATAAAATAGAGTGACTACCTTGTGATGGCAATAACTCCAATACCCTTTAAGATATATTGATGATACCTGGCACAGTTGCTCACAAGGCTGAGATGGTGTGTCATGCACAAGAACCACAACTCTGGTTGCCATGGTTTTTGAGTTATCTCCCCTTCCAATAATATAGAATCACTACCTTGTGATGGCCACATCTCCAATACTCTTTGAGATATATTGATGTTACTTTGTACAGTTTTACATGAGGTTAAGCAGGTGTGTCACGTGCAAGAATCACAACTCTAGGTGTCCTGGTTTTTTAAATTATCTCCCCTGACAATATAACCTTGTGATGGCCATAACTCCAATACCCTTTGAGATATATTGATGGTACTTGGCACAATTGAATACAATGTTGAGACGGCGCTTCATGTTTAAGAACCACAACTCTGGGTGTTATGATATTTGAGTTATCTCCCGTTCCAATATAACAGTATGACCACCTTGTGATTACCGTATCTCCAATACCCTTTGAGACATATTGGTGGTACTTGGTGCAGATGTACATGCGGTTAAGCAGGGTTGTCATGCTCAAGAATTAAAACTCTTGGTGCTCTGATTTTTGAGTTATCACCCCTGGCAATATAACATTGTGATAGCCATAACTCTAACACCCTTTGAGATATATTGAAGAAACTTGACGCAATTGTATACAAGGTACAGAAGGGTGTCAGGTGCAAGAACAACAACTGTTGGTGCTGTGGTATTTGAGTTATATACTCTTCCAATACAACAGTATGACCAGCTTGTGGTCACCATATCTCCAATACCGTTTGGGACACATTGATGGTACTTTGTACAGAAATACATGAGCTTAAGCAGGCATGTCATGCATAAGATCCACAATTCTGAGTTCCCAGGTTTTTAGTTATCTCCCCTGGCAGTATAATTTTGTGGTAGCCATAACTGCAGTACTTTTGTGATATATTGCTGGTTTAATTCTGGTGCACTTTCTATTGGTGAAAAATCTCTATCTGTCAATCTTATATTGATATGTAAAATGAGACGCACATTTTTCATGCGTCAATAATATTGCCAAGATCAAAAAGACCGATCGTTTCATGCTTACTCAAATTGTGACACACGGTTCAAGTGGCCGTGAATTAAGATTTGCAATCTCTTCCGATGGCTATTTTTTGGATGGTGATGTTCCTCGTGTGCCATTCTATGGCTTTATATTTCGCAATTAATTCGATTTGCTATGGTGTGTAGTCATGTAACTGACTTCAACACTCGTAATAAATTGTTAACGCCTAAACTTCTTAATCAGGGTCATCGGTACCATAGACTACGAAAAGTCTTTCAAAATTTTATAGACGTCATTCTTATTTAATTTCAAAATTCAATATTGGACTTAAATGTCTTCTGCAACAAGCTGTATAAGAACCCGAATTTTATGGTGACTTTAATTGATTTCAGTAAATGTAGAGATGAAATCGCTGCTTCCTTGAATGAATTCGGTAATCGATGGTGTAAGCGAGAGTATGTTGAGCATAAAGCCCTTAAGGACTGGAAACTAAGCATTTTAAAACTAGTGAATAAACGCATTTCTTTCTGTTCTCAAAATACTAACTTATTACCTCCTAAGCCTAAGACGTCTTTACGTCATCTTAAGCTAGGTATTCAAGAATTTCATAAGAAGTTTGTTTTGGCCCCTGTAGACAAGGCCGCTAACAGTGTCGTCGTTGTGTGACGGCTCCACTATGTTAACACGCTTAAGCAGGAGCTTGGTGGTACTAAGGCCTATGAACTTCAGCCTTTAGCTGAAGAGAGAGTTATAGTAAATAAACATATTTGTCATTCAGCCACCAAGTTTGCTGTGTGTGTTACCGAAGGCCAAGACAAGCTTTCTACGCTATACTGGCTACCAAAACTTCATAAAAGACCTTACAAAGCACGGTTTATTGCAAATTCTAGCTCTTGCACTACCACTGAACTTTCTAAATTATTAACTTCCTGTCTTACTGCTATTAAAACGCATGTGATTAAATATTGTGATAAAGTCTTTGAGAGATCAGGAAGAAATCTGTTTTGGTCTATAAAAAATTCGTATGAGGTTTTAAATAAATTGAAATCCAGACATTTTCGTGCTTCGAGTTACGATTTTTCCACTCTTTACACTACACTTCCTCATAATCTTATAAAAGAAAAGCTTAATGATTTAATTGAATGGGCTTTTCACAGAGAAGATTCTCTCTATCTTGCATGTAATGTCAGAAATGCATTTTTCACTTCTAAAGAGCATAAGAATTATACACTTTGGTCATGTCAGAAAGTGTGTGATGCCCTCACCTTTCTACTTGACAATATTTATATTAGATTCGGTACTAAGTTATTTAGACAAATTGTGGGTATTCCGATGGGTACGAATTGCACACCTCTTGTGGCTGATCTGTTCTTGTATTGTTATGAAAGAGATTTCATGTTGTCGCTTTCCATTGATAACCAATCTGAAATTATTGAAGCTTTTAGCTCCACTTCTAGATATTTAGAAGATTTATTAAATATTGATAATACCTATTTCGATGGTTTGATCAGTCAGATTTACCCCCAAGAACTTCAATTAAATAAAGCAAATTCTTCTGATACCGAGGCCCCGTTTTTGGATTTACATCTGTCTATTGTAGATGGGTTTGTTTCGTGCAAAATTTATGATAAACGCGATGACTTTGATTTTGAGATTGTAAATTTTCCTTTTTTGGATGGTGATGTTCCTCGTGCGCCATCCTATGGCGTTTATATTTCGCAATTAATTCGATTTGCTAGAGTGTGTAGTCATGTAACTGACTTCAACACTCGTAATAAATTATTAACTGCTAAACTCCTTAATGAGGGTTATCGGTACCATAAACTACGCAAAGCATTTTCAAAATTTTATAGACGCCATTCTGATTTAATTTCAAAACTCAATATTGGACTTAAATCTCTTCTGCAACAAGGTCTATCGGAACCCGAATTTTATGGTGACTTAGTATATAAATTCAGAAAAATATATAACCGCAATGACTTCAGCACCCAATTTCGTAAAATCATTCTTCGATATAAAAAGATTGGGTACAACATGGATGTTATACGACAGACTGCATGAATGGTAGTTAACCCAATCACGGTTGGCAACTTTGCTTCCCTCTTTAATTGCACGTCGGTGGGTCAGGCCTCCGATTCTATGACGGCTCCAACGTAAAGGCTTATTGAGAATTAGAGAGATCTAATTCTTGGTGATGTTGGTTGGTGCCTGATGCTCTGTCTCTGGTCGGGCCCATCGGAGTCTAACTGTTGGTTTTCTTTTGCTCCAGCATTTCAGTGGTTTCTTGCTGTCGAGTCCTCACCGTTGTATCACCTCTGTGGTTCTTTGATTTTTTGTGTTCACAGTGATGTTGCACTGATGAGTTAGGAGGCCTTCATGCGGACTGAACAAATTATTTGTCTAAATCGCGACGGAAGTAAGGGCGAGGATTGTGGCCACGTAAAATCGATTTAAGCCCCCCAGTGGAAATCTTTCCACTGACCGTTCCAAGGCGGTTCTTCTGTGGCGATTTATTTATGTTGTTGTTTGTTACTTGCTGTGTGTATCACTTGTGTCTTTTAATTTTGGATGGCCATATGGCCATTTTGTGGGAAAGTAACTGTCCTTATGGCCTTCCTTTGTTTAGGTTTCCATTATGGTCTGGTCGCTTAAAGTTTGTATTTCTTTCCCTTTGGTGTCTTTGGTGGGTGGAGTAAGTTAATTGTATCGATTCCTGATCTTTGTTTTACTTCTACTTAGTATATAAATTCAGAAAAGTATATAACCGCAATGACTTCAGCATCCAATTTTCGTAAAATCATGCTTCGATATAAAAAGATTGCGTGCAACATAAATGTTATACGACAGACTGCATGCATGGTAGTTAACCCAATCACGGTTGACAGCTTTGCTTCCCTCTTTAGTTGCACTCCGGTGGGTCAGGCTTCAGATTCTATGACGGTTTCAACGTAAAGGCTTCTGTTGGTTGGTACCTGATGCTCTGTCTCTGGTCGGGCCCATCGGAGTCTAACTGTTGGTTTTCTTTTGCTCCAGTATTTCAGTGGTTTCTTGCTGTCGAGTCCTCAGCGTTGTTTCATCTCTGTGGTTGTTTGATTTTTGTGTTCATTGTGATTTTGCACTGATGAGTTAGGAGGCCTTCATGCCTTCATGCGGACTGAACAAATTATTTGTCTTAATCGCGACGGAAGTAAGGGCGAGGATTGTGGTCATGTAAATCGATTTAAGCCCCCCCCCCCCAGTGGAATTCGTTTCTTCTGACCGTTCCAAGGCGGTTCTGCTGTCGCGGTTTATTTTTGTTATGGTTTGACTTTGGGTGTTTGTGTCGCTTATATTATTTTATTTTGGATAGCCTATTGGCCATTTTAGGAGAAAGTAACTGTCCTTTTGGCTTTCCGCTATTGATGTTTCCATTAGAGTCTGTTGTTTCATGTTTGTGTTTCTTTCCCTTTGGTGTCTCTGATGGGAGCTGTTGGTTAATTGTATCGATTCCTGATCATTGCCACCACTTCTACTTTTCAAATTTGCTGTTTTGGTGGCTTAAATATTACGGTCAATGTATGTGTCCGCGGCCTAATGGTAGAATTATTTTGCTTATTTCTACTATTAGACATATGTTGTGTGTACTCGATAGAACCGCCTCAGCGAGGCGGTTCTATTGAGCACCCACAACCTATGTTTGGAGTATAAATAATAAAAAAATGTCTGAAATTGTCATCGGAAAAGAAGCCATTCAGGAGATATGAACGAATGTACTATGTCGCACGGGTGTTTTATCGTAATGCTCCTTTTGTGTTTTGAATGGAAGGTTGAAAACAATTTTTTGATTCCTGACCATTGCCTTCCCTTCTATTTAGAACGCTAGATGTCGTGTGCTTTGTAGAAATATCCAAAAGGTCTTCGACTGGACGAGATACGTAATTACCATAAAATCATGTAGCGACCATGCCGCTTTTAGTGTTCATGAAAAGCATATTAAACTAACGCACTTTTAAAATTTCGAAAAATATAATTTAAAAATGAGATGCGCTTATCCATAATAGAGGAAGTTTGGTATACATATGCTCAAGTACAGATAAGTGCAACTCGTTTTCAAAAGTTGACTTTAATGCTCAAGTACAGATAAGCGCATCTCATTTTTAAATGTTGATAATAATAATGCGATAACCACATTATTTTCGTTTTTCATTTGAATCAATGGACCGATTCTAATATCTTTGAACATGAAGTTCCGATCTAGTGTTACTCTAGGAGGAGTAAGCAGTCTGGCAAAGCCCAGTACTGCTTATGAACAGTCTCGAAAGAACCAAGACTGTCTTTGGTACTACTTAAAGGAATGTCTGTGTTCAATTGTTTCCTTTGGAAAGGTAAATCGTCGATTCCGCTAGCGAATCGCCGCTAAACGGGATTTGCGACCGTAAAACAAACGATTAACCTCCCCAGTCTGCGAAATTCAAAAAATCTTCTCCCAAGTCTACTGAGCTGTTCCAATATTGGGATATTCGCACAAAACGGCAAAAGAAAAGCGAAGTTACGTGATGACGCCGGTTCCCGAATACTGCGTCGCAAATTTTGACGTTGACCGATCAGGCGTCGAGCTACATTCACATTAGAAAGTGATCTATGTTTCCAAAGCCAATTTATAGCTTTATTTCTCTAGTTGCCTTCGAAATTTAATATGGCAAAAACCATGTGTTTAGGATAAGCCCTATTAGGCGGTAACTTAGTTATGTGAATGAAATGGAAAATTAGAAAAATATAATCGTCTTGGTGCCTGTCAGCATCATAATCAATAACCTTCAGATCTGTTTGCCGTTTATTATATTTGAAGTCTTCGTTTAGCATGTGATCTAAATTGAGGAGAAAATGATACAATTATGTGATAGAATGACGGATAATTCACGAAATTACCATCCGGGTTAAATTGGCTCTTGCTTGTGCATGAAACAAACACTGTTACAATCAATAGTGCAGATAGAAGTCTATCACAAGTGGATTTTGGATTTTATTTGCGATTCTTACCAGGAGAAACCCTGTCTCGCGACCAGACCAGACACAAACTGGCTTGCGCGGTTACCCATACTATCAACAGTCTCTAGGGGAATGTGAACACCTGGCAGATGTTTCCGCCATTTTTAAAGGGAGACAATTTTCGGGAATTCCGGTTCACTTATCTATAAGCTCTGTCCCACTGAAAAAGTTGTATACTCTTAAAGGAGAGGAGCAAAGTTTTTCCTTTAAGAGTGGACCCCTATTGACATTGGAAACAAAACTACTTTTGCAAGAGTTGCCTCCCCTTAAGGTTATCCATTCCCATTAAACCAGTAGATATAGAAGCAAGATGAACTGTCCTACCCAACAAATATTAACCAACAACAATCTCGGGTGCTGAACCATACTGCGCCGATGCACATGCTAACCTGCTTCTTCGTTGTTCTCAAATGGCAAAGGCAGATTTTCTCATGGCATTGCCGGAGCCAGTACCTACCAGAAGCTATGTGCAGCAATCAAATGTTTTGTTATGAACGAGATTTTATGGTGTCACTTTCCCGATACAGGGTTATCGGTATCATAAACTACGAAAAGCATTTTCAAAATTTCATAGTCGTCATTCCGATTTAATTTCAAAATTCAATGTTGGACTTAAATCTCTTCTGCAACAAGGTCTGTCGAAACCAGAATTGTATGGTGACTTAGTATATAAATTCAGAAAAATAAATAATTTCAATTACTTCAGTGATCAGGTTGGTGCCTGATGCTCTGTCTCTGGTCGGGCCCATCGGAGTCTAACTGTTTGTTTTCTTTTGCTCCAGCATTTCAGTGGTTTCTTGCTGTCGATTCCTCACGGTTATTTCATCCCTGTTGTTGCTTGATTTTTGTGTTCCCGGAAATGTTGCAATAATGAGTTAGGAGGCTTTATCTTCATGCGGACTGAAGAACCTATTTTTTTCTAAAATCGCGACGGAAGTAAGGTCGAGGATTGCGGCCGCGTAAAATCAATTTAAGCCCCCATCCCACCCCAGTGGAATTCGTTTTACTGACCGTTCAAAGGCAGTTATTCTGTCGCTGTTTATTTTTGTTATGGTTTGCCTGTGAGTGTGTGTATCGCTTATATTTTTTTTTGGTTTTGGATAGCCAATTGGCCGTTTTGTGGTAAAGTAACCGTCCGTTTGGCTTTCTGCTATTGGTGTTTCCATTAGAGTCTAGTTATTTCATGTTTGTATTTCTTTCCTTTCGGTGTATCTGATGGGAGCTGTGGGGTAATTGTATCGATTCCTGATCATTGCCTCCACTTCCATTTTGATTACCCTATGCGAACCGTCGTCCAAACAGAACAATGGTGCGAACAGCAGAAACTCATATCAGAATTGAGTTTTCTTCAATCAAAGCGGTGCTTCCTTGGCAGTTTCTAATATGTTTGTTGGTACACATAATGTTTATTTTTGTGAGGCCTTCGCGTCTCTCTAAGCCTTTCCTTGATAAAGGAAAAACCTACTAATTTAATTGAAAGCACTTTTCAAAGAGAGGGCGCTGCTTTCCTTGCATGCAATGACGGACGTACCTTCTTTACATCAGATACAAATCTTAAAAAGTATACATTGTGGTCGTGTCAAACTATGTGTGACACTTTAACTTATCTTAAGATAATATTTACATTAGATTCGGAACGAAATTACATAGACAAATCGTAGGTTTTCCAATGGGTACAAACTGTGATCCCCTTGTAGCTTATTTATTTTTGTTTTGTTATGAACGAGATTTTATGGTGTCACTTTCTAGTCAAATTCAAGCTGACATTATTGAAGCCTTTAACTCTACCCCAAGATATTTAGATGGCCTTTTAAATATTGACAACACTTACTTTGAAGGAATGTTCAATCACATTTATCCGTCTGAGCTGCAGTTAAACAAAGCAAATAATTCTGATATCAAAGCCCCGTTTTTTTATTTGCATTTGAACATTTCAAATGGTTTTGTTTTTCAACTAATATTTATGATAAACAATGATTTAGATTTTAATATAGTTAACTTCCCATTTTAGATGGTGATATTCCGCGTTCGCCATCTACGGTGCTTATATTTCGAAACTTATTTGCTTCGCAAGAATTTCAAGTCATGTCGCTGATTTTAACACTCGTAATAAAAGTTTAACTGCTAAACTGCTACATCAGGTATATCGATATCATAAACTTTGTAAGTTTTTTCGCCGACACTATCAGTTAATATCTAAATTTAAGGTTGGATTAAATAGGCCTTTGCTGCAGGGGATGTCTTAGCCTGACATTTTTGGCGACATATAAGTTAAGAAAACTTAAAGGCATACCTAACTAGTTGGAACAATTTCAAAATAATTAAACGTTACAAACGCATTGGATACGAATAAATGCTATTCAACAGTCTGGATGCATTCTGTTTGACCCAATCACGGTCAAACATTATGCTTTCCTTTTTAATGTCACGCCGTTGGAGCGGGGTTCAGACTCTATAATGGCTTTGGCTTAAAGCTATTTATTAGTTGATCGGAGCCGGAACTTTTAGGTCTGTTGCTTGGTCCAACTGGGTTCAACTGTTGGTTTCCATTTGCTCCAGTGTTCCTGTGGCGTTGTTTGATGGCTCAGTGTGTTTTACTGCCGAATCCTCACCCGTGTGTCAGATTGGCTTTAATTGTGATTTCTTTGTTTACCGAGTTGATTCACTGATGAGTTAGGAAACCTTCACGCGGACCAAACGAATACTTGGCTGAACCACAATGAAAGTGAGGGTGAAGGTTGGGATCCCGTAAAGTTAACTTAAACGCACCAGTAAATTTTTACTGACTGTTCCAAGTCGGTACGTCTGCTGTGGTTCCTTTATGTTTTGTGTTGGCGGTCCTGATTTTTCCATAATTATATATATATATATATATATATATATATATATATATATATATATATATATATATATATATATATATATATATATATATATATATATATATATATATATATTTTTTTTTTTTTTTTTTTTTTTTACGTCGATTATTATGAATCCCCCCACCCCCCCCCCCCCAACCCCTTTTTTCACTTTTGGTTACGCTTGTCCTTCCTGTTTAATGTTTGTCATGTTGGTGCTTCTGATTCTTTCCTCCATTATGTATATTGCTCTTTCTACTTAGGTTTGAATATTCTGAGTCACCACCTGTTTGGGAAAGAGCTGCTGACACGGTTTACCTTTTGTCCGTTTAGTTTACTGTCGACACTCCATGTTTCGAATCCTTTCCCTAGTGATATTGTATGAAGAATTTGGAATCTGATTGTTTTAGTTCTTTTCCCTGTGGTATTGTGGAAACAGTATGAGATCTTATTGTATCAGTTCCTGATCGTTTCTCGTTTTAATGTTCTTTTCATTCTTTTTTTGTTCTGTGATTGAAGCTTTTCCTGTGTAACGTTTTCTTTCTATTTTACTTATGGAATCTATAATATCTCTTAAACCTGGAACTAGGCTTACAACAAGCAAGCTCCCTACCGCCTCTCACTAGTAAAATAGTTGCAATTTCTTAAAAATACATATTTAATGGATCTGTGCATTGGTATTGGTGCACGTTTTTGAGTTTCTGAAGTCACAAATAACAGTGAATTTCCCATATAATAACCACCCTTGGGACTGTTCAAAAGTGGTTTGTAAGACCACTTTTGAACAGTTCCAAAGGTGGTTGATTTCTCCAGGATACTGGGTTCAGAATTCAGAAAGAAAGAATTTCTTTTGAATATGCTTTTATAGTTCGTCTTTGAATGTGTGTATCGCTTATACATTTTTGTTTTGGATAGCCATTGGCCATTTTGTGGGAAAATAACTGTCCTTTTGGCTTTCCGCTATTTATGTTTCCACTAGGGTCTAGTTATTGCATGTTTGTTTGTTTTTCTTTCCCTCTGGTGTCTCTGATGGGAGGTGTGGGTTAATTGTATCGATTCCTGATGATTGCTTTCACTGAAGACGGCATACCTTTAATCGAGTTAAGGAACGTTTAAACCATAAGGAAAGGAGGCATTCGTGTGCGGGTCGGTTTCAACTCTGCGTGGAAGCATCATGCAGCCCATATATTTCTTCAAGCCCCGAATGGCGGGGGCCGTTGTCCATGATTTAAGATCCTTTGAAAAATTTATTTCCAAAATGCACGATGGTCTTGTACGCACAGATGGAATTGTAAGAGTTATAACGGGTTATTACAAAAGATCCAATTTTACCGGATATGAAGAAACATTTGAAAGTTTCTGTATTGAAAGTGATTTATTGATTGATGCAGTATTCAGTGATGAGTACAAAACACTTTCAAAGTCTTGATAGAAAAAAAGGTAGAGCAGACTTTTGAACAGAAGCTTGTAAGATTATAACAATTTAATCACACATATCTTCAACAATTTGAAATGATGTTGATGAAATCATACTCATAGCACAAGATGCAATATTCTAACTTATATTTTGAGCAGAAATAAGAAAAATAAGGTTTACCCCTGTAAACCCCAGTTTCACTATATAAAAGTGGGGTTCGAGGGTTCAAAATTATATAGGCGTGTCTTCGTGATGAATGTGGGCTGGGAAAATGGTCATGTACATTTACATTTTCGTTTACCCTTTCAGCAAACAGTGGAGACCTTAATCAAACGTCTGATCTGGGCTACATTGTTGGCAATGACCAAGTACACAAACCCAGACCAGATTTAACTTCTTATTCAGCGTTCTGGTGTCTCACGGAGAAGAACAGTGTTGCTATAAATGACAGGCACCTAGATAGGAGCAGGTGGGAAACTTCTGAAGTTAGTTACTTTGTGTCGATGGATAAAAAATCGACCCAGAAATGCAAATACATGTTTGCCACATTCCGATGGCAAAAAATCACAATATAAAATCTAGTTTACCAAAATAATTGTGGTGTAATCGTGTTTATAAAACATAATCGTCATAACAGTGGTCTTTACGATAATACATCCGTGCGCGATAGAGCACTCTTCATTATTTTCTCTGATGAAAATTTATGAAAATTTACTTCAAAGGTTGTGGGTGCTCGTTAGAACAGCTTCATCGAGGCGGTTCTAACGAGTACCCACTTCCTATGTCTTCGGTCAGAAATAAGGAAAGTAATATATACCCCTATAATAACCAGTTTTCTCTATAAAAAGTGGGGTTTACAGGGGTGTCCATTATACGGACTTGATAACGTGATGACATGTTGCCAAAATTCCTATCGCACATTGGCATGTATTGAAAAAATATTGAAGTAGATGGGCAGGAAAAGCCACAATCAAAGATTACAGACTACTAATGACACCAAACCCATATCGTTCATATAGAGGCGATAACATTACGATAACACGTGCATTTTTCACCTGTCCAAATGCCCACTTTTTGTTGAAAATCCGTGATATTTTTCTTATTTATACTGCAAACATAGGTTGTGGGTGCTCGTTAGAAGTGCAATTCCGCCATTAAGCCCAACTACATGTAAACTTTCTTTTAGAAGCATATTTTGAAATTCTATCTTTGTTCTTTCTGTACCCAGTGTCTTCTAGTAAGAGTCCACCAATGGGAATGTTCAAAAGTGTTATTAAAAACCACTTATGACCAGTCCTAAAGGTGTGTTAATACATGAACTGTATGGTCTTAATATACGAGGGTAGGCTGAAAAGTTCTGAGCCTGACCAAGAAGCAGGCATCGAAGAGCCACGAAATTTTGTATTCATTAAATCCAAACCTGTATTACTTGATTTGACTCAAATGAGTTCAAGTTTACCTGCAATAACGTAGAAATTCTAGACTTTGAAAATTGATACTAGCACGTTTTTGAGAAAATGGACAAAATCTGGCATCGTGGTGTCATCAAGTACCTCCATAAAAAGGGGTTAGCTCCTAAGGACATTCATGCCGATATGGTTGCTACATTAGGAGATGATGCTCCTTCCTATGCAACCGTGAAATGGTGGGCAGCAAATTTTAAGATTGGCAAGGACAGCCTTGAAGATGATGACCGGTGTGGACGACCCACAACGGCAACAACTGAGAAACCATCAGCCAATTGCACAGGGCCATGATGAATGACAGGCGTTTAACTGTGAATCAGTTAGCTAACACTGTTGGCATCTCCCGTGAACGAGTAGAGAACATTCTACACAGTGAATTAGGAATGCCGAAGGTTTCGCCAGATGGGTGCCACGGCTTTTGACGCCTGACCAAAAGTTGACCAGACTGAACCTGTCACAATCCAACTTGGCTATTTTTGAAGCAGACCAAGATGGTTTTCTTCACAGGATGAATGTTGGGTTCATCACTTTGAGCCAGAGACCAAAAGACAATACATGCAATGGAAGCACCCTGGCTCACCCCCTCCAAAGAAGGCAAAGGTCGTCTCCTCTGCAGGGAAGGTGATGGCATCAGTGTTCTGGGATGCCAAGGGCATAATATTCATAGATTACCTTAAAAAGGGCAGAACAATTAATGGGGAGTATTATGCAGATCTGCTTAAACAATTGCGAAAAGCAATTAAGGCTAAACGACCCGGAAAATTGACAAAAGGGGTCTTGTTTCATTAGGACAAAGCGCCAGCTCATAAATCGGTTGTCGCAATGGCTGCTGTGTATGACTGTGGCTTCACACTTGTCGATCACCCTCCGTATTCACCTGATCTAGTTCCATCAGATTATTTCCTGTTTCCAAACATGAAAAAGCACTTGGCTGGGCAGCATTATCGGTCAGACGGCCTACCCTCGTACTTACACTTCTCTAAAGTTCACCAATATTTTCTATCCCTAAAATTTCCATAAAATAGTGTAAACTTTATATGTTCTGCTTATTTGGCCAAAGGGTTTCAAACAGTATGCAGGGAATCTAAGTATAGAAATTCAAAGGATCCACTTTTCCATAGGGTCGTATGCAGAGAAAGATGTACAATTATGTAATAACCTTTCACATAAACACGACCTTGTTTTGAATAACCCTTGCACATCCCACTTATACAGCAAAGACTAGTGTTTAAAATGAATAAACACTCTTTTATCTTATTTTAGTTTGAATCTTTGGAGTTTAACGGCCAAGTCAACATATTTAGATCATACTCTGTATCGAGTCAGTCAGATAACATAACCACAGTTTTCCTGGCTATGCTAATACATAAGTACTTAACAAACACAGTACACATTCATTTGCCAGAAACATACAACCGCCCTTGTTAATTAAGCGGAAGGGAGAGAATTACCGTATAAAAGGTTTCAAGGAGAACAAAGAATGTTGCCAACCCGACAGAAATCGAACCCGCGACCTCCTGATCACCAGGAGCGCATCAGACCGAGACACTGAGGCCGGCTTTCTGTTCTATGACAAAGATTTCTCTACCCGTTAGACCGCACCAATGCCTCGGTTCAGTAATGAGCGCCCACATTCTACTTTTGGAACCGACAAAAAATAGAAACCCCAAAACGGGTAATGGGCAAACAGAGCAGACCCAGATCAGACGCCACAGATCAGGACCTATAATGTTTGCAAAACATCATCCACTTTCCAAATACTGTTTTGAAAAAAAAAAAAACAACTAAATTTTGAAATGGACTCCTCCTATATGTATACATGTATGGTGGAAGATTCCATTTTGTACAAAAAGGTTTGTCTTTGCATGCATTTCCTGCCAATATCCATTATTTTGTATAGCCGTTTGATTATTATTTGTGAAACTGTCCTTTTCGGTTGTCTACTTGTACTTTTTTCAATTACCGTGCCTTTGCCATATGTTTGTGGTCTTTCCCTTTTGTTGCGTGGATGAAACATCACGAAAACACGCCTATATGTATATAATTCTGAACTCTTTGAACCCCACTTTTATATAGTAAAACTGAGGTTTACATAGGTAAACCTTATTTTGTCTTATTTCTGCTCTAAAATATAGAATGTGGGTACACGTTAGAACCGCCTCGATGAGGCGGTTCTAACGTGTACCCACAATCTGTATTTTGAGCAGAACTAAGAAAAATATCACACTTTTTCACATTAAAATTTTCGTTTTTTCGGTGGCAAACGTTACTATGTTTTTTCATAATGGGAGTGTAAAGTAAATGTATCGATTCCTGATCATTGCCTTCACTTGTGTTCACATTTAGGGCTGTTCCAAAGAGACCACAGGCCCCCGCCCATCGGGGCTTGAAGAAATATATGGGCTGCATGATGCTTCCACGCAGAGCTGAAACCGACCCGCATACGAGTACTGCTAAACCGCTTAAAGGTTCTAAGCTGCCCAGGCAAAGCAGTGCGAACCGGCCCGTCCATGCTTATAAACCCTATTGGTTTCATTGCGTGGCAGGGCTTGAGATGTCATTTCATCTCAATGTAGGGTAAAAGTCCCACAAAAATGGAAGCAACGTCTCCAAAATAACCTTTACAGTGTTGACGGGGACGTTAAACCTCAAATAAAACAAAAACAAAGAGACCACTTTTGAATGTGTTGCAAATCTCTGTGTTGACTTGCACAGGAATTTTTCCGTATATAGAACAAAGTATGAATGAATTGCATTTCCTCAAACAGACCAAAGGAAATACTTTGCATTCTTTCCAACTGACATTTTGCCATGCCACAAAATTCTATACTGGACCTGCATGTTTCCAGTATGATGTTTGTCGTTATAATAGACTGGTGAAAATGGCATTCAAAGTTAAAGAGCAATATTGGTTGTAATGATAAAGCAATTAATCAACTGATTTGTAGATTTTGTCTTAGTCTGATATTATAAGAACAAGCAGTGGAAACTTATTAGTTTTCTTGATCATGTGAGCTCGCTAATACCAAAATATTGACTACCACTTAAATACAACTGCTGAAGTCGCTAGCAGCAGTTCATTACGAAAACACGCCTAAACAAATGCATTGTGAACTTTACCGCCGAAAAAAAAACACGAAAATTTTAAGATAAAAATCGTGACATTTTCCTAATTTCTGCACAAAATATAGATTGTGGGTCCTCGTTAGAACCGCCTCATCGAGGCGGTTCTAACGAGTACCCGCAATCTATATTTTAGAGCAGGAATATGAAAAAAAAAGTTTTGCCCCTGCAAACCTCAGTTTTACTATATAAAATTGGGGTTCAAGGGGGTCAACATCATATACGCGTGTTTTCGTGATGGCTGTCATGACCACACATTAGTCAAGTGCCAAAATTGCCTCATTGCGGCGGTTCTATCGAGGACCCACAACCTATGTCTTGGAACAGAAATACGAAAAAATAATCTATACTCCAGCAAACCCCTGTTTTCTCATAATGTATGCTTTAAGGGGGTGTTCATTACAGGGACTTTTTGGAAGGACAGTGCTTTTATTAGCCATGTGCGTCATGTAAAGTGTGTATTGTGAAAACCGGAAGAAGAATGGTTGATTATACAAATGTTTTCTGAGAAAATGTTAGCATTCGGTATTGATGTAACATAGCTTAGAGATTTTGCAAACTGTTTAAACAGCATTGACATTATTTTGCCAGTAAGAACTGTCATGTCCATAGACTTTTTCTGCTCCACTGGCATGCATCCCGAAAACACGTCTATATAGATTTGCCCCCTTGAACCCACTTCTTTATAGTAAACCTGGGTTTTACAGGGGTAAACCTTATTTTTTCTTATATCTGCTCTAAATTTTAGAGCAGAAATACGACACATAAGGTCCCAGTTTTACATAAAAGTGAGGTTCAAGGGGGTTAATATTATATAGGCGTGTTTTCTTGATGAGTAAGAACTGTCATGTCAACAGACATTTTCTGGTCCGCTATATTTCCTTCACTAGCATGGTAAAAACTTGAAGCATTTTTCATGATAACATGATGATTAAAAGAATACCCCTTTAAACATCACTTTATATAGAGAAAAAAAGTTTGGTTTAACAGGATCTCTATTAACACGGAGCCAATATACATGGTCCGAGATATTAATCTCTATATTCTTGGTCAAAAGATAAATTGAGGATGCTCGTTAGAGCCACCGCGATGTGGCGAATCTAACAACCACGCATATGTTTGAAATCGAGTTCCACCGAGTAACACACTCAAATATAACAAAACTTTCACAAACTTTCTCAAAGACATTTTTGTTGCCCAGCATGTTGGACCTGATATCGGAATATTGTACCGATATGTATATACCGTGGCCTCGTGGATAAGAGCGCGGACTCTAACTATTAGTTTCTCACCGCTGTGGTTCGAGCCTGGCTCGGGTCGCATGTGAGACGCCACATTCTACAGCGGATGACCATGTGTTTTTTCTCCAGGTACCCCGATTTTCTCCCACCTCTGATAAACGATCAGCTCGAAATAAGTAAAACATCTTGAAATGGCCGTAAAAGCAAACAAAACAAACAGCTGCAATGAAACCAGCTAAAATTCAGATAAAATTCTTCTTTAAAATGTTTAAGAATTAGATCAGCTCTGTGATTTGTTTAGTAATAAATCGCATTTTGGAGGTCAGTTGTAAAGGAGACAAATCACCAGCGCGTAGCGCGCGTGATTTGTCTACTTACAACTGACCGACAAACTGCGATTTATTACACAACATAACACAAACTAGAGCTGATCTATTTCGTTTCTAACACGCTGAAAATCGGCAATAATGCTGTTGTTTGCTTCAAAATCTCACAAGTTTTCGCCATTGTTAGAAGAAATCCCGCTAAAGTAATCGACTGAAACACATGCATTTATACCCTTTTCTAACGTTTTCGGTGCGAGAATATGACGTTACACCGTCTGACGTCAAGAAAATCGACTAGTGATGTAATAAATTGGCAGCTGACGTCACTCGTCACGTTCTTCCTTGTTGTGAATTGTTGTAGAATAAAACACAGTTATTTTCCATTGCCTAAATAGGCACGCTGTGTTAGAATTAAAATTTCAGCTTTTCTTTCATTGTGTTTTCAACATCTAGTGCCCTGTAGAAAACGAGCATTTGGGCCTATCATTTCGATAACACACCCGTGCGACATAGTGTATTTTTTCACATTTCCAAATGTTGAAAATCCGTGATAATTTTCTTATTTGTACTGCAAATATAGGTTGTTGGTGCTCGTTAGAACCGCCTCAATGATGTGGTTCAAACGGGTACCCACAACCTAGGTCTTGGAGCAGAAATAAGAAAAATAGTGTATACCCCCGTAAAGCACAGATTTCTCTATATAAAGTGGGGTTTAGGGGGTGTTCTAATCACGAACTTGTTCCCATGATGTCAAAAGTGTTCGTAAAGACCACTTTTGAACAGTCCCAAAGTTGTCTTAATGCAGGAATTTTACTGATCATTGTACATGTATTGGAAATTGCCAATTATATTCCGATAAATGTTCGCAAAAAAGGCATGTGCGTGCCTACTTTCTAATTTATCTTTTTATAATATCTGTTATTATTAACATGCACATTATAGGCAATTTGTCTGACATGAAAATGATATAATGATTCTCATTGGTTATATGTGTTCATTAGTTTCACATGTAGGAAACAATACTGTATATGGCGAGCCTTAAACTAACTGCGGAACAAAGTCCAATACTATTAGCAGGCTCACAAATTCTCACAATCTGAAATCAGATTATAGCTTAGTGCTGTAAATTGCCTATACCAGTAGTGTTCGCGAGTATTGGAAGAGCTGGTAAACTCCACAATAGTTAGTTGTGTTAACTTGTATTTTACAATGTTACTTTGCACAAATACCATTGACTTGAGAACAGGATTTAAGGAATAAATTCAGGACACTTTCAGTGCTTCAGTCTTCAGGATTTATATTTTAATGTAAGTTGTAGAATATGTCTTCACATTCTTGTTTGAGTTACATCATAACAACACATCCGGGTGCCTAAACGGTGTCTTTCTTATCCATCACGAAAACACACCTATATAAGTTTGACCCCCCCTTGAATCTTTGTTTGTTTGATTTGAGGTTAAACGTCCCCCTCAACACTGTACAGGTCATTTTGGGGACGTTGCTTCCAATTTTGTGGGACTTTTACCCGATATTGAGATGAAATGACATCTCAAATTCTGTCGCCCATTATAACCAATGGAGTATATTTTACAGGGGTAAACCTTATTTTTTCTTATTTCTGATCTAAAATATAGATTGTGGGTACTTGATAGAACCGCCTCAATGAGGCGGTTCTAACGAGTATCCACAATCTATATTTTGAACAGAAATAAGAAAAATATCACAATTTTTCATCTTGAAATTTTCGGGTTTTTTGTTTCGGCGGTAAAGTGTATAGTGTATTTGTATAGGCGTGTTTTCGTAATGCTCTAGAACAAACATTTTTCGGATGATGTTTTTTTTTCTTATTTCTAGTGAGAACATACATTTCGTGTGCTCGTTAGAACTGTTTCATTGAAGCAGTTCTAACGACTATCCACAATTTATGTTTTTGACCAAAACGGAAACTATTGTACACCCTTGTAAAAACCAATTTCGTCTATATACAGTGGGGTTTACAGGGGTGTCTTTTCACGAACTTGTCAACGTAATGCTAGGTGCACACTACGAAACTATGCAGTAATACGTTGTATGTCACTTTAGTGATTTTTTCATATCAGAACACAACACGTTAACAAGTCAGTACAATAAACACCCCTCTAAACCGCATTTTATATTGAGAAAACAGGGGTTTCAAGTGGTATGCATTATTTTGTTTATTTCTGTTCCAAGACATTGGTTGTGGGTACTCGTTAGAACCTCCTGAACCGTATCATTGAGGCGGTTCTAACGAGCACCCACAACCTAAGTTTGGAGTATAAATAAGGAAAATATCACTCAATTTCTTCAGAAAATTAACCATTTTGAAGATAAGAAAGATGCGCTATGTGAAACGGATGGGTCATCGTAATGTCCTGATGTTTAGTTAAAGTGGTCCAATACAGATTGTGAGTTCCACTACAGACTTTCAAAAAAGGAAGAAATGACTTGCTCCTCTAAATTTCGCCTTTTTGGTACTCCAAATGTTGATTGTAGGTGCTCGTTAGAACGGTCTCCAAAACGCCAACTATCTTTTGAACAGAAATGAGAAAATATCTCAAATTTGCAAAAATACTAGAGCTATCAACTAGAATAAAAACAACATTTAATGACATGGGTGTGGTGTTGTTTTAATCCGTTTGCAATAACTTAAAAAAGGAAGAAAAAAAAAAAACATCCACAAGATGACTCTGGTCAAGAAAGTACTGCCAATCTGTGAATATCAGTAATGACTACCTTAACTTATGATAGAATGAATCTAAAGAATTGTCAGTACTTTTCAAATTCAACTTGACAAAAATTTAGGGTGTGACCATTTCATTTTTATGGGAGGTGGCGGGGCTGGAAGATTAAGATGGGTTCTGGATTTTTTGTTCTTCAAGAAACGGATTCTGCCTTTTTATTTTTTGAGAATCCCAATCTCATTTTCTTTTTTCAACACAGATTCTTCCAGAATGGAATGATACAGAAACAAGAATAAGCCATGTATCTCTATCTGTACTGGAAATGATAGCATATAAAATATGACAATCAAAATATAAACATTAGTACTGATTCGGACCTTTATTTTAAAGATATAATATATCAAAGTTTCATAGGCTTAAATGTTAATAATGTTTTGCCTTTTAGAATAGGCAATAACAATTTTCAGACTTTTACACCACAAACAATTCGAAAAGCTTATCCCTACCACTTTAAACCCCAGTTTTACTTTATAAAAGTTGGGTTAAAGGGGGTCAAAATTATATAGCCGTGTTTTCGTGGTATGTTTGTTTGTTGTTGGTTTGCAGTTTTGCTGTAATGACTGTAATTTCGTAAACACGATTTACGCAAATGCATTGTAAACTTAACCGCCGAAAAAACGAACATTTTAAGATGAAAAATTGTGATATTATTCTTATTTATGCTAAAAAAGATAGCTTTGGGAGCTCGATCGAGCCGCCTCGGTGAGTCGGTTCTAACGAGTACCCACAATCTATATTTTTGAGCAGAAATAAGAAAAATTATGTATATTACTGTAAACTCCAGTTTTACTATATACAAGTGGGTGTATGGGGGTCAAAATAATATAGGTGTGTTTACGTGATGAAAACACACATATTCATTACGATGACACACCCGTGCGACATAGTGCATTTTTTCACATCTCCAAAATGGCTATTTTTCTCATGAAAATCCGTAATATTTTTCTTATATATACTGCCAACATAGGTTGTGGGTGCTCATAAGAACCCCCTCATTGAGGTGGTAACAACGAGTAGCACAACCTATTTCTCGGAGCAGAAATAGGAAAGAAAATGTTTATCATATGACGTCGTTGATAAGCAGTGGATAATGTCGTGTAATAAAAATCGTATGACCACACGTGTAATAACACCTTGGCGGGATTTAGTAACGTCATGATTAAGTAACGAAGGCCATGTCAACAATGCATTTTTGTTGAAAATTGTCAGATTTAAGGCGATAAAATCCAATCAAATTGGTCATATGATAAAGAGAATCTTACACTCGTGCTCATTTCATTTCGTAGGCTCGTTTCATAAATATCATATGAAATAACCACTCGTGTAAGATCCTCTATATATCCCGTAAACCCCAGTTTTCTATATATAATATAAAGTGGGGTTTTGAGTGGTGTCCATTTCACGGACTTGTTCACGTGATGTCAAATATATTGAAGTTTACCAACAAAAAATGAGAATTTATAGATACATGTAAAGTATTCTGTTAGTTTTCATATTTCTGTAACGAATTCTCACAATCTATGTTTTCGGAGCAGAAATAAGAAAAATGTTGTGTACCACTGTAAACCCCAGATTTACTTCATAAAGGTTGGGTTTAAGGGGTCAAATTATACGGGCTTGTTTCCGTGATGTGTTTGTGTCTTGTTTTGCAGTTTTGCCTTACTTTTTACATCACGAAAACATGCCTATACAAATGCATTCTAAACTTAACCGCCGAAAAGACGAAAATTTTATGATGAAAAATGATCCATGAGGCGGCTCCAGCGAATACTAAAAATCTATATTTTTGAGTAGAAATAAGAAAAATATGATTTACCCTTTTGATATATAAAGTGGGGTTCAAGGGGATCAAAATTATTTAAGTATGTTTTCAATATGAGTTAGATATAACCCAAACCGGCTCACATTTTTACATGATCGCTTTGGTATGCGTAAGCGTCCCAAAAATCCTTAAGCGACGAGCAAATGGCAACCAGGGCATCAGTATGCAGCGCATTGTTGAAGCGGTTTAGGTCAAAGGAAGATGATTTTTCACGTATGTTGACTGTAGATGATTATGAGCCAATGAATAAATCTCAAAGTCGCCTTGGATAGGGGCGGGATCTCCGAGGCCAAAGAAGTTCAAAACGCAACCCTCTGCTGGCAAGGTGATGGCAACTGTATTTTGGGACGCACAGGTCGGTATTATGTTGGACTTTCTGGCAAAGAAAAGTACAATAAAAAGTGCGTATTATGCAGGTTTGCTCGACAATCCGTGAAAAACGTCGAGGTAAACTCTCCAAAGGGATTCTGCTCCAACTGGTCAATGCAAGAATCCACAATTACAAAATTGCAATGGATGCTGTTGAGCGGAATGGGTACGGGCTAATACCGCACCTCGCCAATTCTCCGGGCGTAGCTCCTAGTGACTATTTCCTATTCCCAAACTTGAAAAAGGATATCCGTGGACGTCATTTCCAGTCCAACGAAGAAGCCGTGGCGGCAGTTGAGAAGTTGGTCGGACACAAGGACACTCTTCAGTTCTGAGCTAATGGCACTGGAACAGCGTTGGTCCAAGTGTATCGTTCTTCGAAAAAGAAAAGGTCGATATCACCCAGAAATAAGTTTGGTTGTTTTTAATTGACTCGACCTCGTTCAGGTTCAAGTTTGTTCATGTGTTTGCACACTGTGTCCTTACTCGAAATATTTAAAATCGCTTTCCTTGAAGTCTAACAATTCTTATATATTTCTGATTGATTTCGCCCACATCGATTATTCAGTAATGATGTTTATCATTAAAGAAATCTAATACCACCCCTCTTATTGCTACTGGAACAGCAGTAGCGATTGATTAATTGATTAATAGGTGTTACCCTACTTAAAATAACAAGAGCGACTGACTCTAATTGCAAGTTTCAATGATGGCGCCATTGAAACGAAAGTAATAAGTTTGAAAATAATCCACCCTTGAAAACAGCTCGACGAATGGTACCTTTCATTTCCTATGTTCTGCAGTTGCAAATACCCTGGACCAAGTTATGCTTTGTTTGTTTGCTTTGGTGTTTAACGTCCCCGTCAACACTGTAAAGGTCATTTTGGAGACGTCGCTTCCAATTTTGTGGGACTTTTACCCGACATTGAGATGAAATGACATCTCAAGCCCTGTCGCCCAATGAAACCAATAGGGTAAATTAGCATGGACGATCCGCCTCGCACCGCGGTTCCTGGACAGGCTTAGATCCTCTAAGCGGTTTACCAGTACTAGTGTGTGGGCCGGATTCAGCTCTGCGCGGAAGCATCATGCAGCCCATATATTTCTTCAAGCCCCTATGGGAGGGGGCCGGGACCAAGTTATGCAAATAATCGTTAGTGGTAGTCGAATTGTAAACGTTTTTTTTTACGTTACGAAAACACGCCTAAACAAATGCACTGTAAACTTCAGCGCCTAAAAATAGGAATTTTTAAGATGAAAAATTGTGAATTATAGTAAATAATTTTTGTTTGTATTGAGTCTTATGACCCAGTCAACACTATTTAGGTCATATCAAGTCGGTCAGTTTGCCTTTCCACATGTTCCCTAGGGTGCATTCACTAAAAACTGACAAATGCCCTTCTTGAATCGGCGGAGGGCAGAGAATGTTGGAGTGAGTGAGTGTTTGAGTTTTACGTCTCACCAACAGCTAAGGTCATACGGAGCCGGGACCTCGGTTTAAAGACAAATCCGAAAGTCTGGAGAAGCCCGGGATCGATCCTGCGATCCCTGGTTTACAAGGCGAGTAGCATAACCACTACACCACGGAGGCTTCTAGCGAATGCTGGAAGAAAAAAATTCAGATCAAACTCCGCGAAAGAATGTTGCCGACCCAGCAGGCACGAACACACACACGACCTTCTGATCACCAATCAGGCGTATATCCGACTGAGCTACTGGGCCCGACTAAAAAGTTTCCAGTTTAACCCATATTTGCCTAGTGTCCCTTCTGGGGGACTTTGGCAAACACTGTAGACCCAGATCACGATCTTAGTCTACACTATTTGCTTAAAGTACGTATATTGTCATGAAACTGACTACACAAATGACAAACTATTTAGGCGGAACATTCCATTGTCATACACGGGTTAAAGTAGTTTTGGAAGTCAAAACAGCCTTTCTTGTCAGTATGAAGAGATTTTGGTCAACCATACAGCGCACAGCAACGACTCGGATCAGACTGCGCGAATACGCAATCTGATCCGAGTCTTCGCTTTGCGCACATATTAAACTGTTCGCGGTCCGTGTATTTCGCGGTCCATGTATTTCGCTGTCCATGTATTTCGCGGTCCATGTATTTTAGTTTATTTTCTGTCAGACTTTTTACCTCTTGAGTCCAATGTGAATTGCTATCATTATGTTTGAACCGCGACAGTAAGCACCGTCGAAATATCCTAGCCAGCGCACAACTTCATCATCACGAAAACACGCCTATATAAATTTGACCCCCGTCCTTAAACCCCACTCTTATATAGCATAGGTATACAATGTGTATTATTTTTCGTATTTCTGCTCAAAAACATAGACTGGGTACCTGTTAGAACCAAGTCCTCACAATCTATGTTTTGAGCAAAAGCACGAAATATACCAGAATGTTTTATCTGAAATGTTTCAATTTGAGTGGTAAAATTTTCAATATATTTGGATAGGCATGTTTTAATGATAACGTAACGTGGCTGCTTCGACAGCCCAAATCCCATTTTGTAAAAGATAATTGAATGTTCTGATTACAATATTTCTTGTTCAAAATGCTGAAAAGTCATGTGGAAATTTTATTTGTCTATTCTAGTTTTCTTCCAAACAATTCCCAATTTCTAGCGCTTTTGTCATTTGTTTGGTCGATAGCAGTATCTCAAGGGACCCTAGATTAACGAAACAGCTTCTTATCTTTCGGAACTTCTTTAGAAACATGGTGGTTCGTATTAAAAGGCTATTTGACTGTGTTGTCACGTCCGATTTGTTTCTCAGCTCAGGGGGTCATTTCATCAGCGAAGGACGGTTCGTACTGATGATTTAACTAACCACTTTGGTTTGCGGTCCTAGGTTTCAGACAGTCAGGGAAGTGTTTCTTGGCTGGATATTTGAAATTCAAGTTTGACCATGTCTAAGCTCCCATTTCTCTTGTAATAGTCTTCCTAAAAAATTACTAACAAATCTTGATAACCGAACTTGAGTAGCGACTTGAGGATAATAAAAGAATTTCGCTAAGTGATTCCTTAAGACATATGGAATCTTTAGCAATAATTTACATTTATGGAAGACTTTCGCTATCAATTCAAGTATGCAATGTAAGTGCATGCATTTTCAAACCCAACTTTATTGTTGAAAGCGTCGTGAAATAAATTTGCACGTTGAAACCCATAGAAAAACACAATTTATAGTATGTTGTGTCACTGCAATAAACAATACCAGCATATAAGATGCATTATAAAACAGGACATATATGAAACAGATTGAGGCGGTTCTAACGACTATCCACAGCCTATGTCTTGGACCAGAAATAAGCACAACACTATATGTCCTTGTAAACCCCACATCACGAAAACACGCCTATATAATTTTGACCCCATTGAACCCCACTTTTATATAGTAAAACTGGGGTTTGCAGGGGTAAAGCTTATCTCGAGCTCTCCAGGAAGTTGACATGTGAACGAGAGTATGCTCTTTAGAAAACATTAGAACACTTTGAACCAGAAATGATACACACACGATTTAGATACTTGGAGTGGGGAAATACAGTTCTAATATAGCATCTGACGCTGAATAAGGACGGTTACCTATTGCAATTTTTGCATTAATATAGTCAGTTAAATACCTATTATATTTGTAACAAAACCCATTCTGAAAAAACAACTATCACTAGTGTATAATGATGGAAATATATATGGCTCATTGAAGTATTTGTGATTTGGCCATGTGTGGCAGAATAAATGAACACTGATACACATGTATGCTATGGAAGGAAATTTGCGTAATAGATATGAAAAATACTTTACTTCTGTAATAACAGGCACCTCGCCTCATATTACAATAAATATTAAGTTGCAAACGTATGGTAAATTTAAGCATAAGTTCTGTTATAAAATTATTTATCAGGTCAATTATCTCTAAATTTACGAGACTCCGAATAACAAATCATAGATTAGAGGTAGGCGTTGGAGGATATTCCAGAACACCTCATGATTTAAGACTTTGAACAACATGTAACTTGAACGCTGTAGAGGACGAATTCCATTTTACATTAATATGTAGGGCATATTCTGATTAAAAAAAAGCAAAACATCATGCCAACTTGTCAAGTACATTTCAGATATATTTACAGAATTTGACACGCAATTCTTGTTTATTATATCTTTAGGGGTAGTGGATTTAAGTTCGAAAGTTCTTCTATACATGTAGATACATTTTTTGAGATTAGACAAATGTTTCGTGATTCTAGTCAATATGTAATCACATAAAATGAATTTCATTACAGTATACAATATTAACCCTTTTTGTACCAAATGGAGACTTCCTTCTTATATATAGCCGGAGTCCATTTTAAAATTTAGGGGTGTCATGTTACGTTTTCATCAAAATTTAACTGGAAAATGACTGAACTTTTAGCAAACAGTGGAGGCCCTGATCAGACGCCGTGTTTTGCGGCGCCTGATCTGGGCCTTCACTGTTTGCCCACTACCAGTTTCGGGGTTTCCGGTACTATAAAAGGGTTAAACATGCATCAGGGTTTGGCAAAATACTGGCATTAGAATATTATAATTGTACTGATACAGAGTAAACAACTGCACTGTCAAAAAAGAAGTGAAGGCAATGATCAGGAATCGATACAATTAGCCCATAGCTCCCATCAGAGACACCAAAGGGAAAGAAACACAAACATGAAACAACAGACCCTAATTGAAACATCAAGCCAAAAGGACAGTTACATTCACGGGTAAAAGACCACAAAATTGGAAGCAACGTCTCCAAAATGACCTTTACAGTGTTGACGGGGACGTTAAACCTCAAATCAAACAAACAAACAAAACAGAATGGCCAATTGGCTATCCTAAACAAAATAATATAAGTGATAAAAACACTCAAAGACAGATCATAACAAAAACAAACCGCGCCAGAAGAACCGCCTTGGAACGGTCAGTGAAACGAATTCCATTGGGGTGGTGGGAGGGGTTGGAGTCAATGGTGGTGCTTTAATCGATTTTACGTGGCCACAATCCTCGCCTTTACTTTTTAGAAATTTATTGTTCACACATCTCTTATTGCGTCCTGAGCCCTGAAGGTGTATCCACTGCTCTTTAAAATCAGGAAAACACGCCTGTATAATATTGAAACCCTTAACCCCCACTTTTATACAGTGAAACTGGGGTTTACAGAAGTATACATCATACTTCTTATTTCTGCAGTTATGAAGAATATAGGTCAGTGAAATTGTCAGTATATCTAAATAGGCGTGTTGTTTGTTTTCATATGTTTTTGTTAATATGTGCTTGAGGAGAACGAAGAACTGGCTAGCCAAGGCCTATTACGTACCCTGCATCTCAAGTCCGTAAAGACGATTCGTCGTGTTAATAATTGTCAGCTAGATGCTTCTACGTCCCCTTTGATTCTCCCTTTCACTTTTCCACGAGATTGAGATTGGTTTCATCACAGCAGCGAAGAATTGGTAGTATTTCGAGGATAGGCGAGCGTACTCTTGAAATAGATTGATGTCACAGAAATATACATTTCTTGACGGATTGGTTGTCAGCCATTGTATTAAGTTTCTTTTCTCTCTAAGACAAAAATGGAATTACATGTCAACTTGGCTGTTCCTCGACATTTATTTCATCGTTTATTGTGATTGGGCTATTATTAAAAGCGACGCTCGGCAAAACCCACTCTCATGCCTGGTATGCCTCACTGACCCCGGCACGATAACGAATCCCTGTAATTAATCACTTTACCATATGAGTTTACGTTTGAGAATATAATCACGATATGTAATAAATTCGATAATCCACTAGTGGATTACATATGCAAATTAGTTCTATTACACGCACACGGCGCGTTTATTTATGGTTGAATATTGTCATTTTTGTTAAAAAATCGTGAATAAAATGCGTTTTAAGTATCATGTTATAAATAGAATCTTGCATTCGTCTTCATGTATTATTAAATTACATGTAATTAAACTCGTGGAGGAAAATGGATAAAAATGTTCGGCGAAGTCTAGCATTTTATCTCTTTTACTCAACTCGTTTAATAAATTCAATAATACATTAACTCTCATGTACATCACTTTATACAATGTATTCTAACACAGCATGCCTATATAGGCAATGGAAAATAACTGTGTTTTATTCTACAACAAATCACGGCATAGAAGAGCGTGACGAGTGACGTCATTAAAAACGGCTAATTTATGACGTCACTTGTCGATTTTCTTGACGTTAGACGGTGTAACGTCATTTTCTCGTATCGAAAACGTTTGAAAAGGGTATAAATGCGTGTGTTTCAGTCGATAATTTTAGCGGGATTTCTTCTAACAATGGCGAAAAGTTGTGAGATTTTGAAGGAAACAACAGCATTATTGCCGATTTTCAGCCTGTTAGAATCGAAATAGATCAGCTCTACTTTGTGATTTATGGCGTAATAAATAACAGTTTGTCGGTCAGTTGTAAGTAGACAAATCACGCGCGCTACGCGCTCGTGATTTGATCTACTTTACAACTGACCTCCAAACTGTGATTTATTACTCAACAAATCACAGTTAGAGCTGATCTATTTCTTAATTGAACAAACATAGAGTTTATAAGAGTATACATTATTTTTGCTCAAACAATTACATAGCAATAGATAAGGTTGGTAATTTTTGTCAATTTTCCGTAAAAAAGCCCAATTAGAACCCGGTCTCGTCGGTATTCATTAGAACCGCCTTAATACCCACAAGATAGGTTTAAATGCAGAAATAAGGAATTTCATTCAATTATCACAAAATACAAATCTTATCTGTTGCTATGACAAAATACACACGTTCTTGTTTGTAGCATATCATAAAGTGATCATTTAAAAATCCATTTTTGAGCTGTGAATGACAAGCAAATTATCTCATGTATGTACGTGCTTCTAACGAGCAACCATATTCTTTTCCGTAAACAAGTAAATTTAAACTAGAAAATGTGTTTGTGAAACACTATGCCCCAAACCATATGCTTGCCACTAATAGACACATTATTAAAAAAAACATAATTAAAAAAAATGCCTCTGTCGTGAAAGAACTGTCAACTGGTACAATATTCATAAAATGTTCTCAACATTTATGTAGAGTACCCAAACTGTAAACGAACTCTCATGAGCCTTGCACAAGCGGTTCTCCAGATTTTTTCTTCACAAAGTTTCCCTAAAGCCACAATGCATAAGCCTGAAAAGGGGCATAACTATGTTATATATTCTCGGAATTTCGTCGGAGTTAATCAAGTCATCTACGCCTTAGATCCCAACTATATACCAAATATAATGAGCCTAGCTCAAGCAGTTCTCCAGATATTTTGTTCACAAGATTTCCCTATAGCCAATGCATAAGTTCTCCAGATATTTTGTTCACAAGATTTCCATATAGCCAATGCATAAGTCCGAAAAGGGGGCGTAACTCTATTATATATTTTCGGAATTTCGTCAGAAGTTAATCGGGTCATCTACACCATAGACTCAAACTACATACCAAATATCATGAACCTAGCTCAAGCAGTTCTCCAGATATTTTGCTCACAAGGTTTCCCCATAGCCAGAATGCATAAGTCCAAAAAGTGGCATAACTCTGTTAAAATTTTCGGAATTTCGTCAAAAATTAATCAGGTCATCTACACCTTAGACCCAATCTGTATACTAAATATCATAAGCCTAGCTCAAGCGATTCTCCAGATATTTTGTTCACAAGGTTTCCTCATAGCCACAATGCGTAAGTCCGAAAAGGGGCGTAACTCCGTTAAATATTTTCGGAATTTTGTCAAAAGTTAATCAGGTCATCTACCCTTTAGACCCAATCTGTATACTAAATATCATAAGCCTAGCTCAAGCGGTTCTCCAGATATTTTGTTCACAATGTTTCCCCATAGCCACAATGCGTAAGTCCGAAAAGGGGCGTAACTCCGTTAAATATTTTTGGAATTTCGTTTAAAGTTAATGAGGTCATTTACACCTTTGACCCAAACTGTATACTAAATATCATGAGCCTACCTCAAGCGGTCCCCCAGATATTTTGTTCACAAGGTTTCCCTATAGCCACAATGCATAAGTCCGAAAAGGGGCATAACTCTGCAAAGACCGACGGAAAAGAAAAATAAAATACGGGTTCGCTTAATTTTCATGCTCATTCCATATGGCTCAAGCAGTTCTCCAGATATTTTGTTCACAAGGTTTCCCCGAAGCCACAATGCAGAATTCAAAAAAGGTGCATAACTCTGTTAAATATTTTCGGAATTTCGTCAAAAATTAATCAGGTCATCTACACTTTCGACCCAATCTGTATACTAAATATCATAAGCCTAGCTCAAGCGGTTCTCCAGATATTGTGTTCACAAGGTTTCCCCATAGCCACAATGCCTAAGTCCGAAAAGGGGCGTAACTCCGTTAAATATTTTCGGAATTTCGTCAAAAGTTAATCAGGTCATTTACACCTTAGACCCAAACTGTTTACTAAATATCATGAGCCTAGCGCAAGCGGTTCTCCAGATATTTTCTTTCACAAAGTTTCCTTATAGCCACAATGCACAAGTCCGAAAAGGGGCATACCTCTGCAAAGACAAGTCCGACGGAAAAGAAAAAAATACGGGTTCGCTTAATTTTCATGCTCATTCCATATATAAAATTTCAAGATCCTAGCACAAACCATTCTTCTGTTTCACATATGTATAAAGCGTAACGGACAGACGGACGCACGGACTGACAGACTGACGGACAGGACAGAACCAATATGCCCCATCAACTTCTTCGAAGTTGGGGGCATAAAAAAAACCTCTTGGCCCCCACTTTGTATAGAGAACTGCATGGGGTATATTAATTTTCCCATTTCTGCTCCATTACATAGGGTATGTGTTCTCGTTAGAACCGCGGTTCTAAAAGTTACCCAAACCCTATGTTTGAATTTATAAGGAAAATTTCATAAGTTTTCATCACAAGCAGAAGAAATGCACTTTGTTACATAAGCGTGTTGATCTGGCAGGTATTCGCACTACTTTCAGCATCTCAAGGGCGCATGCGATCTTTGACATGCCAGTTAACACAACTTCCGTCAAACTTCATTGACTCGAATAAGTTTGGAAAATTCGTTGAAGTAATGGGTAGTTCGAGCTACTTGGTGTTAAACATTACGCCTGGCCAGAAGGCATGTTTGGTATTGACCAGGGTTATATTGTATGTATTCGTTAGACTTTTAAGATAAAATAAGAGTATTCTCCCCTTAATTATCGCAGCTACATGCATATTAAAATCTTGACGCGTGGAAAGTTTGCCAAGCGACACATGAAGGAGTACGAAACAGACTTGGTAAGCGAGGCATCGGTGTTCCAGTCATAAAAACCATTATTGGGTCAGGCCTCAGTTATGTAATGTTGGTGGGTGTCTGATGCTCTGTCTCTGGCTGGGCCCGTCGGAGTCTAACTGGCGGTTGTCTTTTGCTCCAGCATTTCAGTGGTTTCTTGCTGACGAGCCCACACCGGTGTTTCATCTCTGTGGTTGTTTGATGTTTGTGTTCTCGGAGATGTTGCACTGCTTCATGCGGACTGATCAAATTATTTGTCTAAATCCTGACGGTAGCAGGGGCGAGGATTGCAGCTGGGTAAAATCGATTTAAGCCCACCCTCACCCACACCTCCACTGGAATTCGTTTCACTGACCGTTCTAAGGCGGTTCTTCTGTCGCGGTTTATTTTTGTTATGGTTTGTCTTGAGTGTGTGTTTCGCTTATATTATTCTGTTTTTGGATAGTCTGTTGGCCATTTTGATGGAAAGTAACTGTCCTTTTGGCTTTCCGCTACTGATGTTTCCATAAGGGTCTAGTTATTTCATGTTTGTGTTTTCTTTCTATTTGGCGTCAATGCTGGGAACTGTGGGTTAATTGTATCGATTCCTGATCATTGCCGTCACTTCTTGGCAGTGGAGAGCTTGCAAAATAAAGTAAATTTCTCGTTTAGTACGATAACACATATGTGTGATAGAGTCTCAAATACGGTTATTTTCAATCTTTTTCTCAATAATGCCCTACACATACATGTAGGTTGTGAGTGCTCGTTAGAACCGCCTCGTTGAGGCGGTTCTAACAAGTACCCACAACCTATGTCTTGGAACAGAAATAAGAAAAATAACAGATATCCCTTAAAATCCCTAGTTGAATTAAAGAGAATCAGTTGAACTATTGGAACAACTTTCTCCCTGTTGTCTTGTTACAAACACTGTTAGCATCGAATTTATCACTTATAGCACCTTTATAAAACATCAATATATCAAACAATAATCTCTTTGTACAGGGATATGATTTTGACCGCAAATATTGAATATAGACAAGTTTGTGTGGGAATAATTAAATAATACTAGTTTGCAGTTATACACGTGATGACACTTCAGAAGCTTAGACAAACATTGTGAATGTAACAAGTGAGCCAAAAAAATAACGTATGTGGTGCATTGGGCCTTTTTTGCGCTGAATCATATAGCGTACTGATCGAAAAATACCAAAACACATATCTTTCATTAACCCATTGTATGCTAGTGGACTCTCCCATTGCTATATGCTAGACATTAAGGGGTCTCAGGCTTATTTGTTTTCATTTTTATTCTATTTTTGATGGCAGATTCTGTTAGCACATAGTGCAGGCCCAGATCAGACGCCGCAGGTCACGCCGCGACCTGCGGCGTCTGATCTGGGCCTGCATTGTTTGCCAAGGTACCCATTCAGGGGTTTCTCGCATACAATGGCTTAATACAAAATTTGTGTTGAAATTAAATAAAATATAAATTATTCAATTGCCAGAGAAACCCATTACAGTGGTCTATTAATATTGATACAGACTATAACATGTGCTTTCTTTCAGAAGCACTGTGCATGCGCAGTGTACAATGCTTTGGCAGTATGATGCATTCACTTGTGTTTGATTCCAGTGCAAATCATTACAAACAGTTAAACATATGACAGAATTCCAAGTTTGAAGTCAACAATGCCAGTTTATGTTACCGGTTTATACTAAACACTGAAATAAAATATATATAATGAAATATAGCTACTTAAATGAATGTAGATTCATTAAAAAAAAAAAAAACAAAAAAAAAAAACAGAGAAATGTTGTATGTATTCGCTAGACTTTTAAGATAAAATAAGAATGTTCTCCCCTTAATTATCGCAGCTATATTAACATATTGACGCGTGGAAAGTTTGCCAAGTGACACATGAATGAGTACGAAACAGACTTGGTAAGCGAGGCATCAGTGTTCCAGTCATAAAAAAACATTATTGGGTCAGGCCTCAGTTATGTAATGTTGGTTGTTGTCTGTTGCTCTGTCTCTGGTTGGGCCCATCGGAGTCTAACTGTCAGTTGTCTTTTGCTCCAGCACTTCAGTGGTTTCTTGCTGTCGAGCCCACACCGATGTTTCATCTCTGTGGTTGTTTGATTTTTGTGTTCTCGGAGATGTTGCACTGCTTCATGCGGACTGAACAAATTATTTGTCTAAATCGCCACGGTAGCAAGGGCGATGATTGCAGCTGGGTAAAATCGATTCATATTGTTCAATCCATTTCACTTTTATGTCTTGTTACTCAGATACTTGTTCTTATGTGCTCGTTGTATTTTAAACCTCAACTTAAAACTGTGATACAGATATGTATTTAAGTTCCATGATTGTTTTACGTCGTTTTAACACTCTATGCACTTTTTTAAGTTGACATTATCTTAATGTATGAATACACATTTTGATCATCATATGCAACTATTTTATTACATTGCGAATCAAGTTTTAATCATCATTGTATACTTTAATTATTTTAAGTATGCTATGATCAATCATAGAGCTATATCCTAGAGCCTATCAGATACTGTGCCGAGTAACGTAATGTAATATGTTACTACATTGCAGGGGGGCTCGCTATGCAGACTCTGGGTTTGCCACGGGCTACACTCACGGTGCATATAATTAAGCACATTTTTTCCCGCGGAAAAGTTTCAAGGTTCGCTGCAGCATAGGAAATTTAACTTGCTTAATCGACTGATACTTAACCTTTAACCTAATGATACTCTTATGATCTTACATGACATGTGACTTGGTTAATTATATGTATCTTTACTCATATTATTTAAACGTTTTATACGCTCGTTCTAAAGCTATTTTTCATATGATGCATTATTTTAATTGGCTAAACAATGACTTTACAATTAGGCATAAGGATCTATTGCCCATTTTAAATGATGCAAATGTGATATGTACATGATTTTAGAACTGCTTATCATCTATGCCTCATACAATGTGCCATTGTTTGTGTTTTGTATGAATTTTGTGCATGTGTCTGATATTTGTATATATGTACATAGTTTTTTGTTGATTTTTTCATAGAGGGCCGCAAGGTAGAATAGCTACTTAGCTAATTGCGTTACCCTCTCAAAACAATGTATAAATAAAAATAAATAAGCCCACCCCCACCCCCAGTGGAATTCGTTTCACTGACCGCTCTAAGGCGGTTCTTCTGTCGCGGTTTATTTTTGCTATGGTTTGTCTTGAGTTTGTGTTTCGCTTATCTGTTTTGGATAGCCAGTTGGCCATTTTCGTGGAAAGTAACTGTCCTTTTGGCTTTCCGCTACTGATGTTTCCATAAGGGTCTAGTTATTTCATGTTTGTGTTTTCTTTCCATTTGGCGTCAATGTTGGGAACTGTGGGTTAATTGTATCGATTCCTGATCATTGCCTTCACTTCTTGGCAGTGGAGAGCTTGCAAAATAAAGTAAATTTCTCGTTAAGTACGGTAACACATATGTGTGATAGAGTCTTAAATACGGTTATTTTCAATCTTTTTCTCATTAATGCCCTACACATACATGTAGGTTGTGAGTGCTCGTTAGAACCGCCTCGTTGAGGCGGTTCTAACAAGTACCCACAACCTATGTCTTGGAACAGAAATAAGAAAAATAACAGATATCCCTTAAAATCCTTAGTTGAATTAAAGTGAATCAGTTGAACTATTGGAACAACTTTCTCCCTGTTGTCTTGTTACAAACACTGTTAGCATCGAATTTATCACTTATAGCACCTTTATAAAACATCAATATATCAAACAATAATCTCTTTGTACAGGGCTATGATGTTGACCGCAAATATTGAATATAGACAAGTTTGTGTGGGAATAATTAAATAATACTAGTTTGCAGTTATACACGTGATGACACTTCAGAACCTTAGACAAACATTGTCAATGTAACAAGTGGGCCAAAAACAAATAACGTATGTGGTGCATTGGGCCTTTTTTGCGCTGAATCATATAGCGTACTGATCGAAAAATACCAAAACACATACCTTTCATTAACCATTGTATGCTAGTGGACTCTCCCATTGCTATATGTTACACATTAAGGGGTCTCAGGCTTATTTGTTTTCTTCTTTTTTTTTCTATTTTTGATGGCAAATTCTGTTAGCATATAGTGCAGGCCCTGATCAGACGCCGCGATCTGCGGCGTCTGAACTTGGCCTGCACTGCCAAGGTACCCCTTCAGGGGTTTCTCGCATACAATGGGTTAATACAAAAATTGTGGGTTGAAATTAAATAAAATATAAATTATTCAATTGCAGGAGAAACCATAACAGTGGTCTATTAATATTGATACAGACTATAACATGTGCTTTGTTTCAGAAGCACTGTGCATGCGCAGTTTACAATGCTTTGGCAGTATGATGCACTCACCTGTGTTGTATTCCAATGCAAATCATTACAAAACAGTCAAACATATGACAGAATTCCAAGTTTGAAGTCAACAATGCCAGTTTATGTTACCGGTATATGCAGAAACACTGAAATAAAATATATATAATGAAATATAGCTACTTAAATGAATGTAGATTCATTAAAAAAAAAAAAAACAGAGAAATTTGTAGCCCAAAAATCCTTACTTTAAACATGAACAGCCCTAAAAACAAGTAACACAAGATGACATTCTGACTAACTTGGTAATATTGGTCAGTCAGTCGGAAGGACAAATATTAATTGACAACTCGGTGGGGACGCCTATAAGTCCGCGGGTAGGCTCTCTTGCCTGATGCCTCCAGCTGACCTGTCTCATAGGCTACGTCGGTCGGTGTGTGCTCGGAGGGGGATGTGCTGTGTTTGCCGGGTCTTGTCCATCATCCGTTTCGGTTTCAAAACTTTGGGGTTGAGACAAACTGATGAAGATTAAATATCAGAAAGGCCTCTGTGTCACTAAATTTGGTATAGTTACGCCTTAATTGCAACCACTGGGTCAATATCTCTGCTGGTGGATGATTCGTTCGTCCACGAGGGTATCATCAGCTCAGTATCAGTTCCTTAGTGCTGAGGTTGATACTGCGGTGTTGACGTCAGTGCTCAAGTACTGATTTAAATAACTATAATATATCTTCAATATTTGCAGCATAAAATTCTAATTGTTCTAAAACTAAGACTGACTTGTCAGGTGAGACATGTATCTTAGCGGATTTGGTTTACACTTTTTGTTATATTTTAAATTTTGCAAAGCTCGCTACTTTGGACATCTCCTTCCTGATGCCCGGGACTTACGTGGAGTGTGGGTCATGTTTGCTGACGTTGGCTCGGTGGGGACGCCTATAAGTCCGCGGGTAGGCTCTCTTGCCTGATGCCCCCAGCTGACCTGTCTCATAGGCTACGTCGGTCGGTGTGTGCTCGGAGGGGGATGTGCTGTGTTTGCCGGGTCTTGTCCATCATCCGTTTCGGTTTCAAAACTTTGGGGTTGAGACACACTGATGAAGATTAAATATCAGAAAGGCCTCTGTGTCACTAAAGGTATAGTTACGCCTTAATTGACATTATGAACGATCATGGTCTTGAACAAATTGTTAACTTCCCCACTCGTGATAAGAACACATTGGATCTGATCCTTACGACTTTGCCAGGACAATTCGAAGACATTCATTCCCCAGATAAACTAAGTGACCACGATGTTGTCTCCGGATATTTAAAAATTCACATCCCACCAATAAAGAAACCTCGGAGGAAGGTGTACTCATATCAGAAAGGTGACTTTGAAACTATGAGGAAGGATGCACTCAGATTTGCAAAGGAGAATTACTTTAATGGTCATTCAGATGCTCGGTCTGTACAAGAGAATTTTGATTTGATAACTTCTTTCATTCATACTTCGGCCGAAAATCATATCCCCTCAAAATCAAGTAGGTCTGTATCTTCTATTCCCTGGATCACTCCAGAGATAAGAAGGAAAATTCGTAGAAGGAATAAGATTCATGCAAAGGCAAAAAAGACGGGAAGTGGTAAACTCCGGACAAAATTTGAAAACTTGAGACGTGAAATCAAGACTGATATAAAAAATCAGCATGATTTGTACATGTATGTGAAAAACTTGGTAGGTGATGTAAAGGCAAATCCCAGAGACTTCTACAGATATATTAATAGCCAGAAGAAAGACAGGCAAGGTATCCAGCCCCTTAATAAAAGAGGAGGGGACGGGATTGCTGAATCAGACTCTGAAAGGGCAGAGGAACTAGTTGGTCAATTCAATGATGCGTTTAATAAAACTGAGTTCACGGAGGTTCCATTGACTGGAAGATCGGCCCCATTCATGAATAATATTGTTGTGACAGCTGCAGGAGTGATCAAATTACTTCAAGGCTTAAACCCCAGTAAGGCCTTAGGACCTGATGAGCTTCATCCCAGAGTCCTGAAGGAATTAGCAAATGATGTGGGTCCAGTTTTTGCACACTTGTTTCAACAGTCTCTTGATATGGGTGAAATACCCAAAGAATGGCTCTTAGCAAACATCTGTCCACTCTTCCAAAAAAGGAGATAGGGCTCTTGCCCGTAATTTTCGCCCTGTGTCTCTGACTTGTGTTCTGTGTAAATTGCTGGAACATATAGTCTGCTCGAACATCATGGCCCACTTGGACGAACATAAACTTTTGTCAGACAGACAACATGCATTTAGGAAAAGGCACAGTTGTGAAACTCAGCTAAGCACAGTTATTAATGACTGGGCAAAAATCTTGGACAAAGGGGGACAGGTGGACACATTTATTTTGGACTTCGAGAAGGCTTTTGACACCCCTCCTCATGAACTACTTAAATCTAAGTTATTTGGTTATGGAATTGGGGGAAAGACCCTCAAATGGATAGATTCCTTTCTTTGCTACAGAAAACAGCGGGTTGTTGTTAATGGTGAATCTTCGGAGTGGGCTCCAGTTTTGTCTGGAGTCCCGCAAGGGACCGTTCTTGGTCCACTTTTGTTCTCCCTGTACATCAATGATATTTCCACTGACATTGACTCAGAAATAAGACTGTTCGCAAATGACTGTGTTTGTTACCGGGAAATTAGAGATACAGATGACTCATTGAAACTTCAGGCTGACATAGATAGATTAGGATGTTGGGCACGTAAATGGGGCATGAGATTTCAGCCAGTTAAATGCAATATTATGCAGATAACTAGGAAGAGATCTAATAAAGTTGAGGCTTCTTACACCTTAGAGGGAACGGTCCTCGAGAATTTGGACTCCATTAAATACCTTGGAGTGACAATCTCACACAACTTGAGATGGAATACTCATATTAGCAACATGTGTACTAAGGCAAATAGAACGCTTGGTTTCCTGAGGAGAAATCTTCATCAGTGCCCTCAGGATGTAAAAGAGGCAGTATATAAAGGTCTTGTTCGCCCAATCTTGGAATATGGTAGTTGAATCTGGGACCCCAGTGGAGTGGTGCTTAACGATGAAATTGAGAAAGTTCAGAATAGAGCTGCTAGATTTGTAACAGGCAATTACTGCTTTGAAACTGGGAGCATGACTGGAATACTTGGAAAATTAAAATGGGAGTCTCTCAAGAAAAGGAGAAAAGACAGTAGGCTAATCCTTTTATACAAAGGTCTAAAGGGTGCTGCCAGCATTCCAACAGATGACCTTGTTCCCCCAGCTAGACACTGTAGAAATCACCATTCGTTGGCGTTTCAGACCCTTAGCGCAAGAACTGACATTTATAAAGAGTCGTTCTTCCCCAGAACCATTAGAGATTGGAATGCCCTTCCCGATTCAATTATTTCGACAGCTGAAGGTGCTGATGATTTTGTAGCTAAAGTTACCTCTTTGGTTAGAGCTAGGGACTAACTTCCCACATCACAGGTCCTGGTGTATGAATGTCATTTGACGTGTCACCAGTAACAATTCTGATTCTGATTCTGATTGGTGTTCTGAGAGGTGAAGCTAACTAGTGTTTAGTGTTGAAGTTTCTGATCAGCAATACCTATACGGTTATGGTTTGCAGAAGGGGTAAAAAGGGATTTTGTCAACCTCATGGACGGGATTTTGCCAGCCTTATAAAATTCATGGAGGAGATTTCGTCCCCCTTGTAAATTTTCGTCCGCCTTATAAAATTCATGAAGGGGGTTCGCCCCCTTGTAAAATTCGCGAAGGGGATTGTGTCCGCCTCGTAAAAACCTGAAGGGGAGTTTGTCCACCTACACAAATTGAACAGAAAAGATTCTTAGAAGGGAGATTATGTCCGTATACCAATGTGGACACGTGCATTAATGACACTAAGGATTTTGTTGAAAAGAAGTTACATAAAAAAATCAGCAACTAGAACACTAAAACGCAAATGTTTAGCATATAATTCACGATTTCGCTTCTCTTAACAGTTCCATGCAACGAAACTGTTCTTAAACAGCCTTAAACAATAGTCCACTTTTGAAACTAAGAGGTGACAGGGTAACGATTGAAAGTTCGTGTGTTCGTGCAGTAATCGTTCCTGAACATTGTGTAGCAAGAAAAATAGTGCCGTAGCTTTTTCCTGCAATATAGAGCATTTGGTTAAATATCTGCAACCAGGAATATTTAAACTTTCTCACTGAAAATATTATACATTTATCCATAATAATTATAAACAACAATTTCCTTGCAACAAACCACTTCGCGTACGAACCTTTCAGCATAACAGGAAATATCGTTCGAACAAATTGACCTGAGACTGGTCAACTCTATTAACATAATTTCACACCCGACTGAATGCATGTATTTATATTCGTCGTTTTCCGAAAATGGCGATATTGATATACAATACATAGAGGTCGGTAAATGTGTTGCTATTCACGGAATGCCGTAAATTCACGAGAAGTCCACGAAAGCCGACGTATTAGGCGATAGCATTGACTAGTTTATTCCTTGCATAAAGGTCAGTCTCGTCAAATTGTTGGAACTTTACTTGTGTAGAAATTTGTGTAAGTATTGTCCAACACATTTTACCCCCAAAACAAATGAAGTGATCTGTGAACTTACCGTTCTCTTCTGGCAAGGTTTCTTATTGTTATAGTTTCACGAATTCGCTTCTCCCAACAGTCGCATGCAACGAAACTGTCCTTAAACAACCTTAAACAATAGTCCACGTTTGAAACTTAAGGATCCGTGAAATGTCTTCGAAATTTCGTGTATACGACTATTCGAACATGTAATCGTTCCTGAACATTGTGTAGCAAGAAAATAGTGCCGTAGCTTTTTTCTGCAACATGTAGCATTTGTTTAAATATCTTCACCTTTTCCCACAGAACATATTATTCATTATTCATTCATTCACAATAATTATAAACAATCATTTCCTTGCAACAAACCTCTTCGAGTAAGAACCTTTTAGTATAACAGGGACTACATGTGTAGAAGTTTGTGTAAGAATTGTTCAACACAGTTTACCCCCAAAACAAATCGAGCGATCTATGAACTTACCGTTCTGGCAATGTTTCTTATTGTTATAGTTATGCCTTTGCATGTATGTATTGCTAACATTTGATTTTTTTTTATTTTGGATAGCCGTTTGGCCATTTTGTGGAAAAGTAACTGTCATTATCAGAATCAGAATCGTTACTGGTGACACGTCAAATGCCATTCATACACCAGGACCTGTGATGTGGGAAGTTAGTCCCTAGCTCTAACCAAAGAGGTAAATTTAGCTACACAATCATCAGCACCTTCAGCTGTCGAAATAATCGAATCGGGAAGGGCATTCCAATCTCTAATGGTTCTGGGGAAGAACGGCTCTTTATAAATGTCAGTTCTTGCAGTTAGAGTCTGAAACACCAACGAATATAGGGATCAACCATGGTTTTTCATGCATTAACATTTGCCGGATCCCGAGGAAGCTGTTTGAACATGAGGCCGCTAGGCCGAATGTTCAAATATCTTCCGATGGATCCGGCAAATGTTAATGCAATGAAATAACATGGATGATCGTTGTTCTTGCATAACTTACAAATCCGACAGCAAATTTTGACGAAAACGCCCAAAAGCTCCATATAAATTCCATATAAACTCTTCAAATGCGACAGGCAAACCAAAATGGCGGCCAGTTCAGAATGTTGTTGACAATGACGTTGTCATGCAGTGACGCCATCATAGAACCATAACATAGAACCCTAAAACGCTATGTTCAGGGCGATAACGTTACTTCGCTCAACGTAAGTAAATACAGCAAGGCCCGTCTTGTGATATCAAAAGCTCAAAATCCATGTTCAAACAGCACGCGAATGTCATGATTTGAACATGGTTTTTGCTGTTTGAGCACGGCTTTTGGTCCATTTGACAATGGCTTCAAACAGCCATGCACATAGATATTTATGCAAGAATGGTGATTTCTACAGTCTCTAGCTGGGGGAACAAGGTCATCTGTTGGAATGCTGGCAGGACCCTTTAGACCTTTGTATAAAAGGATTAGCCTACTGTCTTTTCTCCTTTTCTTAAGAGACACCCATTTTAATTTTCCAAGTATTCCAGTCATGCTCCCAGTTTCAAAGCAGTAATTGCCTGTTACAAATCTAGCAGCTCTATCCTGAACTTTCTCCATTTCTACGTTAAGGACCCCTCCACTGGAGTCCCAGATACAACTACCATATTCCAAGATTGGGCGAACAAGACCTTTATATGCTGCCTCTTTTACATCCTGGGGGCACTGATGAAGATTTCGCCTCAGGAAACCTAGCATTCTATTTGCCTTAGTACACATGTTGCTAATATGAGTATTCCATCTCAAGTTGTGTGAGATTGTCACTCCAAGGTATTTAATGGAGTCCACATTCTCGAGGACCATTCCCTCTAAGGTGTAAGGAGCCTCAACTTTATTAGATCTCTTCCTAATTATCTGCATAATATTGCATTTAACTGGCTGAAATATCATGCCCCATTTTCGGGCCCAACATCCTAATCTATCTATGTCAGCCTGAAGTTTCAATGAGTCATCTGTATCTCTAATTTCCCGGTAACAAACACAGTCATCTGCGAACAGTCTTATTTCTGAGTCAATGTCAGTGAAAATATCATTGATGTACAGGGAGAACAAACGGGGACCAAGAACGGTCCCTTGCGGGACTCCAGACAGAACTGGAGCCCACTCTGAAGATTCACCATTAACAACAACCCGCTGTTTTCTGTAGCACAGAAAGGAATTTATCCATTTGAGGGTCTTTCCCCCAATTCCATAACCAAATAACTTAGATTTAAGTAGTTCATGAGGAGGGGTGTCAAAAGCCTTCTCGAAGTCTAGAATAAATGTGTCCAGTTGTCCCCTTTGTCCAAGATTTTTGCCCAGTCATTAATAACTGTGCTTAGCTGAGTTTCACAACTATGCCTTTTCCTAAATGCATGTTGTCTGTCTGACAAAAGTTTATGTTCGTCCAAGTGGGTCATGATGTTTGAGCAGACTATATGTTCAAGCAATTTACACCGAAAACAAGTCAGAGACACAGGGCGATAATTACGAGCAAGAGCCCCATCTCCTTTTTTGAAGAGTGGACAGATGTTTGCTAAGAGCCATTCTTTGGGGATTTCACCGGTATCAAGAGACTGTTGAAACAAGTGTGCAAAAACTGGACCCAACTCATTTGCTAGTTCCTTCAGGACTCTAGGATGAAGCTCATCAGGTCCTAAGGCTTACTGGGGTTTAAGCCTTGAAGTAACTTGATCACTCCTGCAGCTGTCACAACAATATTATTCATGAATGGGGCCGATCTTCCAGTCAATGGAACCTCCGTGAACTCAGTTTTATTAAACGCATTATTGAATTGACCAACTAGTTCCTCTGTCCTTTCAGAGTCTGATTCAGCAACCCCGTTCCCTCCTCTTTTATTAAGGGGTGGGATCCATTGCCTGTCTTTCTTTTGGCTATTGACTGTAGAAGTCTCTGGGATTTGCCTTTACATCACCTACCAAGTTATTCACATACAAATCATGCTGATTTTAAATCAGTCTTGATTTCACGTCTTTTTTGCCTTTGCATGAATCTTATTCCTTCTGCGAAATTTTCTTCTTATCTGTGGAGTGATCCAGGGAATAGAAGATACAGACCTACTAGTTTTTGAGGGGATATGATTTTCGGCCGAAGAATGAATGAAAGGAGTTATCAAATCAAAGTTATTCTGTACAGACCGAGCATCTGAATGACCATTAAAGTATTTCTCCTTTGCAAATCTGAGTGCATCCTTCCTCATAGTTTCATAGTCACCTTTCTGATATGAGTACACCATCCGAGGCTTCTTTATTGGTGGAATATGAATTTTTAAATATCCGGAGACAATATTGTAGTCACTTAGTTTATCTGGGGACTGAATGTCTTCGAATTGTCCTGGTAAAGTCGTAAGGATCAGATGCAATGTGTTCTTATCACGAGTGGGGAAGTTAACAATTTGTTCAAGACCATGATCGTTCATAATGTCAATTAATATTTGTCCTGACTCAGCATTGTGCCTTGTTTACTGAGCCAGTCGGGCCAAGCAATGTCTCTGAAGTTGAGGTCACCTAGAACATGTACAGCGGGGAGTTTTTACCCTCGTGCTGCGATTTAATGCAATCCAGTTGGTCTTTAAACAACTGAAAGTTTTCGACCGTACCATTTGGTGGTCGATACCAACTTGCTACGAAGTGGGAAGTTTTATTTGCAAAAACCTTAACCCAGACCGATTCGGTGTCATTTTCCAGTTCCATGAAAGGCATTATGAATGAGCAACATCACCCCATCGCCATGAGAGCTCCTATTTTTTCTGTAGACACAGTGCTGACAAGTTTCAGGGAAAAGCTCAGATGTGGTAATTGAAGATATCAAGATTTTTTTTTCTCCAATTCCATTTATGTTTATACTGCAAAGTTTCAAACCTTTTACAAAATTTGACTTAGTGTCATCAGCAGTCGAAGATTTGCCTCTCTTATCCTCTGACAGAGGTTCAAACCTGTTTGGCTTACTCCGTTTTACATATTCATCAAAAAAGGAGTCTGAAAAGTTACAAACCTCACATTTTGGACATATCCAGTGGCAGCTTGAGTTTACCAAAGTGCCATATTCTGCATCTGAAAGCTCTAGATTCAATCTCTGACATTGACTGTTATCCAAAGCAGAACATGAGGAGTGAAAGCGCTTGTTACAGTCCTCACATTCTATCCATTTCTCGGAACCTTTGCAATACTTTTTGCAGAGTCCGCAGCGAAACCTTGGGCCGGGGTTTGTTTCAATGTCTCCGGCCAAGATTACAAGTAAAGCCAAGTTTGTACCGCGTGAGGACTTGAAGTTTCGCAAGCCCTCCGAACACCTACTGCTCCCATTCTTCCTTGTAAATGCAAAGTACTGGGAAATTCTACTACTGTTCTCCTTATTTGTAATCTTGCACTTTTGGCTTTCCACTTGTGACGTTTTCTTTTTATTGAAGTTTTTATATGTTCGTGGTGTCTTGGATGAGAGGTGTTGCATACAGGCAATTGTATCGATTCTTGATAATTGACTTCAGTTTTATACAGCTCTACAAAGTTCGAGTCGAATATCTCGTTATAGGAAGAATTGCCGGGACTCAAGAGCCACGGTATACATCTCAAACCATTTCCATACGGACTGCATTTCTTAATCAATGTCTTACGTTAAGGAAATGATATCAACAGCAAAGGGTCGGCCAAACTGCAGAACCATTTTGCTAAGATGTGATGCACTATGTCAAATTCATCTTTGTTTATACTTATTTATTTTCGTTCGATTGTGATGAATGCTTCAAGGTTATTCGAATCGCTCTCGACAAGCATTCCGGATGTTATCACGCGCTTGAGTGATAGAGGCAGTGACTTTAACATCACTGCTACCCATTTACACCTGGGTGGAGTGGGGTAGTGGCATTACGTGTCTTTCCCAAGGACACACATCGCCTCCGATAACCGGATTCGAACCCACAACCACTCGATCATAAGTCGAATGCGCTAACCACTGAGCTGTTGAGGCTGCCAAATTCATCTGGGCGCCTTCATCTTCGTTTTACTGTTTATTTAAATTATTACAGTTGACAAAAAAAAAAAATAAAATGACAAAAAAGGTACTGGCTGTAAAACATATCGACGTTATCTGAAAATGTCAATTGCACGGAGCTTCTATGTTTTGACTTGTTTTTTCTTGGTCAGGTTCTTAAATCTGCTTAAATGAGCCAGTGCATGACAAAACCTATATATAATAAGCCATGTGCGCCCAGCGAAGACTCAGATCAGCCTGCGCTTCCATATAGTCTAACCAGAGACTTCTCTTGTTGCATGAAAGAGCATTTGGCCCTTAGCTTTCCTTAGAGCGCACAACGAAGACTCTGATCAGACTGCGCGGATGCGCAGGCTGATCTGAGTCTTCGTTGGACGCACATATCTTACTGTAGCCAGCGCACGACAAAACCTACAATAAGCCATGTAAGCCCAGCGAAGACTCAGATCAGCCTGCGCTTCCATATAGTCTAACCAGAGACTTCTCGTGCTGCATGAAAGAGCATTGGGCCCTTAGCTTTCCTTAGAGCGCACAAGAAAGACTCTGATCAGACTGCGCGGATGCGCAGGCTGATCTGAGTCTTCGTTGGACGCAAATATCTTACTGTAGGTTTTGTCATGCGCTGGCTCAAATGTCTTTTGAGTATCGTTTTGTTAAGTATTGAAGTGCCACTAAGTAACACAGGCTGGTGTCAATATACAATTGGCATTTTTGAGTCATTCTAGTTTCCATAACAAGAATTCATGAGACAAAGATATTGTATCTAGTTATGATATTTATGATGTCGTATCATATTCTATCTTATCATTATTATCGTTTTAAATGTTTTAATTCGTTTCGTTATATGTCACCATAGAAACGCCAGTAATCCGATTAAATATTTCACCTGCCGGTTTCATGACGAGAAGAAAAATCATTTTGTAATTTCAGGCGCCATTACAATCTGTTAAAATCATCATTTTACGACACCCTTAAATCATGTACGGATAATATTCCAGGAATAGCTGCCTTGCATTGTTTCCTTAGGCATTGGTTACAAGATCATTTTATGGGTTTGAGGGCAGAAAACAAATCACAGCACTGTTTGACACTGAGTGTAGTCTGAATATGGACTGTGAACAATTCCGTGAAATGACTCCACCCACAAACCCTCAAACCCCGACTTTATATAGAGAAAACTGGGTTTACGGGGTATACAATGTTGTTCTTATTTCTGCTCCAATTTAAGAAATAGGATATGTTTTGGGTACTCGTTAGAACCGCCTCAGTGAGGCGGTTCTAACGAGCACCCATAACATATGCATGCAGTATAAATAAAACAAAACAATCATGGATTTTCAACAGAAAAGTAGCCATTTTGGAGATATGAAAGAATGCTTTATGTCGCACGGATGTGTTATCGTTATGTTCGTCTGACCAGTCTAGTATTATGCGGATAACAAGGAAGAGATCTAATAAAGTTGAGGCTTCTTACACCTTAGAGGGAACGGTCCTCGAAAATGTGAATTCCATTAAATACCTTGGTGTGACAATCACTCACGATTTGAGATGGAATACACACATTAGCAATATGTGTACAAAGGCGAATAGAACACTTGGTTTCCTGAGGCGAAATCTTCATCAGTGTCCTCAGGATGTGAAAGAAACAGCATACAGGGGACTTGTTCGCCCAATCTTGGAATATGGTAGTTGCATCTGGGACCCAAGCGGAGTGGTCCTAAATGAAGAAATTGAAAAAGTTCAGAATAACTGGAAATTATTGCTTTGAAACTGGGAGCATGACTGGAATTCTAGGAAAATTAAGATGGGAGTCTCTAAAGAAAAGGAGAAGAGACAGTAGGCTCATACTCTTATACAAAGGTCTAAAGGGTGCTGCCAGCATTCCAATAGATGACCTTGTTCCCCCAGCTAGGCATTGTAGAAAAAACCATTCAATGACGTTTCAGACCCTTACTGCAAGAACGGATATTTATAAAGAATCGTTTTTCCCCCGAACCATTAGAGATTGGAATGCCCTCCCCGATTCTATTATTTTGACGGCTGAAGGTGCTGAGGATTGTGTAGCTAAGTTTACATCTTTGGTTAGAGCTAGGGACTAACTTCCCATATCACAGGTCCTGGTGTATGAGTGTCATTTGACGTGTCACCAGTAACAATTCTGATTCTGATTCTGTATTCAAATACACATGCGGCCCCCGTCTATCGGGGCTTGAACAAAAATTTATGGGTTGCATGATGCTTCCATGCAGAGCTGAAACCGACCCGCACACGAGTACTGGTAAACGGCTTAGAGGATCAAAGCCTGCCCTGGCAAAGCGATGCAAGTGTCGGACCATCTATGCGCATAAACCATATTGGTTACATTGGGCTGCAGGGCTTGAGATGTCATTTCATCTCAAAGTCGGGTCAAAGTCCCACAAAATTGGAAGCAACGTCTCCAAAATGACCTTTACAGTGTTGACGGGGACGTTAAACCTCAAATCAAATCAAAAATCAAATACACTTCAGGTACTTTTGACCATTAACCCTTACGATGTCAAGGAAAACTGCGGTTTCTGTGGGCAGTAGGGCTTGAGATTGCATTTCATCTCCATGCCGCTCAATGCCGGATAAACGTCCCACAAAATCGGAAGCAACTTTTCCAAAAGGATAAAAAAGTGTTGAAGGGGGAGTAAAACCTCAACACAAACAAGCATTCCCAAGTTTTTGTTTATCTGGTTGCAAATTAAAATTATTCCCATTTTATTTGCATATAGAATTTTCACATATAATCTTTGCAACTGCATGGTTACGTTTATAGGTTATTTAATTTTTTGCCACGACCATATCTTAACATTCATTCTATAACAGCTTAAAGGACAAGTATTTTCCGATAAAAAAAAAACAATGAAGATAAACGATAGGAACCGAAGTAATTCGGCTATTTACAGACGAACTGATAGCTAGAATAACCTTGGGGACCATGAAAATGTATTCTAGAGAAGGGAAGTTCGAGCTAGTGCGGGTTAATCAAAGCGTCAGGCGGGAAACCATCACGAAAACACGTCTATATAATTTTGAACCCCTCGAACCCTACTTTTATATAGTACGAATAAAAATCAAAAATGAGTTCCTTTAAGAGCAATGAAAACATTCATACGAAAGAAGATGGACCATACTACGTAGTTTCGGCTAATAAAGCCTCATCAGTGACCCTGTAATGATCCGGCAAAGAAAGCCAGAGGAAACGTACTGCAATTTTTCGAATTTCGAATAGGCAGTCGATTCAAAGACTGATATAAAACAAAATGGGGTCCAAATAAATAAAAACCTGTCTAGAATATGAGTCTAAACCAATATTTTTCTGATTTCTCAGAATATTCACGCTGATCTCAAAGGATCAAAAGTAAAATATAAACTGCACTATGGTTGATGTACGGGGAGACGTTTTACGGCCGCCACACGGCACAACACCAGCTGCAGTGAAGGCAAATAAAAGTCAAAAATGAGTTCCTTTAAGAGCAATGAAACATTCATAAGAAAGAAGATGGGCCATACTACGTAGTTTCGGCTAATAAAGCCTCACTTTTATATAGTAAAACTGCGGTTTGCAGGGGTAAACCTTATTTTTCTTATTTTTGCTCTAAAATATAGAGTGTGCTACTCGTTAGAACCGCCTCAATGAGGCGGTTCTAACGAGTACCCACAATCTATATTTTGAGCAGAAATAAGAAAAATATCACATTTTTTCATCTTAAAATTTTCATTTTTTTTTTTTTTTTTTGGGGGGGGGGTGGCGATAAAGGCTCAATGTATTATTATAGGCGTGTTTTCGTAAAGCATACATTGTCTCACTGTGTAGGCCGGAAAATGGTCAAGAAAATGACCTTGGTCTGTCCAGTATTGAAATACCTTTCCGGTACTTTTTTCATTGTGCGGTTTAAGAGAAACTGTATCTAAAATGGCGTCTGTTTATGTCGATTGCTGAATCTCCTCGCAAACTTTTCAATCCTATTCTTGTATGCAGGCAAACATTGAGGACTCTGATCAGACTGCTCCGACTGAATCCCCTATCAAACTTTAAAACCATATTTTTTCCATGCAAGCACACAGTGAGGACCCTGATCAGACTGCTCCTATAGGGGCAGTCTGATCTTGGTCCATATTGTTTGCAAAAATTACAATGACAACAAAGCAGACGACAATAGTTGTGACTGGTATTTGAATGGTTACCCAATATATACATAAAGTAAAAAAAAAATGAACATTTGCAAAACGTGAACACCCTGATCATACGCAGCATAACTAATTGCGTGAGCCATGACCCATATTTTGTCCGTTACTGTATGTCGGGATTTGTTTGATTTGAAGTTTAACGTTCCCGTCAACACAGTATAGGTCATTTTGGAGACGTTGCTTCCAATTTTGTGGGACTTTTACCCGACATTTAGATAAAATGACTTCTCAAGCCATGCCGACCAACGAAACCAATAGGATTTATAAGCATTTGCACCACTTTGCCTGGGCAGACTTAGATCCTCTAAACGGTTTACCAGTACTCGTGTGCGGGTCGGTTTCAGCTCTGCGTGGGAGCATCATGCAGCCCATCTATTTCTTCAAGCCCCGATGGGCGGGGGCAGTGTCGGGATGGGGAGCGATCTCATTGAGTACTGGTAAAACGCTTTGAAGGTCTAAGTTTGTCCAGGAACAGTGAAGGTAAATGACCGGCCCTACATGACCTTAACTGTTGAACGAACAACAACACTCGCCTTTCCTCGAGATATCGGGCTGTTCTTAAAGGAAAGAATTTTCGAGGGGGGGGGGGGGGTGATTCTTCTGCCCCTACAATATGGAAAGCAAACTTATATCCACATGTTTCCCTTTATTGAAAATATTTTACGTTACGCATATGCGTAAGGGAAATAAGCCTTCATAAAACCAGCAATAACATGAGCAGCATAATTTACCAAAGAATATCATATACACACAATAAATTGTTTAAAATAATATGGCGCATTATGTGACACGTCTTGCTCCTGGTAAAATGGCGATCAGAATGTTTATTTAACCTTTAGTTCGATGTCTACTTGATTAGAGCGACTCTCTGGTGGTAAAAAAAATAATGTACATTTTACCGCCGAAAAACAATGAAAAATTGCGATATGTTTCTTATTTCTGCTCAAAATATAGATTGGGGTACACACAAGAACCGCCTCATTGAGGCGGTTCTAACGAGTACCCACAATCTATAATTGGGCCCTGTCAAGCGATTTTGGTACTTATCGCCTATGCGAGCAGCGAAGGTTCAGGCGAGCCTGCGCATCCGCGCAGTTTCGCCAGAACCTTCGCTGCTCGCCCATACAAGCAGATGATCAAGAGGAACCTTCAGACAAAAAGCCATATCCCTGGCCCCTCTGAATGGCTGGGCATGCGCAGTTAAAATTGTTCATGACGGAATGCTCGAAGACACAAATTCGCTTGGCGGGGCTCATATGGTAAGCAGATATAGGGAAAATTATATGTAACACTGTAAACCCCAGTTTTACTGTATAAAAGTGGTGTTCATGGGGGGGGGGGGGGGGGGGGGGTGGGGGGCAGAAGAATTGTATACGCTTGATTTCGTGATGAAAAACTTACATTTGCTCCGACGGAGCATACTCTCAAAGGAAAGAAGTTGCTCCGACATAGCAAGTTCTTTCCTTCGATGGTAGACACAGCTTGAAAGGGAGACTACTTATCGTTGAAAGAGTCAGTACCTGTCCTGAAATTGTATTACTTGCTCTTAAAACAAGATAGGCGTGCTAGTGTTTGAATCAAGGCTTTACATGTACGATAATATAACACATCCCTGCGACATACTGCAATAAACCCCAGTTTTCTCCATACAAAGTGGGGTTTAGGGGGGTGTTCATTTCACTCACTTGTTCGCGTGATGGTGTAAACTCGACACAGGCTCATATTAACAAGTCCGTATAATAAATACGACTGTAAAACCCACTTTACATCGACATATAGTACATTCTTTCATATCTCCAAAACGGTTAATTTTGTGATAAAATTTGTGTTAAACCAGTGCTTCAGCTGAAGTGCACGACCCGCCGGATGCTTTTAGCTTTATGAGTGTTACCATATATGGGTATGGCGGCCATTTTGGTCATGTGACCTGGACCTAAAACGGTTCCCCCAATAAAAGTCGCCTTATTGTAAGGAGCAAAAACATATCTTATACTCTAGTACTGTATTCTGAATCGTTTGCAGGATAAAATGCATTCTCACTTTTCCAATACAAAAGCATGTGTGTCAAAGTTTGACCTAGGCACAAAAAGGTCAAGGTCAACCCAGGGTTACCATTTTAGCAATTCATGATGGGCCTACGTCCCAGATGCAATTTATCAAGTTTCGTGGAAATCTGCCCAGTGGTTCTGGAGAAGACTATTTTGAAGGGTTTTTACCATATGTGGCTTGGCGGCCATTTTGGTCATGTGGCCTTGACCCCATGAGCAAATTTTGGTTACCCCCATCCCATAGAGGCTCAATATGAAATTTGACTTCAATCGGCCCAACGGTTTCCGAGGAGAAGCAGTTCGAAAATTTTCACATTTTTCGCCTCGGCGAGGCTATACTAAATGGAATGTAATATTTCGCAAGTTCATTGGTTAGATCTCATTGATATCTATCAGTATGCCAAAAATTGTTTAAATATTCCAAGCGGTTAAGTCACTTTCACCAATTTTCACAAACGGGTTACGGACGGACAAACAGACAGACCATATATGGCTTTGCGGCCATTTTGGTCATGTGACCTGGACCCCATGAGCAAATTTTGGTTTCCCCCATCCCATAGAGGCTCCATATGAAATTTGACTTCAATCGGCCCAACGGTTTCCGAGGAGAAGCAGTTCGAAAATTTTCACATTTTTCGCCTCGGCGAGGCTATACTTAATGGAATGTAATATTTCTCAAGTTCATTTGTTAGATCTCATTGATATCTATCAGTATGCCAAAAATTGTTTAATTATTCCAAGCGGTTAAGTCACTATCACCAATTTTCACAAACGGGTTACGGACGGACAGACAGACTGACAGAATGACCGAATGACAGAATGACACGGTGATTTTAGGGCACTCTTAGAAAATCAACCGACTTCAGTCGGTCGCTTTTTCTGCGGGTCGTGCAATCTACTATTCTTATATATACTCAAAACATAGGTTGTAGGTGCTCGTGCGAACTGTCTCATTTTGGGTTCTAACGAGTACTCGCAATATATGCTTTGGAGCAGAAATAAGAAAAATAATGTATGTCGCTGTAAACCCCAGTTTTCTCTACATATAGTGGGGTTCACGGGGTGCTCATTTTGAAACGGATTTGTTAACGTGATCATTACTGAAACACACCCCATACAGATACATTGTAAACTTTACCACCGAAAATATGATATTTTTCTTATTGACCCCGTCGAGGCGGTTCTAACGAGTACTCACAATTTATTTTGGAGCAGAAATAAAAATATATTGTTTACCCCTGTAAAATAGAAGTGGAGGCAATGATCAGGAATCGATACAATCAACCCACAGCTCCCATCAGAGACACCAAAGTGAAAGAAACACAAACATGAAACAACAGACCTAATGGAAACATCAATAGCGGAAAGCCAAAAGGACAGTTACTTTCCCACAAAATGGCCAATAGGCTATCCAAAATAAAATAATATAAGCGACACAAACACCCAAAGACAAACCATAACAAAAATAAACCGCGACAGAAGAACCGCCTTGGAACGGTCAGCGGAAACGAATTCCACTGGGGGGGGGGGGGGGGGGGGGCTTAAATCGATTTTACTTGGCCACAATCCTCGCCTTTACTTCCGTCGAGATTTAGACAAATAATTTGTTCATTCCGCATTAAGGCCTCCTAACTCATCGGTGCAACATCTCCGTGATCACAAATAATCAAACAACCATAGAGATGAAACAACGGTGAGGACTCGACAGCCAGAAACCACTGAAATGCTGGAGCAAAAGAAAACCAACAGTTAGACTCCGATGGGCCCGACCAGAGACAGGGCATCAGGCACCAACCAACATTACCTTGAATTAGATCTCTCTAATTCTCAATAAGCCTTTACGCTGGAACCGTCATAGAATCTGAGGCCTGACCCACCGCCGTGCATTTAAAGAGGGAAGCAAAGCTGTCAACCGTGATTGGGTTAACTGTAAACCCCATTCTTACTATAAAAAAGTAGGTTTCAAGTGGGTCAAAATTATATAGGCCTGTTTTCGTGATGGATTGTAGGTAATCGTCGAATCGCTTCATGATGGCGGTCCTAACCAGTACCCACCATCTATGTTTGATCTGAGTAGCAATAAGACAAATATAAAACAATATCACATGTAAGATAAGGGCAAGGAAGATTGTCACATTTTACACTGGTACAATGTTTCAAAGGAGAACTTTTGATGACCGAAGTAAATAAATAACTAAAACATTGTTTCAACCAGCGCTGCACCTAAAATGGATGAATAGTCCTTGTTCTTTAAAACGCTTAAATTCACTTAACCAAAATTTGAAACCGCACGCAATACTGATATTTAATAATGCATTAATACCCCATTTGTTACCTCTTTTTTCGTGTCACTAAATAACAAATCGATTTAAAACGGATGTTATTTTTGCCCAATTAAAGTTCATTATGCATAGCAACGATTTCTCAAATGCTTCCCGATTAACAGACCCCCATTGTAATGGTTTCTCATTACGAAAACACGCCTATACAAATACATTGTAAACTTTACCGTCGAAAAAAAAACACGAAAATTTTAAGATGAAAAATTGTCATATTTGTCTTATTTCTGCTCAAAATATAGATTGTGGGTACTCGTTAGAACCGCCACAACGTCTGTCAGCAGCAAATTCCACGTGAATTGGCTGGTGACAGACGTCTGTCAGCAGCCATTCCGTTTATATTATTGAAACAAACAAAAAAAAATATTCCTCATTTTAACCACTACACTTTGATTCCTGCAAAAAAAATCCTAAAATGCTATTTAAATGACTAATTTCTTCGTTTTATTCATACACCCCGGGGAAAAAAACACGTTTTACTATATATTTTAATTACATGTATTTAGATAGGGGTCTAAAACGATCGGCAAAAGGTATAGCAAACATTTGGCCTAGTACACGTATCAGCACATTTGTGAATAAATGCAGTATTCTAATTTCCCAGCAAAATATTGTATTAATTCGCATAGATTTTTTTAATGAGACTTAAACCAAAGTGCCCCCCCCCTATTAATTCTTGTTTGCAAGATGAAAGAAACCATTATGAAAACACGCCTATAAAAATACATTATAACCTTTATCGCCGAAAAAATGAAAATTTTAAGATGAAAAATTGTGATTTTTTTCATATTTCTGCTCAAAATATAGATTGTGGGTACTCGTCAGAACCGCCTCATCGAGGCGGTTCTAACGAGTACCCACAATCTATATTTTAGAGCAGGGATAAGAAAAATTAAGGTTTACCCCTGAAAATCCCAGTTTTGCAATATAAAAGTGGGGTTCGAGGGGGTCAAAATTATATAGGCGTGTTTCCGTGATGAGGCTCTGCCTATATTATCCCTATATCGTATTTGGAGGCATTCCCTGCGAACTCAAAAACGGATTCGACTCATCCATGGTCATCAAGAAAACACGTCTATATAATTTTGATCCCCTTGAACCCCACTTGTATATAGTAAAACTGGGGTTTGAGGGGTAAACCTTATTTTCCTAATTACAACTCTAAAATATAGATTGTGGGTACCCGTTAGAACCGCCTTGATGAGCCCGTGCACACACACACACACACACACACACACACACACACACACACACACACACACACACTAACGCCACAGTTCCCGCTGTGTTACTTGCAACTTCAGTAAACCTGGCTCTTCTTTTCGTTCATTGAGGAACTGTATTGCTCTTGTTTCTGCTCCGAAGATAGATTTTTGGTGCCCGAAAGCACCGCCTCGGTCCTTTGGGCAGAAATAACGAAATTTCTGTAAACCCAGCATTTCTGCATTCCAGTTCTTCATTGCACGGACTTTTTTACAGTGATGTTCGTGCAGCATGCGATGCAGAAATCGCGAATATAATGAAGGGCTCCAAAAGCTGAATATCAACCCTACAATGTAGGTATCAGTTTACTTTTGCAGGTGAGGTATCGACCGAAAAGCAACGAAACCCTTTCAAAATCATTGTCGCTTCGATTTAAGCGGTCTCTTTCAATGAATGGATTGATTAGGTAACGCTTCAGTTTCGCGCCGAACGGGGGTTCTTTTGTAACCGTGGCAATCAGACAAAAGACTTACGATCCCTATCGCGAAAATGGTTTCAGGGGAATAATATACATCTAAGGGCGATAAATCATTTCAAATTTGGTGTGCTACATTAATATGTAAAATGGTCAAATCAAAGAAAAACTGTGTGTTTTTATTGGAGTTTAACGGCCCAATCAACACAATTTAGGTCATTTTAGCCGGTCAGTTTACCTATCCACACTTTTCCTGGGCAGGCTTATACGTAAGTGGTTAACCAGTACAGTGCAGATTCTTTCGCCAGAAACGGACCGCCCTTCTTGAATCAGCGGAAGGAAGATAATGACCGTAGAAAAACTTTCATGACCAATCTCCACGAAATAGTGTTGCCGACTCCGGCAGGTATCGAACCCGCGTCCTCCTGATCATCAGTGATACGCGCATCCGGCCGGCAAACATCTAAGAGGAAAGATTTTGCCTCAACGTAGCAAATTCCACCCATTTTAGATTAGTCCTTTGTATACTAGTTGACTCTTCCATTGCTCTAAATTGGGCAAGTCCATTTGTCATATAAGGGGTGGTAGGCTTATTTTTCGGTTTTATTCTATTTATGACGGAAAATTCGGTTAGCAAATAGTGCAGACCTTGATCAGACGCCGCATTCTGCGGCGTCTGATCTGGGCTTGCACTGTTTGTCAAGGTTTCCCGCATGCAATGGGTATCCCATACTATAGTTTTGACTGGATGCACAAGGAATTGCAAAAGTTATAAAAGTTATCTTTCTTGTTGAAATGGCGCGAAATGTGTCAAGTGTCTCCATTACCCTTAACGTGGGGTAAGGAGTTTGATGGAAATTTGAATAAAGACACCCATTGTTTGATCGCTCTAAGTCAACAGCGAGTTTTACTGATTTTATATCCAGGAGCGACCAGTGGATATTTTTTGTTTGCAGGTGGTGGGGTCATTTGTTTGATTTTGATGGTCAATATAGCAGGACAAAATTTATTTTCTCCAAGATAAGGAGACTAATAATGTGTCTTGCTTTGTTTGATAGGAAAATTCTATGGTATCGGATTGGAATTATATAGGGAAGCAGGATAACTACAGTGCCCTATATCAATTTATTTGAAATAATAAAAAAAGAAGTGTTACTATTCGATTGTGTGAGTATTGACTAGATAATGCATGTCTGTTTGTATGTGTGTGTTACGTCCCACTAAAGGTCTTATGTGGAAAGAAACTTGGTTTAAAAACCCATCTGAGAGTCTGGAGTAGCCCGAACCCGAGAGCCCGAAATCGAACTGCATGCCGCATTGGCGACAAGTATGCACGTGGGGGACAAATAAATAAAATAAGATAAATCGGGCCTGCCTGTCACAGGATCAACATGGAATGACAAACCTTACCGTTTTTAAAAATAAGAAAACATGTTAAACGTATGCATGTCATCTTAAGTGTGCTATGTTTAGTTCTTAAGAAATAGCAGCTGTTTCATCTTATTTAAATGGATCTTAATTGAATAACCAATTAGATTAAATAAAGCATTACTTAGCATACTGGCTTGGTTTATTCGTGATAAAAACTCATGAAGGTCCCCAGGTTTTTTTTTTTTTTTTTTTTTTTTTTGTTTCAAATGCTCAGCCCTTGATGCTATTACTTACGCAAACAGCATAGCTCCACCTGAAAGGGCGCAAAGCGAGCCGTCTCAAACGGATCTATACTGTTTTCCATCCTGTTGTGGGAAATGGTATACCTTCAGGGGAGGCAACTCCTGCAAAAAGTATTATTGTCTCCCTTGTCAAAAGGGATCAACTCTTAAAAGAAAGATTTTGCTCCTGATTCCTTTAAGAGTAGACGGGACAGGGCTTACAGAAAAGCGAACGTTGTCTGTCTTCAAAAATGGCGGAAAAATCTGCCAGGTGTTCCCATTCCCTTAAACCCGAGATGTATCAAGATGATCGTCAGGAGAGGGGGGGGGGGGGGGGTAAAATATTATTAAAACTAGCCCCAGATAAGAGGAGGTATCGGAATATTACTTTTCTTATTTCTGCAGAAACACATATGCTGTTGGTACTCATTAGAAGCGCCTCGCCAAGGCGCTTCTAATGACTACCAACAACAGGTGTTCTCATTCAGAAATAAGAAAAAAGTCAGTATTTTCGGATGAATATTGCGCCATTGTTAAAAGTAGAAAACAATGTACCTTTCAGTATTCCCCTTATTTGCATTATCTGCTGGTCCCTAGTCTGAACGCTATCAGTGTTGGAAAAACAGGTAACCAGACCCCCCCTGACCTTGAACGGTCAGGGGGGGGTCTGGTTACCTGTTTTTCCAATATTGACCACGTGCAAGCTGGGAGCCAGCAAATAATGCAAATATGGAGAATAAACACATAAATATAAATGTCAGTTAATGCGACAGAAAGGGAATGTGAAGTGCTGGAATTTCAGTTTCACTATGCACTGTGCTGAGTCGGCCCCCGCCCATCGGGGCTTGAAGAAATAGATGGGCTGCATGATGCTTCCACGCAGAGCTGAAACCGACCCGCACACGAGTACTGGTAAACCGCCTGCCCAGGCAAAGCGGTGCGAGTCAGACCGTCCATGCTTATAGACCCTATTGGTTTCATTGTGGCTTGGGATGTCATTTCATCTCAATGTCGTGTAAAAATCCCACAAAATTGGAAGCAACCTCTCAAAAATGACCTTTATAGTGGTGACGGGGACAAACATCAAATCAAACAAACAAAGCACTGTGCTGAGCCTGCCCAGAAAAATTGTGGTTTGGTAAACTGACCCGCTCGACATGACCTCACTGAGGTTGATTGGGCCGTTAATCATAAAAACCTACCCACCAACACTGTGCTATAAGGCTGTAAAGACGGACGTTTAAATCTCTAAAATTACATGACCATGTCTATGACATGACCATCCATCGACAGCGCCAGTTTAGAGAAAAGTCGGGCTTTCAGTGGTTTAAATATTTCCATGGGCACCAATTAGAAACGTTTCACATGTGTTATTTTCGTTACGTCGGGGCCTACACAAGGCGTTGTTTTCGTTATATTGCGATGTGTTTATGGTTAATTCGATTACGGTTCTGATAAAATGGCTAGTATTTGATTGGAAATTGACCAGAAACTTATTATCCGGTATCATTTAATGCGATAGAAATACGTGTATTATCAACAAACAATTTAGTTTAACAAATTAGAAAATAAATACAAGTACTGTTGCTGTGTCACAACAAGCGAAAACGTTAGCTTTCTTGATGTTTACGTCACGCCAACAACTCAGCTAGGTCATACGGAGACAGGACATTGTTTTAGGGGCTCTTCCAAAAGTCTGGAGAAGCTCGAAATAGAACATACGACCCCTTCCTTATTCGGCGAGTAGCTTTATCTACGCCATGGAGGCTTCTAACAAGCCCGTTTAATAAACACTTGCAAACGGAAAGGGTTGGCTATCTGTAAAAATCTGGACTGGGCAAGTGTACTGGGCTATTGGCAAATAGTGTAGACCCAAATCAGACGCTGCACAACGCGGCGTCTGATCAGGGTCTACACTGTTTGCTTAAGATACTGGAAGTCCTGGTGTATGAATGTCATTTGACGTGTCACCAGTAACAATTCTGAGTTAAGGGTTAAACGAAACAATCCACATTCAGGATCATTTTCTATCACGAAAACACGCCTATATAATTTCGACCCCCTTGAACCCCACGTTTATATAGTAAAACTTGGGTTTACAGGGGTAAACCGTATTTTTCTTATTTCTGCTCTAAAATATAGATTGTGGGTACTCATCGAGGCGGTTCTTACGAGAACCTACAATCTATATTTTGAGCAGAAATAAGAAAAATATCACATATTTTCATCATAAAATTGTCGAAGTTTCGGCCCTAAAATTTACAATGTATTTGTATAGGCGTGTTTTCGTAATGCCAGCCTCGAAGGACCCACCAGTGCTATCAGTGCTTTGATTATGAGGGTCATGCCCTGTCTTCGAACAAAGATTCATCTATACATCACGAAAACACACCTATATAATTTTAACCCCCTTGAACCCCACTTTTATATTGTAAAACTGGGGTTTACGGGGGTAAACCTTATTTTCCTTAGTTCTGCTCTAAGCGGTTCTAAGAAGTACCCACAATCTATATTTTAAACAGAAATAAGAAAAATAACACAATTTTTCATCTTAAAATTTTCATTTTTTTCGGCGATAAAGGTTTCACTGTATTTGTATAGGCGTGTTTTCGTAATGATTTTTCAAGGTATTAGGATAGCAAGCCTATCTGAAATAAATTATTCTGCCTACCATTGAACTCCGAGTATTGAGCGCGGGTGCCCGTTAGAACCGCCTCGTTGGGGCTGTTGAAAGCACCAACAACTTAGGTTTAGTGGTAGGAATAAGGGAGACAGTGAACCCTTTCCAGACTTTTGTACCAAATGGAATCTTCCTACTTATATATAGCATGCAGGAGTCCAGTTCAAAATTAAGAGGTGTCAGGTTGTGTTTTCTTCAAGTTTTACTTTGAAAATGGCTGAAACTTTAGCAAACATGAGGCCCTGATCAGACGCCGCGTTCTGCGGTGTCTGATCTGGGACTGCGCTGTTTGCCAAATACCCATTTTGGGGTTTGTTGTACAAAATGGGTGCCTATCTTCTCCTTAAGTGACGTGGGGTTTTCAAGGTCTTGTAAACGTGATGCAAGAATATAAATCACAATATTGAATTATACATAAACATATTCGGTTTGTGTTTATCCCCTGTTATGAAACCTGCCTGATTTTGTACCAGATATGTCACATTATGAAAATTATAAAATATGCTTTATTGTCCAACGTCTGTTTCAGCCTCTATAAATTTTTGTTATACACTGGATGTCATAATATAAAACAATTCCCAGATTTAAATCTGCCACTTAATTACATGTAATTAGGAGATATGATAGTGCGCTATGATATATTAGATGTAATATGAAGATTATTATCTCTTAGATGGGATAAAAATGGAGCTACAGTTCCGCTTGCGTGAAGCTTTCCAGCGCACACGCATTTGTTTCGCATTTGTATCGCGCGAGATTCGCACTCGTGATTCACGCGTTTCACTTGCGAATGGCATTTTAGCCAATCAATTGGTTTTATGAATAACGCGATATTGCGTGTAAATCGCGATTGTTGACCAGCCAATCAAACCTGAGTGTCGAAAGCGCAGATAGTGCACATTCACAGACTGCTTCGCGTTTCAAAAGCAACCAGTCAATACTGCGCAACTATTTCACAGTTATCGTTCTTTTTTATTTCCTTTTTCTATTTCTTTAAATTTTCCTTATTCAGATTTTTTTTTCAGTTTGAACATAATAAATCTGATTATTTCCGAAAGGCGGACTAGTCAATTATCCATTTACATTTGCCTGGGGGTAAAGGGTAAAATACAGGTACTGCATAGTGATTGAAGTTGACTGTCAAAATGCAGGATGTTTATTGACCAAAAGTTTTATGACACCCAGGTGCAACTCGGGGCTAAAAAGATAGCTGTTTTAAAACAACACCTTATTATCGTCATTTATTCTACATGTCTTACACTCACAGAAGCGGCCCATTTTTTTAATTAATTATTTTTGTAATTTTCATTCATTTTGTTTAATTACATGTAACTTGGAGGAGAATAAAGTTGCGATTTCTTCGAAATTTATTTGGAAATGCCTGAACCCTTTGCATAAAATGTAGGCCCTGATCAGAAGCCTACGTCTTCTGCGTCTGATCTGGGTCTGCATGCTTTTTGCCATTTGGCGAAAAATGGAATCTTCCACATTGTTAAAATAACAAATCCATTTCAAAATTAAAGAGTCTGAGATTGTGTTTTCTTTATTATGTACATTTTGGCAAACCAAGTAGGTCATGATCAGACGCTTACTTCTGCTAGGTCTGATCTGGATCTGCACTTTTTTCCATTTGGCGTCAAATAGGATCTTTCACCTTGTAAAAAGCACAAGATCGTTTCAAAATATAAGAGTGTGAGGTTGTATTTTCTTCAAAATTTATTTTGAAAATATCTGAAGCTTTTTGAAACAATGTAGGCCCCGATCAGGTGCCTATTTCTGTTGCGTATGATCTTGGTCTGCACATTTTGCTAATTGGCGCCAAATGGCATCTTCCACCTTGTAAGTAGCACAAGACAATTTCAAAATTCAAGTGTGTGAGGTTGTGTTGTCCTCAAAATTTCCGAAATAATTCATGTTCAGTCACTAACAGAAGCAGCTCATTTATTTAATTATTTATTGTTGTAATTTTCATTTATTTTGTATCATTAACACATTTGTTTTACCAAATGGAATTTTCCACCTTTTACGTAACATTAGTCCATGTCAAAATGTAGGAGAATCAGGGATTTTTTTTTCTTTTTTTTTCGAAATTTATTTGGGAAATGACTGAACTTTTTGTAATGTTTTATTATCTAGGCCCTGATCAGACGCCTACGTCTGCTGCGTCTGACCTGGGTCTTTTTTACCATTACCATTTTTTCCCATTTTCTTCAAAATTTATAATTTGGAAAAAAAATACCTGAACTTTTTGCAAACAGTGTAGGTCCTGATCAGACGCCTAGTTCTGTTGCGTTTGATCTGGGTTTGTACTTTTTGTCAATTGGCGCCAAATTGAATCTTCCACCTTGTAAATAGCACAAGACAATTTCAAAATTTAAGAGTTAGAGGTTGTGTTGTCTTAAAAAATATTATAAAATGTCTGAAGCTTTTGGAAACAATGTAGGCCCTGATCAGACGCCAATGTTTTCTGCGTCTGAACTGGGTCTGCACTGTTTGCCATTTGGTGCTAAACTTTATGAACTTTAAGAAATGTGTATATTTCAGCCTTTACCTTTTCCAAAATTTTAGTTATTAACTTATATATTTATTTCTTTGTTCCAAACAGAGATTGTTGGTACTTCATTGCGAAAATACGCCTATACAAATTTTTTTTTTTTTTTTTAACCACCAAAACTGAACATTTTCCGTTATTTTAATATTTCTGCACAAAACATAGGTTGTTGTACTCGTTAGAACCGATTCGGCGAGGCTGTTCTGACGAATACCCACAATCTATATTTTGTGCAGAAATAAGAAGAATAATATATATCCCCTTTAATTCCAATTTTACTATTTAAAAGTGGGGTATAGCGGGGTCAAATTTGTATAGGCGTGTTTCAAGATGTGTAAGAAACACCATAAACATCCATTACAAGGCGGTTCCGATGAGCGCCCACAAACAAGTAAATAGACGTGACTTGTCAAACAAATGTCCAAGGATAAACGATTACCCTCTTGGTCCCCTACACCATATGCCTCAGAATACCCCGAGTGTTTATTATCTCTAAACTGTCAGACATTAGGGTGTTATGCAATCAAAAATATGTCTTTAAATGTAAATGTTATTGTGTGTGTTTATCCGAAGAAATCACAACTGATAAGAGAGACCGATACCGCCATTAATTTATGAACGAATTAAAAACTAAAATAAAGAATATTGGTCAAACATACGAGCTAAGAGGATTTTGATTGGCCCGTGCTCTTTCGCATTCACGCGTTTTATCTGCACTTACCTGTCTTATTCTGATTGGTTGGAATTCTCTCGCAGAGAAACGCGTATTGGGTTTACCTAACGCGTTTTTAATAATCACTTTCATTGGCTGATATTAAACGCGTTGCAATCGCGTATGAACGCGAAGAACCGCGTATAAAAACAAGATAATTTTACACGCACGCGATGCGCGCGTGTCACGCGGACAAAACGCGAAAATGGTTAGGTTCTTCTTGAGCTTAACTGTAGATCCTAGACTGATTCCCCGTGATATAATCCGCAGGGACTATTATCTCCTACAACAAACACTGGGCCGCGACACAGACAATCCTACCACGTTAACAAGTCCGTGAAATGAACACCCCCTAAACCCCGCATCATACACAGAGAACTGGGGTTTGCGGGAGTACGCCTTATTTTTCTTATTTCTGCTCCAAGACATAGATTCTGGGTACTCGTTAGAACCGCCTCAACGAGGCGGTTCTAACGAGCATAGATTGTGGGTACTCGTTAGAACCGCCTCAACGAGGCGGTTCTAACGAGCATCCACAACCTATGTTTGCAGTATAAATAAGAAAACATATGTGCACTATGTCGTACGGGTGTGTTGTATACCGCGTTCCCATGGTCGGCGCATGATGAAACCTACAATAAGACTTGTACGATCAGTGAATACTCAGATCAATCTGTGCATATGGCCAGCCGTGCAATAGGCTGCAGCACAGTCTGATCTTAGTCTTCACTGGGATTCGTATCTTCGACGATACCTTTTCGCTTGGCGCAGTTATATACCCCCAACTCATCGGGCTTGAAGAAATAGATGGGCTGCATGATGCTTCCACACAGAGCTGAAACCGACCGCACACAAGTACTGGTAAACCGCTTAGAGGATCTAAGCCTGCCCAGGCAAAGTGGTGTGAGTCGGACCGCCCATGCTGATAAACCCTATTGGTTTCATTGGGCGACAGGGCTTGAGATGTCACTTCGTCTCAATGTCGGGTAAGAGTCCCACAAAATTTGAAGCAACGTCTCCAAAATGACCTATACAGTGTTGACGGGGACGTTAAATCAAACAAACAGACAACCAAAGAACCTAGAGCAACGTTCAACGTGTAGACAACGTCGTATGTTGGTGCTGGACTTTTGTTTGTTTGATTTGAGGTTTAACGTCCCCGTCAACACTGTAAAGGTCATTTTGGAGACGTTGCTTCCAATTTAGTAGGACTTTTACCTGACATTGAGATGAAATGACATCTAAAGCCCTGTCGCCCAATGAAACCAATAGGGTTTATTAGCATGGACGGTCCGCCTCGCACCGCGGTTCCTGGACAGGCTTAGATCCTCTAAGCGGTTTACCAGTACTAGTGTGCGGGCCGGATTTAGCTCTGCGTGGAAGCATCATGCAGCTCATATATTTCTTCAAGCCCCTGTGGGCGGGGGCAAGGTGCTGGACTAAAGTAGGATATAACCAGCAGACAGGCCACAGTCATTGCTATTACCAAGGACGTAAATTACACGTATTTGTTGTTGGCTATCTTCTCCAAACATAGATTGTTGATGCTCGTTAGAACCGCCTCAAAGAAGCAGCTTCACAGAGTACCCACACTCTGTGTTTCTGAGCAGGAAAAACAATATAAGGTATACCCATGTAAACCCCACTTTTCTATACATAAAGCGGGGTTTACATGGATGTTCATTGTTTACTACGCGTTATGTACACGCGGTAAGCTGACACGACTGATCTTCAGTGAAATTTCAGATTTGATCTAAACCAGATGGGAGCCACTTGAGAAATTCTGTAACTCTATAAACTTTTATTTTTTCACTTTCTTCGCGCCATTTTAAAGCCTCTCATTTGTTTTCAAGTGCTGATAAAACTTGTTTGTATATTACTCTTTAGTTATATATTTTTATTGCAGACCCCTCTATTCCTTTGAAGTATCAGTATGGGACTTTGGACAACGGACCGGACACGGAATCCGAAGGACTTGATCACGTGACTTCCACCGTGTAGTGCTGAAGGGGTAATATGATCCCCGCCTCTTTGACAAGGAGGGGCAATTACACATGTCTTACACAGTTTGTTTCCCACGGACAAAATAACGGATTAACATGAATTCTAAAATGTCGGAATTAACAGAGGTAGGTGGCTTTTATAATAAATTTCTAAACAGGAATAGAATTTGTTTTAAATTAAAAAGAAAAACTTGCTGTAACAACAGCAGACGGATCTTATTAGATTTATTAGTTTAAATTTTCCCAGACGTGGTGCTGCGATTTTGTTCGAATTTTTCAGAATATGTGCGGTTTTACATTAGAGTTACCCTCCTGAATTTTGTAAACTGATGATAATTTGAATTTGCACGCAGACACATGTGAAAATACCCTTGTAAATAATACTTTATATTCAGGGACTGTTTTATTTTTATTATTAATGCTTAAGGCATAGGTTGTGGGTACTCGTTAGAACCGTCTCAGTGAGGCGGTTCTAACGAGTACCTACAATCTACATTTGGAGCAGGTATTAGGAAAATATTTACAAAAAAGGTAAACCTGGATATGAAAGAGAAAAAAAGGAAAAAACAAAAACAACAATAAAAAAAAAAAAAAACAACATTTTTCCAATCCACTCAAGATCAAGGATGTGGTGGTCCTCGGCATTTAAATTCAGGTCACTCATCTCTCGGCACAGTCTTAACAGTGTTCCTACTGGTCGTATCTTTGGGTCTGTTCTAAGCCATCCATATACAGCCAGTAGGACCGGGCTGATTCGTGATGTTTGTTCTGTACGTTACCGCATATTTTCATGTTGTTTGTCACAGCATAACGCACCCAAGTAACAGCATGCTTCCTATGACCAATCGACCCAAAATATACAAAATTGGGTACCAATCGACCCAAAGACACATAGCACAGAAGCTCTTCAGCACTGATGTTTTTTGTTGTCGGGTGGTTTGCGGGCGGGGGTGGTTACGGCCATTTCAAGATTCTTTCACTTATTTCGAGCCGGTCGTTAATTCAGGGGCTGTCAGATGTCCACGTGACTATCATTGATTTGTAGGAAATCCAGCTAACGGTTATTTATAGAAAATAGCCTAGTTGTTCTTGTCGTTGTGACGTCAGAATGCGGTGTAAAATAAAGCTTATTGTAAAACCTGGACTGGGCATGTGTACTGGGATATTGACAAATAGGGTAGACCCAGATCAGGGTCTACACTCTTTGCTTAAGGTGTGGGAATTTAAGGGTCAAGCTCTCCGTTCAGGACCTTTTTCCCAGCTCAGAAAAAATCGACCCAACTGTGCTGCATGCAATATCCGAGTTTGTAAGTCTCGTGTTGTACATGTTTCCATATAACTGAGAAATTATAGTTTGAATGAGCTTGAGTTTGTGTTTGTCAGCGTACTTTGATTTTCCTGTGAAAAATTTATATTGTGTTCTCATCGCTGCTTAATGTTAAGTCCCATTTTCCCTATAATCAAATGTGGTTTACAATGGTATTCTTTCGTTGAATGGACTTGTTAGTACGTGAACATAACCAAGTCAAACCCCTCAAACCACTGTACGATGAGAAATTATAGTCTTACATCTGGTGCACCCAAATACTGCCGCAGAGACGCGGTCTTTGAAGTAGTGAATAACAACTTGCATTGCAAAAGTTTATCTGATAAACGTGATGCAAGATAGATTTATATTGCATATGTTCTGTGTCCTACTACGGTAACACACCCGTGTGACATAGTGCATTCTTTCATATATATCCAAAAGGTATACTTTTTTCCGATGAAAATGTGATATTTTTCTTATTTATACTTCAAACATAGATTGCTGGTGCTCGTTAGAACCGCCTCAATGAGACGTTCTAACGAGTACCCACAACCTATATCTTAGAGCAAAATAAGATAAATAAGTGTATTCCCCTGTAAACCCCAGTTTTCTCCATATAAAGTGGGGTAAATAGAATGTTCATTTCATGGACTTTTTATTATGATGTGTTTTAATATCTTCTTCTGCAATTACTGATATAACGTTATTGTCACGTAATCGACATCATCAAATCGGATTTTATTAAAATTTTCATTTTTTTTCTGCGGTAAAGGTTACAATGTATTTGTAAAGGCGTGTTTTGGTAATGGAATTTTGTTTTGTAGAAAATAACCGATCTTTTGCCGATAGTGTAAATGTAAGCACTGTCTGAGCTGGAGATACTCTGTTTACTATTTCCGTATTGGGCGAGAGATACTCTGTTTACTATTTCCCTATTGGGCGAACATGGGTAACAGCTTATTATTGTATTGCTAGGAAAGGGAAAATCTGCTGTAATATCTTTCTATTTTTATTTTTATGGCATATTTTATTTGCACGTTGCGTTTCCTAAAATGGACTAAGGCTAACCAGACGCTGCAGCACACGGCGTCTAGTCAGAATGAACATTCTTGCTTATTAAACCTGTTCTGGTTTTGGTATTACGGCCCTTTCTCGAGTATATCACTTATTTCGAGTCTATCGTCAGTCAGAGATTGGGAAAACCTGACTACCCGGAGAAAATCGAAACGCCTAACTTTCCGTTGTAGAAATTGGCGTCACACATGTGACCCGACAGAGGCTCGAACCCACAACGGAGAGAGACCTAATGATTAAAAGGCAGCCTCTTACCCATATGGCCACATCACGACTTGAGAGGAAATCAAAGAATTGACAGCACTGGTGGGTCGAGTATCTGAGAGCAGACTTGAACAAAATACTCCTGAACAGTGTAGATACCGTGTTCTGCTTAGAAGCCTCCGTGGTGCAACGGTTAAGCTACTCGCCTTGTAAACCAGGGGTTTCAGGATCGATCCCGGGCTTCTCCAAACTTTCGGATGAGTCTTTAAACTGAGGTCCCGTCTCCGTATGACCTTAGCTATTGGTGAGACGTAAAACTCAAACACTCACTCACTCACCGTGTTCTGCGTTTTTGTACTGGGTCTAGAGTGTTTGCCAAACCGAAGCATGATCCCATCCGTTGTCTATAGATAACCCTCTTACGCATCACTCTGACCTCACAGCAATAAGAATAGCGTGACTGTTTTCTATAACTTACCTTTACCCGTTTCCTACAAATCAGTGATAGTCGGGTCACGTGGATATCAGCACTGAAAAGCTTATGTGTTTTATCATTTATAAACAATCGAACCCCCCCCCCCCCTACCCCGTCCCATTATTTTTTTTTATTTCTGTTCCAAGACATAGGTTGTGCGCGGTTCTAACGAGCACCCACAACCTATGTATTGGGGCGGTTGTAACGAGTACCCACAACATATGTATGATCTATATCAAAAATTGTCATCAGCAAAGTGACCATTTTGGTGATATGAAGAAATGCATCATGACAAACGGGTATGTTATCGAATGTCAAAAACGAGCTCGGTGTTTCGCTGCACGTGATTGAAAATTTTCATTGCTCGAAACGCAACAATACTTTAGCCGATGCGCACGTTTCTGTAAGTAATTAAAATATATTCGTAATTGAAGTGACTATTTCAACGAGTAGTCATTGACAAATTCAGTGATACGAAACTATCTAGTTTGTTTTCCTTTCTACACTCCATTGACCATCTTTACGGATAATTACTTTAAAAAGCCTTGAAACATTATATGCCCAGAGCGAGGAGCGGCTCTAGAAGTGTAAACGGCAGCAAAATATATGTCAGAATTATAGGTGCGGTTTTGTTATCACCAGCATGTCAGGCTGAAGCAAGATAATATCACCTGTCATAATGCATTATAAAGAGAAAACCTGGAAGTTCAAGCATTTGAAGTATTTTTCATACTTGTAGGCACGCACACGCACATGCGTGTATCCGTTACAACTTGCTTTTATTTGGAGCCATGAAATCAAACGTATAAAATGATGTTGAGAAAATGAATAAGCCATTAGAAAATAAACTTAGCAGTGACTTGAAACCTGAGCCGAACCGAATTGTCTTGTCTTATGACCCAATGCATATGCTTTTTCTAGACTACACCGAAGATTAGCCAAATCTCAGTCTTATTTTGCGTTTAAAAGCTTTGAAGTTTCAGTTATTCTTCCTTTGCGTCTTCTAGTAAGAGACCACCTTTTCGACTGTTTAACTGTGGTATTAAATGGTCTTACCGACCACTACAATATCACGTTGAAACCTGTTATAGGGCTGCATGGTGCTTCCACGCAGAGCTGAAACCGGTCACACATGAGTACTGGAAACCGCTTAGGGGTATATGCTTGCCCAGGCAAAGTGGTGCGAATCGGACCGTCGGGTTTGTTTGGGCGGCATGGATTGAGATGTCATTTCATCTCAGTGTCGGAAAAAAATCCACAAAATTGGAAGCAACGTCTCCAAAATGACCTAAATAGTAAGTGTTGACGGGGACGTCAAATCTAAATTCAATCAAAGAAAAAAAAAACTAGCAAGGATCTTGAAATTGTAGATATAGAAACTTATTATAGCTAATGTACTAGCCAATCAGCGAACGTAAAGGTGAGTTCGCAAATGGCCAAACAAGTTCCATTTTATATAGTAAAACTGGGTTTTACAGGTGTAACATTACATAAATTGTGCCGGCCTCGGTGGCTCAGTCGGATGCGCGTCTGACTGGTGACCAGGAGGACGCCGGTTCGATTCATGCCGGGGTCGGCAACTTTCTTTCGTGGAGATTGCTCGTGGAATCTTTTCTACGGTCGTTCTCTCCTTCCGCTGATTCAAGAAGGACAATTGTCAGTTTCTGGCGAAAGAATGTACACTGAACTGGTGCCTGCCCAGGAAAAGTGTGAAAAGTTAAACTGACCGGCTCAAAATGACCTCAAATAGTGTTGACTGGGCCGTTAAACTCCAATTCAAACAAACACACACACAATACATAAATTGTCGTTATTCGTTAGAACCGCCTCTCTAACGAGTTCCCACAATCAATGTACGTTTTGAGCAGAAATATGAAAGATGACAGAATGTCTGTTTGTTTGGAAATAGCTACATTGTATTACAGGCGTCCTTTGGTACCGTTGCAGTGACAATACAACAAGCCTGAGATCATTTAAACAAAAAAGTATACCACATCCCTAATCAATCATAAGATATTTGATTACACATAACCCCCACACCTTACAAAATTAATATTGGTCTTCATGTGTAAAGACCTTTTGGTGCACATGTTCCATGTAGTAATACTTCATCATAACCTGAGTTACCTCATATTGTGTTGTCATGAGACCGCGGTGTTATAAAGTTCAGATTCTGTTCTGTTCTGTTCTATAATTCAGCTTGACTTCCTGTCTACTACATATATACACATACAGTTACTGAAAATGACATAATGCAATTGATTGCACAATTAATAAACTATTAGTGATAAGTGATGATAACAGGAGGTATCTGATTGCTAAGGAGAGTAGCCTCACCTGTTCTCCATATTTATTATTCCTTGTTTGTCAATAGATTAATCCATGTAGCTCATAAGACCAATAAGCTCTTGGTTGGATTGCATGGTGTGGGTGCTTCCACATAAGACCATATCGTTTCTTTGGGCGGCAGGGCTTGTGATTTCGCGGATTTCTGTTGTTGTGATTTTCTGCATTAGCCTTAGAAGCCTCCGTGGTGTAGTGGTTATGCTACTCGCCTGACAAACCAGGGATTGCAGGATCTATCCCGGGCTTCTCCAGCATTTCGGATGAGTCTTTAAACCGAAGTCCCGTCTCCGTATGACCTTAGCTGTTGGTTAGACGTAATACTGAAACACACTCACTCACTGCATTAGCCTTACTATATACATGTATTATTGGGACCGTGTTGGAGTCTCCAGTGTCTGTGATCTCTAGCAAAGTGAGTGAGTGAGTTTTAGTTTTACGTCCCACCAACAGCTAAGGTCATACGGAGACGGGACCTCGGTTTAAAGACTCATCCGAAAGTCTGGAGAAGCCCGGGATCGATCCTGCGATCCCTGGTTTACAAGGCGAGTAGCGTAACCACTGCACCACGGAGGCTTCTGTGATCTCTAGCAAATGAAGGGTAGTTTGATGCGGGGTTTTGTTATAAACATCTGTTCGTCTGTTCGGGACCGGTGATTTTAGGGTAGAGGCAACTGATTTCTGTAGTAGCTGGTCCTCCAGATCAACTAAGTTTTACCTTTGGTGCCAACCAAAGTTGAACCATTCATTCAATGTGGACCATGCAGGTGGTGTTTGGACCAAACAAAATACATTTTGATGTCTCTCAGTGTCATATATATCACGTTAACAGGTCCGTGAAATGAAAACCCTGGACGTCACTTCACACAGAGAAAAGTGGGGCTTCAGGGGAATGGGATCACCTTCAGCGGAGGCAACTCCTACAAAAGTATTTTTGTCTCCCATGTTAATATGGGTCAACTTTTAAAGGAAAGAATTTGCTCCTGAGGAGCAAATTCTTTCCTTTAAGAGTAGATCCCTTTTTCAACAGGACTGAGCCTATAGAAAAGCGAACAGGAAGTCCTGAAAGTTGTCTCCCTTTGAAAAAATGGCGGAAAATGTGCTAGGTAGTCTCAGTCCCCATAAAATGGTACACCTCATTTTTACTCAAAATCAGACTGTGGGCACTTCTTAGAACCGCCTTAATGAGGCGGTTTTAACGAGCATAAGTAAACTTATATCACAAACTGTCATCAGGAAAATAAAGATTTCTTAGAGCAATGGAAGAACCATTATCATACTGGCGAAGTTGATCAGTGTGCACTTTGCTGGTCTCGTAACTGTCGTATACGCTGTCGTGTCTACACACAATGTCGAACGCCACCGTATACGTATACATTCTTCGCTATACTCAGTCGGCACCCGCCCATCGGGGCTTGAAGGAATACATGGGCTGCATGGTGCTTCCACGCAGAGCTGAACCGACCGCCCACAAATACGGGTAAACAGCTTAGAGGATCTAAGCCTGCCCAGGCTAAGCGATGCGAACAGTCCATGCTTACAAACCTTAAGGTTTCATTGGGCGACAGGGCTTGAGATGTCATTTCATCTCAATGTCGGGTAAAAGTCCCACAAAATTGGAAGCAACGTCTCCAAAATGACCTATATACAGTGTTGACGGGGACTTTAGACCCCAAATCAAACAAAACAGACAATACTCAGTTCTCTGTAGATTGGCCCGGTGGGCAAGTCACTTCACCTACAAGATAATTCATTTTCATAATTGTCACGGGCGGAGACGACCATTTAAGAATATTGCCAAAGACAGTTAATTTCTGGGATATAAATCTAGACATTCAGATTTAATGTTTGCTAAGCGTAGACCCAGCTTTCTGTAAAAGATATACTTGCACGTAGTGAAGAAGAGTAGCATGCAGAATAAGTTAGCTTCTGGTCCAGTTATCACCGATTCGACTGATTATAATGGGCAGGTGCCTTTCTATGTCATTAACAGTAAATAATTCGGAAGTTTTACATAACAGGTCATCCTAAATTGCCAACATATTATCTACCTTCCCGTAGGGTTTGTTATACACACGGCGGTCAAGTTCAGTAAAACTGGACAGACATGTGACTCAATCAAAGCACTGACAGCACTGCTGGATCGATTGTCTCTGAGTTGAGGCTGGAAAAATAGTTATGATTGGAGACTTAGCCCTTAAATTCATGCCTGTAACCAAACAGTGTAGACCCTGATCAGACGCCGCATTCTGCGGGGTCTGATATGGGACTACGCTGTTTGCCAAACCCAACCCATGATTCCAGTCCCTCTTAATCACAGCGATAAGACCAGCACGGCTACTTTTCTATAAATAAGTGTACCGTGATTTCCGAAAAAACCAGTGATAGTCACGTTGATGGCAACAACTGTGCTTAGTAACTTTGTGTCAATTGACAAACAATCGACCGAAAAAGTGCCTTGGAAGTAGTTGTTTTTGTCGATTATACAGTTTCAATAGCACCTTTACGACTGATGTCAGACCAGTACAGTTTGGTTTGTTTGTTTGATTTAAGGTTTAACGTCCCCGCCAACACTGTATAGGTCATTTTGGAGGCGTTGCTTCCAATTTTGTGGGACTTTTACATGACATTGAGATGAAATGAGATCTCAAGCCCTGTCGCCCTATGAAACCAATTGGGTTTCTAAGCATAGACGGTCCTACTCGTACCGCTTTGCCTGGGCAAGCTTAGATCCTCTAAGCGGTTTACTAGTAGTCTCGTGTGCGGTCATTTAGCTCTGCATGGAAGCATCAGGCAGCCGACCAGTACAGTTTAACCGGGCGCAAATTCAAAATAAGCAGAGCGCAATGAAAAATAGTGAGCCCGCAAGTACCGCAAAGTGTTTCATTATTGAAATGGATAACACATATAAGACGCTCCCTGCATGCTCATCGGGGCTTGGGGAAATAGAATGGGTTGCATGGTGCTTCCACGCATAGCTGAAACCGATCGCACATGAGTAATTGTAAACCGTGTACAAGGTCTAAGCCTGTGGTTACATCGGGCGACAGGGCTTGAGGTGTTATTTCATACAACAATGGAAACAACGTTTCCAAAATGACATAAGTAGTTTTGACGGGGCCGTAAACCCTCAATTCATTTAATCAAACAAAACATACATTTATAGGCTTAGGGTCCTAAAATGTTACAAATTTTGCAGAACGTGGCGTCTGTCCAGGTTCAACGTACAGAAGACTAAGGGTATACATTCAGGATCAGGACCCTGCATGATGCTTCCACGCAGAGCTGAAACCGGCCCGCACATGAGTACTGATAAAACCACTTAGCGGACCAAAGCCTGCCCAGGCAATGCGCTGCGAGTCGACCGGTCCATGCTTATAAGCCCTATTGGTTTCATTGGGCGCCAGGGCTGGAGATGTCATTTCATCTCGATGTCTGGTAAAAGTCCCACAAAATTGGAAACAACGTCTCCAAAATGACCTTTACAGTGTTGACGGGGACGTTAAACTTCAGATCAAACAAACAAACAAAACAGGCCTCATATTTGTCAGGCATTTGCAGGATTTCAGGCTTTAAGAGCTTGGTATTTTTCTTGATTTCAGGCTTTTAGATTTTGATTTTTTGTTCCTTTAGTCTGTTTAAAAAAGCTGAGTAAATCCTGCTGAGTAAATTTATTTACCCACACCAATTTCTGAGTATATGTCAACCAAATTACTTGATATTTTCACAAACTGCATTACAAACAGTGTAGATCCTGATCAGATGGCTTCTTCTAAAGCCATCTGATCTGGATCTACACTGTTTGCAAAGGTAAGAGTTGTGCCTTGTTCAGCAGGATAAGGGTTGAAGCTGCAAAAACGGGCTTTTCAGGCATGGAAAATCGTGGTCAGTTTGAGGCCTGACAAAAGGATCAGGACCATTGTACAGATCATGCTCAGACACAGTCGACACAACATTGTTCTCAGTGCTTTGATTCCTAAATTCATACAACATGGTAGACGATTCGCAAATATCAATTAACCCTTGTCCTGCTGAAGATTGAAATATGCCACATCCACTACTAATTATCAACATATCAGATTACTTGATGCAACTTATTGCAACTAGTTCACAGTCTGAATGACAAACAATGTAGATCCTGACCAGATGGCTTTTTGAGGCCATAATGAACAAACCTAAGCTTAAGATGAGACCGTTTTTTATTTAACCCATTTTGTACCAGAAACCCCAAAACGGGTTCCCTGGCAAACAGTGCAGACCCAGATCAGACGCCACAGAACGCGGCGTCTGATCAGGGCCTACACTTTTTGCCAAAAGTTCAGGCATTTTCCAAATAAATTTTGATGAAACACAAGGCTGACACCCCTAAATTTTAAAATGAACTACTGCTGTATATAACTAGGACGATTCCATTTGGTACAAAAAGGTTTAAGACCCGAAGAAACATTCGAACACATGTCCCCAACATTTGTTTCTTGGAGAAAAAGGTCCTTTATTACCCATCATACTGCTCCTTGTTGGGATTCTTTATAGCAGCAAATTCTCAAAATCTGTCGTTAAAACCAGGGTTTGCTTGGTTGAAGCGAATGTGTCCTTCTGTTTTTATATTGGCTTACAGGTTTAAGGCTAGCGTGGATACCGGTATATTTTTACTTTCTTGCATTTTGCACTTTCTTCCCTCTCCCTTTCTTCCCTCTCCCTTTCTTTCATCTCCTTTTCTATCGCTTTTCTCCCTTTTTCTGGGAGACGACACATAATGACCCACAAGTGTTGACGTGTCGGTAAACGCCAATACACTAAATCAGTACCTGGGGTCGTGTCCACTTTTACGGAAACGCGCATGTCACAATCTCTGACTCAGCTCATTATCACGAGAATACGCGGATGTTCTTAAACACTCCTTCGGTCCACTTCATTTTTCCTGTCCATGTTCGCATATTTTGGTGGTGATTGTGTTGTGAAATACCTCAATACGCTTTCAACATAATTTAGGTTGTGCAGTATAAAACCAAAAGTTTCAAAAGAATAAAATGAAATCCGACGAATTAGTTTTAAAAGTGAACAAGGGAGATTTTTTACTGAAGGTATCAAAACGCATGCTTCATATTTCTCAAGTGAGTTTCCTTCAAAGCATAGCTCCACATCATGGTGTGTGTTTGATTTGAGGTTTAACGTCCCCGTCAACACTGTAAAGGTCATTTTGGAGACGTTGCTTCCAATTTTGTGGGACTTTTACCCGACATTGAGATGAAATGACATCTCAAGCCCTGTCGCCCAATGAAACCAATAGGGCTTATTAGCATGGACGGTCCGCCTCGCACCGCGGTTCCTCGACAGGCTTAGATCCTCTAAGCGGTTTACCAGTACTAGTGCACATGTGCGGGCCGGATTCAGCTCTGCGTGGAAGCATCATGCAGCCCATATATTTCTGCAAGCCCCTATGGGCGGAGGCCGTCCACATCATGGTGCTTTATGAGGATAAGTAAGGGAGAATTTTCCTTATTTTTTGTCAGAAACGTATGTTGTGGGTACTTGTCAGAATCGCCTCGGCGAGGCGATTCTGACACGTACCCACATAATATTGTTTATGGATAAATAAAAGAATTCTGAAGTTTATGACATATCTGGCGCTACGCTTCAACGTATACCTGAAAACGTGCGGATGTTCGTTGAAACCAAGGCATTAACCCATATCTTGCTGTTCACGACAACCCCTATCTTGGCAAACAGTGTAGATCCAGATCAGATGGCTTCTGAAGAAGCCATCTGATCAGGATCTACACTGTTTGACATTCAGTTTATGAATTTGTAGGGGTGAATTAAATCAAGTAATCTGATTGGTTAGAAGTCAGAGATGGGTGTGGCTTAAATGAATATTCATCAAGAGAAGGGTTAAGACGGTTCTAACGAATACCAATATAATCAGCATTTTTAAACAAGAATAATGACTATAATCTACACCCTTGTAAACCCCATTTTTTCTCTGCATTAATGTGATGCTACAATATTTTAATGAGCATGTTATAACAAAATGAGTTAAAATGTATATCCCCTGCATATTCGACTGTTGTATGTGAGATTTGTAGAAGAAAACTATGTCTTGATGGCCTGATGAAACCAAATGTTACACAAAAAAATGCTTTAAGCAAACGGTGTAGACCCTCATCCGACGCCGACGTGTTATGTCCTTTTTTGGCATATTAGTATTTAAATTAATGAATTTATCACGTCTACAACTACTCATGCTACTACAATTATTATTATTATTATCATCATTATTATCACATGTACCAGGTATTATCAAGCCCCCGCCCATAGGGGCTTGAAGAAATATATGGGCTGCATGATGCTTCCACGCAGAGCTGAATACGGCCCGCACACTAGTACTGGTAAACCGCTTAGAGGATCTAAGCCTGTCCAGGAACCGCGGTGCGAGGCGGACCGTCCATGCTAATAAACCCTATTGGTTTCATTGGGCGACAGGGCTTGAGATGTCATTTCATCTCAATGTCGGGTAAAGGTCCCACAAAACTGGAAGCAACGTCTCCAAAATGACCTTTACAGTATTGACGGGGACGTTAACCCTCAAATCAAACAAACAAAACCAGGTATTATCATTATTATTACCAGGCATTGTTATTATTATTATAAGTAGATGTAGTAGCAGCGGCAATATTTACATCGCATTGTGACACCGTATAGTAATAGAATTTCTTTGAAATAAATAAAAAATAATTGAAAATAGAACCAAATAAATAGCTAGCAGTGTATTAACACGCCTTGAACTTTATTATCTTATTTAAATGTACACATATGCGCACATAAATCATAAAATAATTATTTCCGGTGCACTTATAATAATGCGCGTTTATTACACTAGTACATACTGTACAGAGTAAACTATAATTGAGGGGTCAACAGGCATGTGTGGTCAACGAATACTCAGATCTTTACTGCATAATAAAACCTCAGTCTGTATGAAAAAAAAGCTGTGGACAAGAAACCAAATTAAAAAAAAAATATTGTTGTTATCTATGACTCTGTAATTCTGTCTTAACATTACGACAACACACCTGTGCGATATAGCGCATGTTCCACTTCTCCAAAATGGCTACTTTTCTGATGAAAATTTGTGATATTTTTCTTATTTATCCTGCAAACATAGGTTGTGGGTGCTCGTTAGAAACGCCTCATTGAGGCGGTGTGTGTGTATGTGTGTGTGTGCGTGCGTGCGTGCGTGCGTGCGTGCGTGCGTGCGTGCGTGTGTGTGTGTGTGTGTGTGTGTGTGTGTGTGTGTGTGTGTGTGTGTGTGTGTGAATTCGGGTTTAACGTCGCTTTCAACAATTTTTCAGTCATATCACCACGGTGTCTGGTTGCGACAGGGAGCTCAATGCTCACGTTTATAGTGCTGCCTCACTGAAGTATCATGTCCCAGACACATTACATGATACCACACCCAGTCACATTATCCTGACACTGGATCGACCAGTCCTAGCTCTACCCCGTAAATCTGAGTGCCAAGCGAGGAGCAGCTAGTACCATTGTTAACGACTTTAGTATGTCGCGGCCCGGGATCGAACCCATGACCTCCCGTTCCCCGGAGCGGACACTCTACCAACTGAGCTATCGGGGTCATTGAGGCGGTTCTAACGAGTATCCACAACCTATGTTTTGGAGCAGAAATAAGAAAAAATAATAATTACCCCCTAAAACCCCAGTTTTCTCTAAATAAAGTGGGGTTTAAGGGGGTGTTAATTTCACGGACTTGCTCACGTGATGATAGGTGCTTAAGATGACATTTTATTTTGTCTGAAGAAACTTTGCGATGTTTTTTGTATGTCTGCTTCTAACGTAGATTTTAGGTGCTCATTAGAACCGCCATATGTTCTAATGAGCACACAGAATATATGCTTTTGAGCAAGAATAAGTAAAATACTGGCTTCCCTTCAATCACGTTAGTCACTCTCATTGGGACTTACAAGGGATTTATTACAAAGACTTCCTAACTTGATTGGATGACACTTCCTCAGATGACGCACCCCACCCCATCCCCACAAATACAGACACAGTCTACTAGGATTAATGGTGTCAAATTGTCAGCAATGTCCAAAAAGCTTATTAACTTGGCCCAAACGGCTATTACATCTTGTACAAATCAATATAGTAATTATTATTACCCCGCTAAGATTTTCGACAAAATTGATATTTATTGTAGAGACAGAGAGCGTGGCAAGTTTCATCGGTCCTACTTCTGGCCGCAGGCTCACAATTCTTGGCATCATATAGCTTCCAATAACACTGAGACGGCCTACAGTAAATACACGCTGCATGCCACATACAAAATCTCGCCCTGCATATCCAAACATTAAAGGACTGATCGGGGTCTAATCTGATGGCAGCGACGTCCATGATGCATCTTAAGTATTAGCTTCCACGCCGCATCGGCGTAGACTCAGCCCAGTCTCGTTCTGGGCAGACACTTAGACATTATATGACTCGACCTAATAATTGTGAAGATCGAAAACGTTACTGGGAAGATAGATTACTTCCCTGCAAGAAGAAAAGTCGTGATTATGAGATTGGGCTTTTGATGAATGCCGGTTTCATTTACTTGAAAGCAAATTGAAATGACTATTCAACGTCCAAGAATGTAACGATGATTTGTGCCTGTGAACAAGGCCAGAGGCGTGTACTGTTTGACAAGACATGATGTTTTGACACTTCAACACAGACGAGATTTGACTTTCTTTCACGCTTTCACTATTCAGTTTATGTAGTGAACTTTTCCATCTTTTAAGGGGAATGGAACACCTGGCAGATTTTTCCGTCATTTTTCAAAGGGAGACAACTTGCGGGTTTGGTTGGTTGATTTGAGGTTTAACGTCCCCGTCAACACTGTAAATGTCATTTTGGAGACGTTGCTTCCAATTTTGTGGGACTTTTACCCAACATTGAGATGAAACGACATCTCAAGCCCTGTCGCCCAATGAAACCAATAGGGTTTATTAGCATGGACGGTCCGCCTCGCACCGCGGTTCCTGGACAGGCTTAGATCCTCTAAGCGGTCTACCAGTACTAGTTTGCGGGCCGGATTCAGCTCTGCGTGGAAGCATCGTGCAGCCCATATATTTCTTCAAGCCCCTATGGGCGGGGGCAAGACAACTTGCGGGACTTCCTGTATGCTTTTCTATAAACCCTGTCCGATAGAAAAAGGGGTCTACTCTTAAACTATGATAGGTTCAAACCGAGGCGGTTCAAACGAGGTACAACAATCTATTTTTGAGCAGAAATATGAAAAATATCAGATTTTTCAATCTGAAACTGTTCATTTTTTGGTGGCGTGTTTTCGGAATGAATAGCATTTCTGCAATTCGGGACATCTTACCAAACAGGCACAATAAGTAACATTTCACTTGGTTTAAAAAGAAAATCCTTTTTATAGCAATTAGTAATACATCATATCCGGTTTTTATGTACACTTCCGTTTCAATATTTGTTCGAAGTTAGCCTATAAAAGCCGGAACTGCCCAGAATGAAAATGATGTGCAATGAAATAGATTAACCGTTAAGTCTTATAATTTCCGAAACGTTTAGGACCGTTTCTTTGCAAATGCAATGATTTGCATTTGATAGACTTGTAAGTTGGTTTTAAACAGCCATACAGTACAATTCCGCTATTAGGACCAAATCTGCTTTTAAAAGCTTATTGAGAAAGTTTCCATTACCTTTTCTGAGTGTTTGCTGAACTCAGTGTTTCACAATAAGTGACCAATTTTAGGACTGGTCAAAAGTGGTCTTAAAGGAATTTTACTGTAAATATATGACGTCTTCGAGGAATAGATACCGAGCGAGTATAAGCTCACCTGTGCCCAAGGTTCCAAGGGAGCTTTGAGTATAGTCTTCCATCCGTCGTCCATCCGTCCGTCATCACCTTTGACCAACTATATATTAGCAACCCGTAGGCCGATCTCCATTTCTCACATCAATCAGTCACGGTCAATCAGAACAATTGTTGGCTGCTTACTTGTCTGCCTGTTACTTTACCAGTCATTGTTGCTAACAGTGAGGACCAAGATCAGCCTGCTGCTCTAGGAGCAGCCTGATCTGGATCCATACTGTTTGTAGTGAGGACCAAGGTCTATGTCCACACTGTTTATCTGTATGCAAAAATATTTTTAAAAAAATTGCAAGAAGATTCAGCAGATGAAATAAACGACCGATGTTTTCAGATCCAGTTTGTCTCGGCATCTGAAGGGTCAAAATCTTGCGCAGCCTTCGCCTCAATCTTCATGGTACTATGCTAGGATGTTTGTCCTGATGAAATGTTGGTCATGTTAGAATGTAGGTCATGTCGGATCTAAAACTAGAACACTAGATCACATTGTTTTAAAACCTTGTTCACCTTTTAGAGGCCGCAGTTTTGCTTCAGTCTTCTTGAACCTGTACAAGATGATATTTTGATCAAGTTGGAATTCGGATCATGTCGGATAAAAAAACTAGGTCACTAGATCAGATTGCTTTAAAACCATGCTCACCCTCTTGAGGCCACAGTTTTTTCATGATTCATGAAATCATCACGAAAACACGCCTATATAATTTTGAACCCCTCGAACCCCACTTTTATATAGTAAAACTGGGGTTTGTAGAGTTAAACCTTATTTTTCTTATTTCTACTCTGAGATATAGATTGTGGGTACTTGTTAGAACCGCCTCATCGAGGCGGTTCTAACGAGTACCTACAATCTATATTTTGAGCTGAAATAAGAAAATTGTCACACTTTTTCATCTCAAAATTTTCATTTTTTCGGCGATAAAGGTTATAATGTTTTGGTATAGGCGTGTGTTCGTAATGTCTACCAGGTTGTTTGTCTTGATGATCTCTTAGTCAAGTTGGAATAAGGGTCATGTCAGTTCAAATGCTATGTCACAACCTTGGTCAAGTTGCATTAATACCTTTTACACCATCTTTAGGCCACAGTCTTGCTTCAATTTTCATCTAACTATTTTAGAATGTTTGTCTGGAAGGTATCTTAGTCAAGTTGGAATATGTGTCATGTCAGATCAAAAGGCAAAATTCCTTTAACACCTTGTTCTCTGGTTCATAATAATGGACCCAGGTCTCATCTACAGTCACCAGACCTGAAAGAAAAGCATCTTTCTTTGACCTTAACCGCTTCAACAATGCGTTGCATACTGATGCTTTGGGTGCCATCTGTTCGTCGCTAATGGATTTTAGGACCCAACGAGCTGTTATCTTGCGCCAACACAAGCGATCATGTAAAATTGTTGAAACGCTGCCATGTGAAATGTGTTATGCATTCGCCATTTCTTCCACCTTAATTCGCTTATGAGAGTACACCAAATCCCGTACTTTGTTACACATTTCTTCATCGGTGGCATTTGATGGGCGTCAAGACCGGGTTTCGTCTTCGCCGCGTTTGAATTTATCTTGTGCATACGATGGTGCAGAAGATCCACAAACATTGGTCATCCCGCAATGTATTTCCTGACCTGTTTCCCCTTTCAAATACAAGTGCCGACTTACAGCACGGTACTCAGCTTTTGACGAAAAGCTTGCTTTTGCATCGCTTGCCATGTTTGACGTTCAATATCTTATGAGTGAATGACACGATAAGGGTGCATTTTTGCCCTCATGCCTAAAACATGTATTGAAACAAGACATGAAAATATTGGTTGAAAATGAGACAGGCGGGTTACTTATTGACTTGCCCTCGTATCTTGGTCGAATTGGAGTATGAGTCATGTCGGATGAAACACTTGGTCACCAGGTCTAATTTCGTAAAACCTTGTTCACCCTCTACAGGCCACAGGTTTCCTTTAATGTTCATAAAACTTTCCAAGAATTGCTAACTTAAGGCTGTCTTTATCAGGTTTGAATATGGGTCATATTGGATAAAAAAAACTAGGTCACTTGGTCAGATTATTTTAAATCCTCGCCCACCCTGTGGAGGCCATTGTTTTGCTTCATAATAATCTTCATGAAACTTACCCAGAATGTTTGTCTTGGTGATGCCTTCGCCATATTGGTATATGGGTCATGTCAAGTGATAAAGTAGCTCACTAAGTCAAATTATTTTAAAACAGTGTTCAATCCCAGTTTTGCTTGATGAAACTTTGCCAGAATGCTTGTCTTGATGCTATTTCCGTCAAGTTTGAATATGGGTATACAGTATAAAAAACTAGGTCACTAGGTCAGATTTCTTTAATATCATGTTCAAAATTCCTTTAATATCTTGTTCAACCTGACATGAGAGGCCAAAGATTTGCTTCAATCTTCCCAATTTTACCGGAATGATAAACTTTATCTTGATGATATCTATCCAAAATTGCTAAACGGGTGCGTTCAGCACAAACAAATGGCCAACACAGCTTAAATTAACAAGATTCATATACATCATCTTCTAGACCAATTGCTTTGTTTCCAAATAATTTCACAGAAATGTTCCTCTAATGCTAATGCTGCTAAAATGGTCCTCTCCAATGAAAACGATGGTTTCCAAAGCTAAGAATAGGAACAAAAACTTGGTCCTCATGTACTAAAACCAGTAACTCTTTCTTTTCCATAGGCTATGAAACATCATGAACTCAGGTGAGCGATCCTGGGCCATCATGGACCTCTTGTTTCTTAACATTTATCCAGTTGAACACGAACACCCATTACGAGAACACGCCTATATAATTTTGACCCCCTCATACCCCACTTTTATATAGTAAAACTGGGGTTGTAGGGGTATTCATTATTTTTCTTATTTCTGCTCAAAAACATAGATTGTGGGTACTCGATAGAACCGCCTCGTCGAGGCGGTTCTATCGAGTCCCAGCAATCTATGTTTTGAGCAGAAATAAGAAAAATATCATCTGCTCAAAAACATAGATTGTGGGTACTCGATAGAGCCGCCTCGTCGAGGCGGTTCTATCGAGTCCCAGCAATCTATGTTTTGAGCAGAAATAAGAAAAATATCACAAATTTTCATCTTAAAATTTCTAATTTTTGGCCATAAAAATGGCAATGTATTTGTAGAGGCGTGGTTTCGTAATGGCTACCTTTTCTAACAGTGTAAATCCAGATCATGTGATCATGATCTACACTGTTTGACATTCAGTCTGTGAATTGAATGAAACCAATGTAATTAGTAATTTGATTAGTTGATAGTCAGAAATGGGTCTGGCTAAATTATTTTTTTCAACAGCGTAAGGGTTAAGCCAAGATTGGACATTTTAAATGAGCAATTCAGTTTTTAAGCTACAAGAAGCCATGTTTCCTTTATGTTAGACTTTATTCTTGAACGCAACGTTACCTTCTATGCAAAATCAGCTGGACTTTTTGCATTAGCTGGACTGTTTGCAAGAGCATGATGATGCATGTATGCAATTTCCCTACTTACATCGAGACACCCTAGAGTGTCTCGATGTGAGTAGAGAACTGACATACATGCTACATCTATAAATATTGTGGGTCCTTTCAGACAGTTGGATATTAACAGAGAAGAAAATGAAACACACACACTGACTAGAAACAAACCCTTTTCTGTTTTCGAACTGATAACAATAGTTTTCAAGAATATTGCCAACCCAATTAGGGCTACTGGCCTTTTATCCAAGATGTCAGGAGAATCTAATAAACAATTCCCGTCGTTCCATTATGGAACGGAAATTAATATGAGACAAATGAGCTGAGAAATGCATTTTTATGACCACTAGTACGCCTATTAAATACTCATCAATACAACATCAGACAATTGTTGTAAAAAGCACGACCATCCACTTTGCGGCATATAAATGGGCTCCTTATTCGGAAAGCCTCTACAGCGATTGTCGTAAAAGGCACGTCTGCCACTTAGCGTCAGCAAATGGATTCCTTATTCGGAAGCCTTTACTTTTATCGCAGATAATTTCTGGAGGATAAAAGTCCTAAAATTCCTGAGAGATCCTACAGACCAATTATCACAGGGTTTATTGGTGGTGTCTCTAGAGTTATTGGTATACAAGACAAAACAGACGTCAGACGAGTAGCATTAATGATCAGATTCGAAGATCTGAGGGTCTAGTCGGTAACGTTTATCATTGTCACGTGACCAAAGTTAGGCATTATAAATTCTCAAGAGAATTTCGGGCATACATTTATTGAATTTAAAAAGACAGAGTGCATGCCAAAGGGTTTCATATATCTCGAAGGTCAGTCTTTGGTCTATCCTCCGAGATAGACAATGATACTTTTCTGTAATTCGTTCATATAATGCAGTCTGACATTGTCTAAAACTTCAAATCAGGAACATTCCAAAGATTTTGTCCAGCAGGTTTAATACTAAGAATTAGCTGGAACTATTGCTTTCTAACATGGCAGTGATTTGGAACTAGCAAGCACGAATTGAAGTGATACTGTATGCAGCCTTTGTATGAACATGACTTTGGAAATGTTCTGCTAACTTTGGAAATGTTTTGCTTAGCAGTACATTTCCATTTCCAGGGGCATGTAAATAAAATTAAGACCATTTAACCATACAAAACTGAGATGGAAAGAGAAAATAACATGGGCATTTAATTTGTAAATTTCGAGAAAATGCTAGGAAAGAATAAAAATTCAGACAAGTATAACCTAGGAAAAAAACACAAACCTCATTCTAATGCACTTGCGTATTTAACGCGACGTATGATTGGACAACGTCGACAATATGCGCCAGTATATTCTGCGGTATAAGCTTGCCGGTTTGTGCAAAATAGTACAGTCTTTTAAAGAAAACAACCAAATAAGTGCAATATATTGCGGATAACTGAATTATCCTTTGGGGAGGTAAATCGTCGGTTTCACGGTCGCAAATTCCGTTTTGCTAACGCGTCGTTGGGAAACGAAATTTCCGATCGTAAACCCGCCGATTTGCCTCCCGAAATGACAATTGTGAATACAGTTATCTCATAAGTAAAGAGGTGTAAATTCCATGCGTAGACGTGTCAAACAATCTTATTAAACCCTTATCCTGCTGATTACAACAACTGCTACCTTTGCCAACAGTCCCAGATCAGATGGCTGAGTTTAAAGAAGCCATCTGATCAGGATCTACACTGTTTGTCATTCAGTTCGTGAATTTGAATTACACACATTATATCATGTAATCTGATTGGCGGATAGTCAGAAATGGACGTGGCTAATTCAAATATTCTACAGGATAAGGGTTGAATAAATAAAATTTTAAAATATTCAATCTATTAAATCACACGGACTCTTTTTCAGCCCCTCAATAAGAAGCCTATTATACAGAACCACTTTGACCATATAGAAAGGGACATTAAAAAGGAGCGGAACAGTACGAAGCGGAGTAGTTTAGGTAGTTACCGGAGCCGAACTACCCGGGCATCAAACAGGGTTCGGAAGAAAGAGACTCCACAAGAACAGTGTGTATCCAATCTGAAGGCAGCGCTACAGTGTTATAATGTGTTCATCTTGGTAAGACTTTTACATCACGTGAACAAGTCCATGGAATGAACACCCCCTAAACCCTACTTTATATAGAGAAAACTGGGGTTTAAGGGGGTATGCCATATTTTTCTTATTTCTGCTCCAAGACAAAGGTTGTCGGTACTCGTGAGAACCGCCGCATTGAGGCGGTTCTAACGAGCACAAAACAACCTATGTTTGCAGTATAAATAAGAAAAATATCACGGATTTTACATCATTTTAGAGCTGTGAAAAATGCACTGTGTCGCATGGATATGATATCGTAATGCAGTAGTCTCATCCCAGAGTTGTTGCGGGGGACCGGACTTTTTACGTCCCTTTCAAGCCTTTTTACAAACATGCATATCCAGCTAATCGTTAATCAGGGGTAGGCGAAAAGCCGTGAACCCGGAGAAAAACCACCTGACCTTCCGATGTAAACTTAGCGTCTCACATGTGATCCGAGCGAGGCTCCAACCCACTGCGGTAAGAGACCTAATGATAACAGACAGCGCTCGTACACACTAGGCCACGAAGGCGCGTATAGCGAGTTCACTTCTATAACGAGCGCAACTCGACATTCCAGTGCAACACCTGTGTTTCATACCAAAGTAAACGTGTTTTCGACTTGATATTTTCTTTTACTTAATAATCGAGTAATTTAACAAAATCATGTTTTTTTCCATGAGGCGACCCAGAATATTTTTTTAATAACCTTATATGTTATATGGAGTTATGAATAAATATACCACTATATGGAGTTATGAATAAATGTACCACCCGTCCATATGATGCTGTCTTGGCTGAAAAAATGGCCGGGCATTTTCTTCTGATGAAAATGTATGATTTGTTTTTATCTCTTAATCATACTTCAAACACAGATTGTGGGTGCTCGTAGAGAACGTCACTCTGATGCGGTTCTAAAAAGTAAACTACGTGTGTATAGGTGTAATCATGGCAAGCCAGTACAAACATGCTTGTTGTCTCTGTTCCTGATCATAGACTTCACTTCTATTTTACTTACGACTGATAAATGCTATTTTCCTTTAGAAAGTTACACTCATGAGAGATAATGCTGTCTTTCACAGCAAAGACTTTTTTAAGTGACCCTATATGGCTAAGAAAAAATGAATGCTTAGTCTTGCAAATTCAGGTTTACCACGGCATACGCGGAGTTGTTGATGTGGTGTGATAGATTTTGTTACCTGCGGATACTCTTTAGAACCACTGTAATGACGGGCACACTGCGAGTGTAAACTTGTTTTAGTCACGTTCCGCATACCGGACTTATACGGACATCACCTTTCTCAGCTGTGCTGAAAATCAAGGGAATTAACGCGAACAAGACAGAAAATAAATGGTTATCTCCCCAAGGACTCGACTACTTCCTGTGCAAATTGCCTCATGCAAATTGTAAATCGTACATTTTTAGGACCGCTTTTTGTATACTATATAGGTGACTGTTTTAATTTAAGAAAGTGGAGGTTGTGTTATGGTGTATCTTGAAAAAAAAAAAAAAACAATTGAATGAAAAAGAATAAACATAGATGATTTATTATATATGATCACAAATAGTATCTTCCAGTGTCAAATATATCAATTGTATTTAGCGACATAAATCAGTCTGAAATACATAAATGTACAAGCCAACAGTGTAAAATGCAACAAGGTTTTGAACATTTTATAATGTGCAACATAAATTTTCAAGAATTGCAGAAATGAAATATTATACAAAATAAGATAAAATAAAATAAAATAAAATAACGAGAACCCGCTATCCAGGTTTGGAACATAGAGGATCTTACATGAGTGTTCATGTATTATTGAATTTATTAAACGAGTTGAAGAAAAGTTTAATAAAAGCCTCGCATTTTATCCTTTTTCTTCAACTCGTTTAATAAATTCAATAATACATGAGCACGAATAGAAGATTCCATTTATCATATGACATTTTATTTACGATTGTTTACAAAAAAAAATATCAATATTCCGCCATTATTAGTAAATGCGACGTCGTTAAGGACGTCGTACATATAATGTTAGGGTCGTATCTGGCTAATTTGCATATTTAATCCACTAGTGGATTATCGAATTTATAGCATGCCGTTATTACACTCTCAGACGCGACGCCATATGATAAAATGCTTTAACCATGCCAGTGGTATATAAAGTAGCTTACCAGTCTGTGAATTATACCCAATTTAACTCCAGCTTTATGAAGTACAACGTGGAGTATGACTTAGTTATTGTTACTTTTTCTCCTAATACTGTGAAATACACTGATATATCACGTGTGTAATTTCCGTGTAGAATCTGATGGCAAGTTCCACATATAGCCTGTGAATGCTCGTTAGAACTCCCCAGTAATGAATGCTCGTTAAAACCACCTCAGAACCGCTTCTGTTAGCTTGTGCATGGATGCTTGTTAGAACCGCCTCATTGTGGATGCTCGTTAGAACCCATCAACCGCCTCAGAACCGCCTCGTTCAGCTTGTGGATGCCTGTTGGAGACGGCTTTTTGAGGCGGTTCTAGCGAGTATCCATAGGATAGATTTTGAACATAAATAAGAAAGTTTAGCTATTAGAAATGCTCCTTCTGAAAAAGCCAGCCACTCTGCTGAGAACGGCAGCATAATCTCTCACGACTGTAATGTTCTAAGGTTAGATGACGACATTTCTCTGTCGTAAGTAAGGCTTTCAGGGGACGCGACTCTCTGTAATTCTTGCTCAATTAACATGTATTAAAGCAGGACAAATATCTGTGTTCCTTTAATCATTGCAAGCTATTTACTAGCGTGCTCATGAATATTTCAGGGCTAATTTTCCATCCCTGCATGATTTGTGACTGAAAACTCTCTTTATTTGTTCTTTTTGGCATAAGAGGAGATTTGTTGGCAGCCTCTGATATGTATATCTGGTACACTGTGCAAATCCCATTTTGACCGTGATTATTGAAACCAATCGTGTAACCCTTTGTATGCTAGTGGACTCTTCCATTGCTATATATATGTTGGACAAGTCCATTTGTCATTTAAGGGATGTCAGGCCTAATTTTTCGTTTTTATTCTATTTTTGACGGAAAATTCTGCTAGCAAATTGTGCAGGCCCTGATCAGACGCCGCGTTCTGCGGCGTCTGATCTGGGCCTGCACTGTTTGCCAAGGTACCCTTTTAGGGTTTTCCCGCATACAATGGGTAAACGTCCCATTTTATGGGAGCTGGCGAGGATTTACATTTTTTTCAGCCCTTAATCATAGAGGTACGTGTATGGGTTAAAAGGGTGATCGGAGCACTAACAATCTATATTTGGGTCAAGGATAGGAAGAAAACGCACACATAAATGTGTGAAATTTAGGGCCATGAGAGAAACACTATATGGCACGGTGACGGGTGGGGTTTCCAAATGCGTTTCGGTGGGTGGGGGATTCCCTAAGAGTCATTAGTTCTATCAGAACCTTTGATTACGTCAATTTGTTGAAGAGTTGCAGAAATTATCTCGTAGAATGCGACAAGGGCTCAAACCCCTACTTCGCTCTAGGATATCTACCTTGCTCCACCCTGTCATGCTTTGCGAAGGGTTTGGGGATGTTGACTCAAGCAAATAATCTTCGAGCGCCCATAATTTTACGGTGTATAGGAGTGTCACACAAAGTGCTTCCCTATCGTTTTTCTTTTGCATAATTAATGCCTTTAGATGTATAAAAAACAAATATGTGTCTTTTACAGTACCCCATAAATCACAATACAGTTTTAAAGTGTTATGTTTTATACTTGAATATGGGTGATTTTGTATACTCCATCAATGTTTCAGTATGGTTGACACCCAACGCAGAAAATGATTCATGATTCTTCTCCTCTGTACCAAGATTAACTCTTCTTTTATACATACATTTAACCCTTATCTTGCTGTTCACGACAACCCCTATCTTTGCATTAAGTTTATGAATTTGTAGCAATAAATTACATCAAGTAATTTGATTGGTTGATAGACAGAAATGGGTGTGGCTTAAATTAATATTCAGCAAGATAAGGGTTAAAAGGTTTTAGTTTTTTTTCTACACCCAGTTTCCCTCTGCAAGAGACCACCTTTGGGATTGTTCAAAAGTGATCCATAACGAAAACACGCCTGTATACTTTTGACCCCCTTGAACCACATTCTTATATTGTAAAACTGGGGTTTACAGGGGTAAACCTTATTTTTTTTTACTTCTGCTCTAAGCAGAAATAAGAGAAATATCACAATTTTTTATCTAATTTTTTTTGTTTTTCGGCGGTAAACTTTACAATGTATTCGTATAGGCATGTTTTCGAATGTTTCAGACAACTTTTGAACAATTCCAAAGGTGATCAAAGTAAAGGAATGCTACTGTATTTCATGTATCTGCCTCTGTTGATGCAAACACAATTTACTTGATACTAAAGACAGTGACAACGTGCAATTAACATTTGAAAACCATTCATTGTTGTTTTCATAATAACTAGTTAACAACAATAATTATTTGTAACCAGAGCTTAATGCATGCATAAACTGAAAATTGACCGGCCCTCTGTATGGTATTTGAATCAGTCCGGGCGAATCCAACAAAATCCTATATGCGTGCGTCAAGCGAAGACTTCATTGTCTATGGACAGACTTCCCTAGTACGTACTAACTCTTATCCTGCTGTTCACGACAACCCTTTTCTTTGCAAACAGTGTAGATCCAGATCAGATGGCTTCTGGAGCCATCTGATCAAGATCTACACTGTTTGACATTCAATTTATGAATTTGTAGGAATACATACCATCAAGTAATCTGATTGGTTCAAATTCAGAAATGGGTGTGGCTAAACTGAATATTCAGCAAGAGAAGGGCTAAGGAATGACCACATTTTACATTTTTGTGTAGGATTAAAATAGATGTGTATCCAGGCCTCGAGTTTGCTACTGTGCTTGTAGACTCAACTCACATAAGCATTGAATTTTGTCCTGTTTATAAGTTAGAATGCGAACAAATTGATATAACAAATTGTTGGCATTGCAATATTTGGAGCGACTTTATAATCTGTCGGCCACTTCATAATATCTAGCCCAAACCCTTACCCTAACCCTATTAACCCGAATGACCTGACTTGCTTAACCTTACCCTAATGCGGACCCTAACCTAACCTTACCTGACACTAACCCTAACCATCAATGACCTATTCCTAAAATACAAAAGTCAGTAAACAGTGGCGGACAAGATTCTAAAGTCTAGCCCAATATTTATGAGGAGGACAAATACAATTTGGTGGAACATGCCTTCACTTGTTCGTTATTAAATACATGTACATATAAACATTAAAGATCTGTGCTCATTTGAGTTAGGCATGAAAAACGTTATATAACTTTCCGGCATAGCCATGCTTACTGCCATACTAGTAGTAATCATTACGAAAACATGCATATACAAATACATTGCACATTTTACCACAAAAAACGAAAATTTTGAGATGAAAAATTCTGATAAATTTTTCTTATTTCTGCTCAAAATATAGATTGTGGGTACTCGTTAGAACCCACAATCTATATTTTAGAGCAGAAATAAGAAAAAAGGATTTATCCCTATAAACCCAGTTTTACTTTATAAAAGTTGGGTTCAAGGGGTCAGAATGATATAGGTGTGTTTTCGTGATGAGATCTTGCTTGTCTGTGAGTGTGTGTTTTAGTTTTACGTCCCACCAACAGCTAAGGTCATACGGCGACGGGACCTCGGTTTTAAGACTCATCCGAAAGTCTGGAGAAGCCCAGGATCGATCCTGCGATCCCTGGTTTACAAGGCGAGTAGCGTAGCCAGTACGCCACCGAGGCTTCCTTGCTTGTCTGTGTAACTAGACACCATCTACATATACAGTTATTGTGAAAAGAATGTAAGCATCAGGTTTCGTCTCCGGTTTTACAAGAAAGCTGAAATAATCCTAATCTAGGCGTTCATTAATCTTCATTTCCTATGAAATATTACCCTGTTATTGAATTTCTTATTGGCGGGACTTTGTTATTGTTGTATATCTCGGAAGCTCCAAGTCCTGAGTATTGTCAATAATAGTAACTCCGGTACATTCCTTCGTGGGTTGTGTTCTTTCATTTATGCATTCCATTACTACACACGAGTGCTGGTAAACCACTTAGAAGGACTAAGCCTGCCCAGGCAAAGCCGTGTGAGTCAGATCGTCCAGTGCATATAAGCCTTCTGGTTTCATTGGGCGACAGGGCTTGAGATGTCATTTCACCCCAATGTCGGGTAAAAACCCCACAAAATTGGAAGCAACGTCTCCAAAATGACCTATATAGTGTTGACGGGGACGTTTAACCCAAATTCAAACAAACAAACATTACGAAAACACGCCTATACAAATTGTTAACTTTACCGCCGAAGAAACGAACATTTTAAGATGAAAAATTGTGATATGTTTCTTATTTCTGCTCAAAATATAGATCACGTGTACTCATTAGTACCGCCTCATCGGTTCTAACGAGTACCAACAATCTTTATTTTGGAGCAGAAATAAGAAAAGTACCTTTACCCCTGTACTGTATAAAAGTGGGGTTCAAGGGGGTCAAATTATATAGGCGTGTGTTCATGATGATTCATTCATTCATTCATTCCTCGATAGATATGCTCGTTCTTTCGTTCATTTGGCTGGTCTGCCTGTCATTCGTTTATTTATTTAATTCTATTCATTGGTACGTTCGTTCGCTCGGTCATTCATTGTTTCTTTTCAACATTTGTTCGCTCATCCTCTCATTCATTCGTTGGTTCGTTCGTTTCCAGCTTCTTCTGATCGGTCGTTTTATTGATTTGCTCATTTGTTCGTTGGTCGTTTTATTATTCTTTTAATCGTTTACATGTCTTGAGATTCATTCATTGTCTTGATATTCATTCATTGCCTATTATTTTTACACAGATTCTCGGCTGTGGTGTGTTAGGGGTAGGAGTATGGTTACTGGTAAAGGATTTCAGTACCCGAGAGATGTCTGCTATTATAGGATCCCGCATAATAGAGATGATCACATATGGTCTCATTGCGGGCGGTGGGTCCGCAACGGTGCTGGCGTTCTGTGGGTGCTGCGGAACAATTAAACAAGAACGATTTGTTCTTGGGTTTGTAAGTATACAGAGGAATGGATAAACCCGACATACACTGTTCACAAAAAGTAGGGGATATTTCACTTTCAGGCTGAACATTGGGAAATAAATAAAACCTTACCTGGCCAAGAGCACTATCAAATATCCATAAACTGAACCACACATCAATTCCAATGATCACGTCATTATGTCGCGGCACGGCGACCAATCTTTTGAGCGTCAACGTCATTTTTCACAAGCCCTCAATAACGTGTAGGACCGCCTCGATTGTCACAGCAGGCAATGCATCGCCGTCGCATACTTCCAATTAGTTTACGAATCGTGAACTGAGGGATCCTTCGCAGCTCTTCTTGAAGTGCTGCACCAAGCTCAACCTGGGTCCTTGGAGGCGGATCACGGCTTCGGAATCGTTTCCCGATTATCGATGGGAAATAAGTCTGATTTCATCGCAGGCCATAGTATTGTCCGAATATTTTGCCATTGAAAGTACTCAGTGACGACGCGTGCCCGATGAGCCCTAGCGTTATCGACCTAAAAGATGAATCCACGACCGTGGCGTCTAGCAAACGGTTTCACGCGAGGAGCCAACACGTTATCACGATAGTACAGTCCTGTAAATCTGCCTTGGCACACATGTAAGACTGTTTTTCAAGCCATTGTGATCCCACCCCATACAATAAATGACCCTGATCCATATCAGTCATTGTGATCCCACCCCATACAATAAAAGATCCTGATCCATATCGGTCATGAGCAACTCTAGCCGGGTCTGTTTAACGTTTACCAGTACGACGCCAGTCCATCACGAACGTCCAAGTTAACCTGGGATTCGTCGCTGAATATAACGCGAGACCACGGATTAATGTTCCAACGTCTGCACTGTGTACACCACGCAAAACGTGCTCTACAGTGCCTAGCTTCCAACGGCAGTACAACTTGCGGACGTCGTGTCTTAAGGTCACTCGAGTGAAGGCGATTTCGGAAAGTCTAGAGACATTAATCCCTCTTACTCGGCGCAGATAATGCTGTAAATATGTTGACCTTAGTCTCCGGTTGCGTAACGCTTGATTGACAACAAGGCGGTCATCGCGTCCTTTAGTACTGTTTGGACGTCCACTTCTGTAAATCCGCCACTGCTTTTGTCCTTCGGTAATGTACTCATTGTCGACTGATAACTGACTGACAACTGACTGTGACTTATTCATAACATTGCCGTCTGTAACTGCGTAGTTCCGGTCTGGACCATGCCGCGGAGCCGCCGTTCGCCGAATCATGGTTTTATTAACGAATTTATTTATGAAATCGTTTCATACAACACTTCAACAGTCGATACAGAAATTTTTATTGAAATCTCGCATCACTCTAATGTTAAAATTCACTTGCTACCCCATGTACAATTTATGCCCCCCCCCCCCCCTCCCCGTGCTACGCCACTCGAGCATAAATGTCATTCTGTTCAACGACATAATATACACACATCATAGTTAATTGGCATGGTATACCCGATATTTTATTATTCCTAATGTTTAGACTGATTGGCTCCAAGGAACCCGAATATCCCCTACTTTTTGTGAACAGTATATTTTCCGCCTTTTGTTTGCACGGGATTTGGCATTAATGACTTTCTGTTCGCTTTACTATTGACCAAGCCTTCTTAAAAAGAATTTTCTAGGGAGAAACAAGAGATTAACTAACTCAGTTTAAACCGGCCCCCGGCCATTAGGGCTTGAATAAATATATGGGCTGTATGGTGCTTCCACGCAGAGCTGAAACCGAACGCACACGAGTACTGGTAAACCGCTTAGAGGATCTAAGCCTGCCCAGGTAAAGCGATGCGAGTGGGCCCCCGTCCATGCTTATTAACCCCATTGTTTTCATTTAGTGGCAGGGCTTGAGATATCATTTCATCTCAATGTCGGGTAAAAGTCCCACAAAATTGGTAGCAACGTCTCCAAAATGACCTTTACAGTGTTGACGGGGACGTTAAACCTCAAATCAATGAAAGCTCAGTTTAAAGTGGGACAGATTAAGAATGCGTTCGGTGAGGACATATTGCAAGCTGCGATTCACGCAGTTGGATCAGTGTTGTCGCACGATTTTAGCCGTTAATATGAAGACCAACGAACATCTAAAGTCTATACGTTTACCACGCGTTGTATCAGGATTCCTCCGTCCTGTGTGTAGCGACCGTTGGCTCAGGGAACCCCACACTGATGTGAGATCAAACAATGCACATGTATTTACCTTATTAAATAGTAGTTTACATTGGCAGAAATAGAAGCCTCCGTGGTGTAGTGGTTATACTACTCGCCTTGTAAACCAGGTGTCGCAGGATCAATCCAGGGCTTCTCCAGACTTTCGAATGAGTCTTTAAACCGAGGTCCCGTCTCCGTATGACCTTAGCTGTTGGTGAGACGTAAAACTCAAACACTCACTCACATTGGCAGAAATGATGTTCCGGAATGTTTGAACATTTAACTATAATGGTGTAGAGACTCAGCTCCAAAACTTGTTCTTTACTATTTTAAATCCCACGAGCAGCAAGTCCGTGTAATAAATTGTTAATAAATTGAAACAAAAATGTTCAATAAATGGAAATCAAAATGCTCAAGTTATATAGAAAATGACCATTTATGGTCATTTGTCTTCATAATCTATATATTTCTGGTATTAATTTTACATCCAGTAATATTCAAAACCGTGTTATTATGAACCGTGTTATAAAAAGTGGTTTTCGTGTGTAACATTTCTCATGAGAAAAGAGGAAATGTTCAAAGTCAAGCATGGGTATGTTATCCTATTGAAAGGCGTCACAAAGACAAGTCCGTGTAAAGAACAACCCAGTTATCCCCACTCTATACAGAGAAAAACTTGGATTTACAGTGATACATTACTTTTCTTATTCCTGCTGCAAGACATAGGTTGTGGGTACTCGTTAGAAACGCCTCATTGAGGCGGTTCTAACGAGCACGCACAACTTATGTTTTGAGTATAAATAAGAAAAATATAAGTTTTCATCAGAAAAATGACCGTTTTGGAGAAATGAAAAAGTGTACTATGATAGATAAATGTTTTATAGTAATGAATGCATTTACTTTCAGTATGGTGTGGTGCTAACTATCGTTTGTCTCACTCTTATAGTCGGACTTGGTGTCAGCTTTATATTTAAAGACGAAGTAAGTACAGGACTGACCCTTTAGAACGCTTGTTGTTTGTTTGTTTGTTTGATTTGAGGTTTAACGTCCCCCCAACACTGTAAACGTCATTTTTAGAGACGCCACTTCCAATTTTGTGGGACTTTTACCCGACTTTGAGATGAAATGACATCTCAAGCCCTGTTGCCCAATGAAACCAATAGGGTTTATAAGCATGGACGGACCGACTCGCACCGCTTTGTCTGGGCAGGCTTAGATCCTCTAAGCGGTTTACCAGTACTCGTGTGTGGTCGGTATCAACTCTGCGTGGAAGCATCATGCAGCCCATCTATTTCTTAAAGCCCCGATGGGCGGGGCCGACTGGTTGTTGGTACTGTGTTAGGATGCGGTCACGTGATTAGGACATGGCGGACGTGTTTTATGGTGCTCCTAAGATAATAGTGATTTTAAGTGTTCTAGTCTTGTTATACGTATTCTCAGATAATATGGCTTATAGAGGAGCAAGAATAAGGACTAGGGGTGGTCGAGGTAGGGCTTTTGTACCATCTTATGATGACAGTTATAACAAACGTAGTGATCAAAATTCATTCGAGGTCCTGTCGAGCTTTCAAGATGGCGATTCGACTGATTATGAAAGTGGGCGAATTATTGATGATGAAGGGTTTACGCTTGTCAGAAAAAGGCAAAGGGTCAACACTGGAGGTAATGTGAATATTCTGCCTCTGAGTGATGTGTCGGATTGGGAGGCAGTGGAGGATATTGATTTTATGAATATGACTACGGATGAAAAACTTTCGAAAATATTTTCATCGCTAACTTGTAGCCAAAACAAAATCATGATTGTCGAACAAAAGATCGATGCTATAAATAGACTTAACGGTCGAGTCCAGAAGGTTGAAAAGGTCATTAACAGTTATAATGATAGACTTAAACTATTAGAGTACAAGTCCATTGATATCGAGGCGCGCTCCCGGCGTAATAATTTGTTGTTCAGGGGTATTCAAGAATCAACAAATGAAGATTGTCGCAAAGTGATAACCGACTTTCTGGAAAATAAACTGGGCGTAGATGAGCTTCCTTCAATGGAACGGGTGCATCGTCTAGGTCGATACAATCGGCTCAAAGGTTCCAGGCCTATTATTGCGGCTTTTAGCTTCTACAAGGAAGTTGAGGATATATTATTCCTCGCTCGATCTTTAAAGGGAACATCTTTCAGTATCAGCCGAGATTATCCGCCTGAAATAGTAAACGCCCGGAAGTCGCTGTGGCCAAAATTTAAAGATGCACGCAGCAATTCTGCAAACCAAGTCAGCATCGCTTATCCAGCTAAGTTAATAATCAATGGTGTGGTGGCAATTGATCTTTTTCCTGACTGGAACGAAGTTTTGAGAGGAAGCAGAATCTCCGTCACACAAGGAAACGATACTAACGTCACGAACGTTATGAACGTCACTCAGACGCCAACGTATGCGTCCGCAGTAAATGATATGGGGCCCCAGCAAGGAATCATACAGCCTAGTGCTCCTGTATCACACGAGGCAATGGACACACATGACTCAGATAAAGGATCTCGCTCGCTCGGATGGCTTGTAACAGAAAATCGAGTTGTTGGCAATCCCGATAAGCGAAACTCACAATCTGCCAGTGCTACTACAGGTGATGACTATAAGTGTGACCGCGCGCATGCGCAGGAGCAGATAGACCCGCCCGATGAATCTGTAACAGGGCCAGCTCCCAGCAACCTGCTAGACGATACAGAGTCGCTCACTTCACAGCTTAATGCTGAAACGGCACCACCAAACGATGCTCAGAGCACGAAATCAAATGTCGATGGACTAAGTGCTAAACCGAACAGTCAGTTTTATGAGCCTAATAACATAAACTCTCCTCCTTCACGGCCTAGAGAAACAGGCCGTAGTAAGAGTGAATTTTACCTATCACCCTCTGCACTGGCGGACTCATTACTTAAATCAGTACATGAAGAACAGAAATCAACCTCGAATATCGCAGTAGAAAATACGGTTTTAGGCGAGTCGCGTAAACCCCGCAGCCAAACGCGGTCTGGGGGAGCATCGCGTACATCCAGTAGAAATCAACAGCGCTCTCTTAGCATACAGCGCGATGCGAAAGCAACGAGTCAAAATACGAATATGAGGAAAAACGATGATAACACGGACAATTCTAAATAGGATAGCGCGGGGGTGACAGGTAAAACCGCACTTACAAATACCTGTGATTCTGTGTTTGGCTGTCTAAATGTCTGTGGGTTAAAACGTCGTTTGAACTTTCCCGACGTTGTACAAACTTTGTCACACTTTGATATTTTTTGTGTTACCGAAACGAAACTTGACAATACAGATGTTATCTCCCTTCCAGGTTACACTTTTCTGTCCCAAGAACGTAAACAAAAATCCCTTCGCAAATCGGGCGGGATAGGCATATTCTATAAAAATTATTTAGATCAAAAAATAAAAAAGATCCCAACTGACTCAGACTATATCGTATGGGTAAAATTGGATAAATCAATATTCCAAATCGAAGAAGATTTTATTCTTGGGATTTTATATATCCCACCGGCCCAGTCACGTTTTCTAAATGAAGACGAATATTTAAACCTGGAAATGGAGATTACCTCAATGTGTTGCCAGTCATCATTTGTTTGTTTATCAGGTGATATGAATGCCAGGACATCCGAGTTATGTGATTTTACCACTGCAGACAAAACTATAGCCGACATATTTAAGTTTGATCAAGATACGATAAACTTCTTCAATCAGTCAGATGAATTATCAAAATTAAATATTAATCTAAAACGTATATCACAAGACAAAAATACCAACAATAATGGTTACAGACTCATAGACATCTGTATTAATAATAATTTGTTTATTTTAAACGGCCGGTCTGGTATGGATAAAAATGAAGGAAAATGTACTTTCCGCAATCAATCATTGATAGATTATACAATCTGTTCTGTTGCTTGCCTAAAGTTATTATCAAATTTTGAAGTCATCATTACGGATTCTCTTTATAGTGATGGCCACGCTCTGCTTAAGTGGTCTTTTACAACGATGCCTCATCTAGCATGTACCCCAAAACAGACCTTAAATAAAAGTAAACCATATAAAAAATGGGATTCTCGGAAGGCCGACACGTATGCATCCACATTTCCGGTACAATTGGTAAACGATCTTTCTTCTGATTTACAGCCTACGAAAATCAGCATTAACAATGTTACAAACAGCCTAGCTAGAGCCATGACAGAAACAGCCAAAATCTGCTTCCCCGTTAAACAACCTAAATATAATAACCCAAATGATAAACCTTGGTTTGGCCCTCAATGTCGCGACGCACGGAATAATTATATGCAGGCAAGAAAGGACTTTAAACGGCTAAGGAATAATCAAGTTTACTTAAGACTTCAACAGAGTAGCAAAAATTATAAAAAGGTAATGAACTTCCATATTTCTAAGTACAAATACAAGAACGCAAATAAGCTAAGAAATATGCACTCGTCAAAACCTAAAGATTTTTGGCACTACCTCAACAGCATTAAACGACAAACAAAAACATCTTCCCCTCCACTTCAAACGTTCTATGATCATTTTAAAAATATAAACACATCTGAAGACAACACGGATTTTGATTTCCATAACTCTAAGTTCAACATCGACGATTCCAACCAAATGCTTAATGAAAATATATCTGAAAGCGAAATATCTTTAGCTATCAGAGGGCTTAAATCCGGAAAAGCGGCAGGTCATGATGAAATTATAAATGAATATATAAACTCCACCGCGCCGACTTTACTGCCTTTATACATGAAATTATTTAATACCATCTTTGACTCAGGAATTCTACCGGAATCTTGGCTGGAAGGGAAAATTTGCCCAATATATAAAAACAAGGGAGCTCAATCAGACCCTGAAAACTATCGCCCCATTACAGTCCTTAGTTGTCTTAGTAAACTATTTACATCTATACTCAATAACAGGCTGACACATTTTCTAGATGCTTTTGATTTACTTAATGAAAACCAGGCCGGTTTCAGAAAAGGATATTCTACAACAGATCATATTTTCACATTGAATGCATTGATAGAACTTTTTAAAGCTAAAAAGAAAAAACTGTATTGCGCCTTTATTGATTTTTCAAAGGCATTTGATTCCGTATGGCGCATAGGGTTGTGGAGAAAATTACTCGATACTTCTGTAAATGGGAAATTCTTTCGTTTAGTTCACAACATGTATGAAGGCATTAAGTCTAGTGTTTCTATTAATGGTAATAACTCAGCCTTTTTCGCATGCGACTGCGGAGTCCGACAAGGTGAAAACCTTTCCCCTCTGCTATTTTCGATATATTTAAATGATCTTGAATCATATTTGCTGCACAAAGGTCTCTCCGGAATTACGGTTGACATTAACGATGACGATATTATGATTTATTTAAGAATATTTACATTACTGTACGCCGATGATACTGTGCTGATGGCAGACAGTCCGGAAGAGCTACAGAGTTGCTTAGCACACTTTGCCACATATTGTCAGGAGTGGAAATTAAACATTAACATCGAAAAAACAAAAATTCTTATTTTTGGCGCGCGTAAAAGGCCAAGTTTACAGTTTAATATCAACAATACCAACATCGAAGTTGTAGACAAATATAAATATCTAGGGATTTTCTTTTCTCAATCCGGCAGTTTCCTCAATGCCAGGAAACATATTGTCCAACAAGCCAAAAAAGCCATGACCCTTCTATTTATAAGAATTAATAATTTAGATATACCCGTAGATCTACAACTTAAACTATTTGACCATACAGTTTTGCCAATTTTAACTTATGCGTCTGAAGTGTGGGGCTACGAAAAATTGGATATGGTCGAAAAGGTCCATAATGATTTTCTTCGTAAAATTACTATGGCCAGAAAAAGTACCCCTCTATATATGATATACGGCGAACTCGGACGCTACCCGCTAGAAATCATTGTCAAAAGCAGAATAGTAGGCTTTTGGAGAAGAATCATCCAAAGTAATGATTTTAAACTGTCATTACTATTATATCAGTGTTTGCTTCATTCAGGTACAAATTTCTCAAAATGGATACAATTTACGAAAAATATATTTAACCAAATAGGACGGCCAGACATATGGACCCTTCAACAAAACTCTCACTCACAATCTCTAAGTCGCTTCGCCAAGAAAATACTTATTGATCAATTCATACAGTCCTGGCAAGGGCAGGGTGCTCAGTCGACAAAGGCTCTTATCTATTTTAATTTTAAACAGAACTTTGGTCTTGAAAAATACTTCACTGCAATGCCTCGTAAGTTTGATATTTTATTTTTCAAAGTGCGGACAAGTAACCATAAATTACCAATAGAAACCGGTAGATGGGACGGAACGGAAATACATGATCGAAAATGTAACCTGTGTACTCTGAACGACATTGGAGATGAATTCCATTACGTATGTAAATGCCCATATTTTGCTGAAGAGAGACGTAAGTTTATAAAGCCCTATTACATAAATCGCCCAAATATGTTAAAATTTGTAGAGTTACTCAAAAGTAACAAAATTAAAACCATTAAAAAGTTATGCCTCTTTATGGAAATAGTTTTCCGACAGTTCCATTAATATAATTTGCATTGTCACCTCTCCCATAAAACAGCATAATAACCCCGTGCCCACATAATAAATTAGGTAACCCATTAATTTCATACGATAACAGAATTCTGAATCCGTACTGATGTATTTTTTTTTTTTTTTTCTGTAAGATTGAATTTGTTTCATTCGTTGAGAGAGGTGCACGGAGTGCTCGACAAATCTCGTATTTTGTTTTTTTCTCCAACTCATTTGAGAAATTCAACAACAAAGGACGTTAAACATAGCATGTGACGTGTTCACAAGTTGTTTTACTGGGAATATGACGTTGACCCGACGTCGCACTGACGTTGATCCAACGTCCTGACGTTGCACCGACGTTGATGCGAGGTTGCGTTCGCATTATGTGTTCTTGAGCATGGGTGTAGATCCGGCGTCGCACTGGCGTCGATCCAACGTCCTGACGCTGTACCGACGTTGGTGCGACGATGCGTTCGCATTATGTGTTCTTGAACATGGATATATGTAGATCAAAGACACAGTTTTGTTGTGTAGCACAGTGCAACTGTGTTTTTGCTTAGTATTATTATCATCATTATTATTATTAGTAATAGTAGTAGTATTTATAATATGGCTGGGGTTATGCCATTCTCTTCTCCCTTGTACTTTCGCTTTCGTTATTCGAGGGAGAAGGGTAAGACTGGCATTTATATATTTGCTTCTCTCTCCCTCCGAGGTTTGTGAAGCTAACGAGTTCACATGCGGCGATTGCGTGTGGAACAAGAGTCTAATTTAATTAGCTTTCAAATCTAAACAAACTCGACATTCAAATCTGGTCCCGCTGCCAACAGTGATGATAAATCTAACCTTATACTAGGTAATTGACGTGGATACGTCGCACCGGTGCCGATTCAACGTTCCTGCGTTGGTTCGACGTTGATGCGGCGTTGTACCCGAGTGATCTGAGAAAATCTCGTGATCCCAACTATGCACATGAATGCCGAGCGAAACATACATTTCTGTTGTTGTTTAAGGTACAGTGTTGGCATCCTGACATCTGCTTTTTTCCATCACTTTCTCGCTTGTACTTCGGGGAGAAGGGTGAGGTGACATGTATTTTTGCATCTCTCTCTCTCTCTCTCTCTTTTTTTTTTTTTTTTTTATATAAATTAAAGGAACTACCTTGAAAAGTTGTAACATATCCAAATTATTTGCTTCAGTATGTCATGACTGCCTGACACGGTAACCCACTAACAACTGCATGGGCTGCACGTGACTTGTGTATCACGAACTGAGTATTTGTTTACATATATTAAAGATGCATTATTTACCGTATTAACCTATGTATAATAACGAAAATTGAAGTGGCCAGTTCCAAATTAAAAGGATGTCTTGTTTGTTTTGTTCATGCGCAGTGTTAAAAAAAAAAAAAAAAAAAAAAAAAAAATGCACATACCTTTGGCAACGGTGTAGACTCCGATAAGACACCGCATTCTGTGCCGTCTGACCTGGGTGAATTATGTTTGCCAATGTCTCCAAGACCGGCCACTATGCATACATGGGTTATTACACTATTTCATACTATTGCAATCTGAATTAGTTCGTTTGCTCTCTCTCTCTCTCTCTCTCTCTCTCTCTCTCTCTCTCTCTCTCTTGTGTCGATGGTACCTAAAACGCCGATGCGACATCATGATGCGCATAGCGTCGCATGCGCATCTTGATGCCGCATTGTTGTTGTTGCTTTAAAGAGTTATTATTTGTAGTTTTTTTCTCCTCTGGACCTAAACCACCCCCACCCCGTTCTGTGGCTAATTAATACACCATTGTTGTCTTTGTCATGTATATGCAACGTCTACCATGTCCATGTATTTTGTATTATGTATGTATGTTCCTCATGTGTCTTTGTAATAAGACCTGAGTGTAAATAAAGAATATGTATGTATGTATGAGACCGTGTTATAATGAGGTTGTGTTATAATGAGACTGTTTATAATGAAACTTCGATGATAGAACATGTAGTAAAATGAACATTTGGGAGTAATGGCATGAACATGTGTATCTTAATGCAAGTGTTGAATTTGACATCGACTGTGTGGATTCAATAGCAGAAAGGATGATATTGCACATACATATTCTTAAACGTTTTATGTATGCGGAACCCTTAATTCTACATAAACTGCACATGTCCGTGAAAATGAATAAATCCCACTGTGGACACAGAAATGTTTGGTTTACAAGCGTTTACATTATTTCTTTATTCTCTGCTCAAAAGCAAACATCACGTTAACAAGTCCATGAAATAAACACCCTTTAAACCCAACTTTATATAGTAAACAATAGTTTTCTTATATTTATTTTTAGAAATAGGTTGTGGGTACTCGTTAGAACCGCCTCATTGAGGCGGTTCTAACGAGCACCCACAACCTATGTTTAGAGTACAAATAAGACAAATAAGTTTTCTTGAGAGAAATGACCAGTTTGAAGAAATGAAAGGCTATACAATGTCACACGAATCTGTTATCATAATTGTTTGTTCGTACTCGTTAGAACTGTCTCAACGAGTCGGTTCATTTCTCAAGTTGAAATTAAAAGCAATACCGCAACTTCGTCAGAATCATGTCATTTCAAACACATTGAAGTATTGTCTTATCCATGGGACAAGGATATCCCACTATATGGCTAGACACGCTGTCCCAATCTGTCAATAGTTGCTGTATATAGCTTTATCATACCACGTCGCGTCGGAGGATGAAATAACGCCTTGTATTGAATTCGATAGTCCACTAGTGAATTAGATATGCAAATAAGTTAGATTACACGTATGGCCTCCTTAACGACGTCGCGTTTACTGGCGGAATATTAACATATTCGTGAAAAAAACGTGAATTATCAATGACATAATGATAAATAGAATCTTGCATCCGTGCTCATGTATTATTATTTTTTAAACTCATTGATGAAAAGGCATAAAAGGCTCGGCTAAGCCTCGCATCTTACACTTATTGCTTAACTCTTTAATAAATTCAATAATACATGAACACACATGTAAGATCCTCTATGCACCATGTTCATTACACTGGAACTACTGCTGTCACGTGTCATGGAAAGAAAATGATCAAATGTACGGGCTAACCCGGCTCTTATATTAAAATTCTTATATTAAGACCCCCTTTAGGACTGTTCAAAAGTGGTCTTTAAGACCACTTTTGAACAGTCCCAAAGGTTGTCTCTGACCAGAGGACACTGTATGCAGAAAACACTAAGACGAAATAACAGCAACCTTCTAAATAAGCTTTTTACAGTAGAACTAGTCTTAATTTTAGGTGGTCTTAACCAGTATCTTGCTGTTCACGACAACCCCTATCTTTGGAAACAGTGTATATCCAGATCAGATGGCTTCTGAAGAAGCCATCTGATCAGGATCTACACTGTTTGGCATTCAGTTTATGAATTTGTAGCAATAAATTACATCAAGTAATGTGATTGGTTGATAGACAGAAATGGGTGTGGCTTAAATGAATATTCAGCAAGATAAGGGTTAATAGCGAAATTTCACTGTATTTTATTATTTTTTTCAGATAGCTGATAATATAAAGACGCAGTTCAAAACAACGATAATAAAGCAATATGGTGTCAATATTACTAAAAATTCTACCAATAAGCTCATCACAGACGCCTGGGATTCTATGCAGAGATCGGTCAGTATTTTTTTTTTCATTTTGACCATGTGAGCCCCGCCAAGCGAATTTGTGTCTTCGAGCATTCCGTCATGACAAATTTTAACTGCGCATGCCAAGCCATTCAGAGGAGCCAGGGATATGGCTTTCTGTCTGAAGGTTCCTCTTGATTCACTGCTTGTATGAGCGAGCAACGAAGGTTCAGGCGAGACTGCGCGGATGCGCAGGCTCGCCTGAACCTTCGCTGTTCGCATAGGCGATAAGTACCATGTCGCTTGACGGGGCCCATGTAAGAATAATCAATACGTAAGACATATTTCCGATTTTTCTCGTAAGGGTGATAGTTTTTTGTGTGTGTGTGTGCGATTTCCATCTGCTTTCTTGTACTCTGAACTTCCCTAAAAAAGTGAGTCTCCTCTAAAAGGGAAAAAATTGCTCTCAGGAGCAAATTCATTCTTTAAAGAGTAAACCCCTATCGACAAGGGGGAGATAATGTTAGCAAGTCCATGAAATGATGACCCAATAAACTCAACTTTAAATGGAGAAAACTAGGGTTTACGGGGTATACTTCATTTTGCTTATTTCTGCTCCAAGACATAGGCGGTTCTAACGAGTACCCACAGCCTATGTTTGGAACATAAATAAGAAAAATATCACAAATTTTCATCGGAAAAGTAGACCTTTTGAATATATGAAAGAATGCACAATGTCACACGGGGTGGAGATTGATCATGAAATCTTTTCGACGGTCATTCTCTCCCACCGATTCAAGAAGGCCAGTTGTTAGTTTCTGGCTAAAGAATGTGCACTGTACTGGAAAAGTGTGGATAGGTAAATTGACCGGCTCGAAAATGACCCGGCTAAATAGTGTTGATTGACTGGGCCGTTAAACTCCAATGCACGCAAACAAACAAAATGTCACACGGGTGAGTCATCGTAATCTTACCCCTATCGACAAGGGAGGGAAAATATTTGAACACGTTGTTATCCAGGGATACAAGTTAACAGTGTAGACCTGATCAGGGCAAAATACTCAGCATCACGCCAACACGTATAAAAAATATTTTTAACCCCTCTATATAGTAAAACTGGGTAAATTATATTTCTTATTTCTGCAATCATAGAATGTGGGTTCTCGTCAAGGCCGTTTTAACGAGTACCCACAGTCTATGTTTTTGAGCAGAAATTAGAAAAACGTCAGGATTTAATCATCTTGGTGGTAAATTTGTGTGTTGTGTTGCTTCAGGGGAGATTACCTTAACCCGTTTATTTTTAGCTCACCTGTCACGTAGTGACAAGGTGAGCTTTTGTGATCACTTTTTGTCCGTCGTCCGTCGTGCGTCCGTGCTTCCGTCCGTACGTGCGTCCGTGCGTCCGTAAACAATTTCAAATAAGTATATCTCTAATACCCCATGGTCAATCTTGATCAAATTTCATGAGAAGCATCATCAGGAAGGGGGAAAGGCTGCATAAGGTTTTTGGGCTGATCAGATGGGAATTGTGGTTGCCATGGCAACATATAGCTCCCATAGACTTACAATGGGAAAAAATTAAAATATCTTCTTCTCTGAAACCACAGGGCCCAGAGCTTAGATATTTAGCATGTATTAACGGCCAGTGGTCACCTACATAATTCCTGCCAATCATGCCCCTGGGGTCCAAATTGGCCACGCCCCGGGCCCCTTCGCTTCCATAGACTCATAATGGAACAAAAAGCTTAAAAAATCTTCTTCTCTGAAACCACAGGGCCCAGAGCTTAGATATTTAGCATGTAGCAATGGCAAGTGGTCACCTACATAATTCCTGCCAATCATGCCCCTGGGGTCCAAACCGGCCACGCCCCGGGGCCCTTTAGCTCCTATAGACTCATAATGGAAAAAAGCTTCAAAAATCTTCTTCTCTGAAACCACAGGGCCCAGAGCTTAGATATTTAGCATGTAGCAATGGCCAGTGGTCTCCTACATAATTCCTGCCAGTCATGCCCCTAGGGTCCAAATTGGCCACACCCCGGGGCCCCTTCGCTCCCATAGACTCATAATGGAACAAAAAGCTTCAAAAATCTTCTTCTTGGAAACTACAGGGCCCAGAGCTTAGATATTTAGCATGTAGCAATGGCCAGTGGTCACCTACATAATTCCTGCCAATCATGCCCCTGGGTTCCAAATGGGGGATGCCCCGGGGCCCCTTCGCTCCCATATCCTCATAATGGAACAAAAAGCTTCAAAAATCTTCTTCTCGGAAACCACAAGGCCCTGAGCTTAGATATTTAGCATGAAGCAACGGCAAGTGGTCACTTACATAATTCCTGCCAATCATGCCCCTGGGGTCCAAACGGGCCACTCCCCAGGGCCCTTTAGCTCCTATAGACTCATAATGGAAAAAAAGCTTCAAAAATCTTCTTCTCTGAAACCACAGGGTCCAGAGCTGAGATATATGGCATGTAGCAACGGCAAGTGGTCACCTACATAATTCCTGCCAATCATGCCCCTGGTGTCCAAACCAGCCACGCCCCGGGGCCCTTTAGCTCCTATAGACTCATAATGGAAAAAAAAAGCTTCAAAAATCTTCTACTCTGAAACCACAGGGCCCCGAGCTGAGATATTTGGCATGTAGCAACAGCAAGTGGTAACCTACATAATTTCTGCCAATCATGCCCCTGGGGTCTAAATGGGCCACACCCAAGGGCCCCTTAGCTCCCATAGACTCATAATGGAAAAAAGCTTCAAAAATCTTCTTCTCTGAAACCACAGGGCCCAGAGATTAGATATTTAGCATGTAGCAACCCCCAGTGGTCACCTACATAATTCCTGCCAATCATGCCCCTAGGGTCCAAATTGGCCACGCCCCGAGGCCCCTTCGCTCCCATAGACTCATAATGGAACAAAACGCTTCAAAAATCTTCTTCTCAGAAACCACAGGGCCCAGAGCTTAGATATTTAGCATGTAGCAATGGCAAGTGGTCACCTACATAATTCCTGCCAATCATGCCCCTGGGGTCCAAACGGGCCACGCCCCAGGGCCCTTTAGCTCCTATAGACTCATAATGGAAACAAATTTCAAAAATCTTCTTCTCTGAAACCACAGGGCTCAGAGCTGAGATATTTGGCATGTAGCAACAGCAAGTGGTCACCTACATAATTCCTGCCAATCATGCCCCTGGGTTCCAAATTGGCCACATCCCGGGGCCCCTTAGCTCCCATAGACTCATAATGGTAAAAAAGCTTCAAAAATCTTCTTCTCTGAAACCACAGGGTCCAGAGCTTAGATATTTAGCATGTAGCAACGGCAAGTGGTCACCTACATAATTCCTGCCAATCATGCCCCTGGGTTCCAAATGGGGGACGCCCCGGGGCCCCTTTGCTCCCATATCCTCATAATGGAACAAAAAGCTTCAAAAATCTTCTACTCGGAAACCACAAGGCCCAGAGCTTAGATATTTAGCATGTAGCAACGGCAAGTGGTCACCTACATAATTCCTGCCAATCATGCCCCTGATGTCCAAACGGGCCACGCCCCGGGGCCCTTTAGCTCCTATATACTCATAATGGAAGAAAAGCTTCAAAAATCTTCTTCACTGAAACCACAGGGCCCCGAGCTGAGGTATTTGGCATGTAGCAACAGCAAGTGGTATCCTACATAATTCCTGCCAATCATGCCCACTGGGGTCCAAATTGGCCACACCCCTGGGCCCCTTAGCTCCCATTGACTCATAATGGAAAAAAAGCTTCAAAAATCTTCTTCTCTGAAACCACAGGGCCCAGAGCTTAGATATTTGGCATGTAGCAACCGCCAGTGGTCACCTACATAATTCCTGCCAATCATGCCCCTGGGTTCCAAATGGGCGACGCCCCGGGGCCCCTTCGCTCCCACAGACTCACAATGGAACAAAAAGCTTCAAAAACTTCTACTCGGACACCACAAGGCCCAGAGCTTAGATATTTAGCATGTAGCAACGACAAGTGGTCACCTACATAATTCCTGCCAATCATGCCCCTGGGGTCCAAACGGGCCATGCCCCGGGGACCTTTGGCTCCTATAGACTCATAATGGAAAAAAGCTTCAAAAATCTTCTTCTCTTAAACAACAGTTTGTTTGTTTGTTTGTTTGATTTGAGGTTTAACGTCCCCGTCAACACTGTAAAGGTCATTTTGGAGACGTTGCTTCCAATTTTGTAGGACTTTTACCCGACATTGAGATGAAATGACATCTCAAGCCCTGTCGCCCAATGAAACCAATAGGGTTCATTAGCATGGACGGTCCGCCTCGCACCGCGGTTCCTGGACAGGCTTAGATCCTCTAAGCGGTTTACCAGTACTAGTGTGCGGGCCAGATTCAGCTCTGCGTGGAAGCATCATGCAGCCCATATATTTCTTCAAGCCCCCAGACCTCAGGTATTTGACATGTAGCAATGGCATGTGGTCACCTACATAAATCCTGCCAATCATGCCCCTAGGGTCCAAATGGGCCAGGCCCTGGGGCCCCTTAGCTCCCATAGACTCAAAATGGAAAAAAACTTCAAAAATATTCTTCTCTGAAACCAAAGGGCCCACAGTTTAGATATTTAGAATGTAGCAAGGACAATTGGTCACCTACATAATTACTGCCAATCATGCCCCTGGGTTCCAAATGGGCCACGCGCCTGGGCCCCTTTGCTCCCATAGACTCATAATGGAAAATAGCTTAAAAAATCTTCTTCTCTGAAACCACAGCGCCCAGAGCTTAGATATTACGCACATAGCAATCGCAAGTGGTCACCTACATAATTCCTGCCAATCATGCCCCTGGGATCCAAAAGTGCCACGCCCCGGGGCCACTTAGCTCCTATAGACTCATAATGGAAAAAAAGCTTAAAAAATCTTCTTCTCTGAAACCACAGGGCCCAGAGCTTAGATATTTAGCATGTAGCAATGGCAAGTGGTCACCTACATAAATCCTGCCAATCATGCCCCTGGGGTCCAAATGGGCCACACCCTGGGACCCCCTTAGCTCCCATAGACTCATAATGGAAAAAAGACTTCAAAAATCTTCTTCTCTGAAACCACAGCGCCCAGAGCTTAGATATTTAGCATGTAGCAACGGCAAGTGGTCACCTTCATATTTCCTGCTAATCATGCCCCTTGGGTCAAAATGGGTTACGCCCCGGGGCCCCTTAGCTCCCATAGACTCATAATGGTAAAAAGCTTCAAAAATGTTCTTTTCAGAAACTGTGAAGCACGGAACTTAGATATTTAGTATCTAGCAACATAAAATAGCCAGCTACATAAATCCAGCTAACCCTGCCCCTGGGGTCAAAATTGGCCTCGCCCCAGCTCATCACCTCCAATAGACTTATAATGGAAAAAAACTTAAAAGATCTTCTTCTATGAAACCATAAGGCCCAGAGCTTAGATTTTTAGTATGTAGCAACATCAAGTGGCCACCTACATAAATCCTGCCAGTTATGCCCCTGGGATCCAAATTGGCCCCACCCCAGGGCTCTTTAGCTTCCATAGACTTAAAATTGGAGAAACTTCAAAAATCTTCTTCTCTGAAACCACAGGGCCCTTATAATGAAAAAAAAAACAACTTAAAATGGGGAAAAAATCTTCAAAAATCTTCTTCACTGAAACCATAAGTCCCAGAGCTTAGGTATTTAGCATGTAGCAATGTCGAGTGGTCGCCTACATGGATCCTGCCAATCATGCCCCTGGGGTCCAAATCCTGTGGCCCCTAAACTCCAACAAACTTATAATGGAAAAGGCTTCAAACATCTTCTTTGAAACCATGAAGTACAGACCTTAGATATTTAGTATATAGCAACACAAAATGGTCGCCTACATAAATCCTGCCAACCATGCCCTTTGGGTCAAAATTTGTCCAGCCCCAGGGCTCATTAGCTACTAAAGACTTAAACTGGAAAAAACTTAAAAGTATCATTTTTCTCCAAAACCATAAGGCACAGATTTTGTTTGATTTGTGGTTTTACATCCCCATCAACACTGTATAGGTCATTTTGGAGATGTCTCTTCCAATTTTGTGGGACTTTTACCCGACATTGAGATGAAATTACATCTCAAGCCCTGTTGCCCAATGAAACCAGTAGGGTTTATAAGCATGGACACCGCTTTGCCTGAGCTTAGATATTTAGTATGTAACAATGTCAAGTGGTTTCCTACACTAATGATTTTCTGGTACACAGGTGAGCGATATAGGGCCATTGGGCCCTCTTGTACTTGATTTACCACGGTTACTGAACCTCCATTATATGTTAAACCCACTCAATGGGCGATTGACGGTTGTCAGTGGTAAAACTCATTTATAGCCGCACTTTTCTTGCCGATGTGACTCATGGTGATTTTCAAGGTTCAATCATTGGACTTTGACAGAATATGGCGTTTGATCTGGACCTATACAGTTTGCTTAAAAATAAAAGTCCCTGTTCACGACCATTTTCCAAGCGTACACTCAGTGACACAGTGACACGCTATACCCATTGCAATCAGTTCTTTGATTTTTATTTCAGCTGGGTTGTTGTGGTGCCTATGGGGATGTGAACGATGATTATAGCTGGGGAATATACAAACAACAGAGCATCTGGCATAAACACTATAAACCTGATGGTACAAGTATGTGCATGGTAGTTCATAACATAGATGTGAAACTCCTGTCAAAGCTGATCATACATGAATACAGTTAAAAGAGTTTTGCCTTCATTTCAAAGGGAAATAACTTTCATGGATCGGTCGTTTCGTCTCTAACGTTGGAATCAAATTAAAAGTGTGCAAGGGTGGGAGGCGTCGGGGTGTGGGGAGGAAAGCTTCTTTAAGAAAATGGATACATACCCATTGTCTTCAACATCTGTTTTCTTTATCAAGATTCTTTTATTTATATATATCGAACTGGTCTTTCTTTAATCAGAGTTGGCGAAAAACGCAATTTTGGTGAGAAGCCACCTGTTTTATAAATTGTTTCCTTTAGAAATGTTTTCTACTCATAAAGGAAAACATTTGCTCCATGGGAGCAAATTGTTTGCTTTAAGAATAGATTGTAAGAATAATACTTAATATTTGCTGCCAATGAAAAATATGTTATCTTCTTATTACCCCAAGGAACAAAATCTTCTAGTACCATAGCAAGCAAAACTTCTTCGAGCTTATACGCTCAGCGAAGACTCAGATCCTCAGATCAGCCTGCGCATCTGGGCAGTCTGATGAGAGTCTTCGCTGTACACTATATGGATACCTAGAGGTCGTGGTTCGATGTCGGGCTTCTGAAAACTTTCGGATGAGTCTTTAAAACGAGGTCCCGTCTCCATATGACATTAGCTATTGGTGGGACATAAAACTCAAACACACACACACCATAAGCTTCTTCAATAAGACATGGAAGCTCGTTTTCAGACTATGTGTCAAAGAGTGATTTGAGACTTTCCTGAGGCTCATTTGGGTCTTCACTGGCCACCCATGCTCGAAAAAAAAAACATTTTCATCACGAAAACATGCCTATATAATTTTGACCCCCTTGAATCCCACTTTTATATTGAAAAACTTGGGTTTACAGGGGTAAACCTTATTTTTCATATTTCTGCTTTAAAATATTTATAGGTTATTGACTTTATATTGTGAAATATTCGGCACGAGTTCATATGGCGAAGGACGCACGAGCTCGTCTCCGCCATATGAACGAGTGCCGAATATTTTACAATATAAAGTCAATAACCTTTTTATTATATACCCAAAACTTTGATTGTCTGCTAGGATTCAGGATTGCCTTGCAAAGAAATCTGAACGTAAAATGAGATTATACGTCTTAAAGTGGTTTGAATTGGAAAATAATGCAGTCTTCCTACACAATGAAAACCCACGCCCAATGGCGCCAAAGTGAAGACGACGTTAACGTTGGTGGACGTGAGGTCATTAAAAACATTGACGTTTACCAACACAGGACGCCATTTTTACTGACGTTTTCGTTTTGTTTCTTTTAAAATACTGTTGATTTCCTGAAAGAAATTATTGAATATCTGAACAGATTGCAGGAAGGTCATATTTGCTAGCATAAAATGCGCTTTATGCACCTTGTCACAGCTTATATTCGTTTTGCTTTAGGTTATTCCAGTCGATACGCACGACAAGATGGCTGCCGGATTTTAGTATCGAAATGGACACACTTGAAAGTAGTTCTAAATTGTGAACGTGACTGCTTATCTACGGGCAATATGAACTTGACTACGGGCAATATGGAAAAATATTGACCCGGTAACTTCTGTACAAAGTAAACAGGACATTTTCTGGGTATATAATAAATTACAATTTTTCATCTTAAAATTATCATTTTTTCGGCGGAAAAATTTACAATGTATTTGTATATGCATGTTTTCGTTATGTGCTTGCTTTAATATGGGCATGGCATAGCTCAAGATAAGGCGCTTTTTTATCCGAAAAGTGATAACATTTTTCTTCTTTCTGCATGAAAAAATATATTGTGGGTACTCATGAGTGCCCTCAACATATGTTTCGTGCAGAAATATAAAAAAAATAATACGCGGATACCCACTCCTATCTGGGGCTATGGATGTCTTTGCGTAAGTAATCATAACTAAGAATTGAATGAGTCCCAAATTATTTTTACAGTTTTTGCAAATGTGCAGGTTTGCACATCGTGCTAATACGAGTGTTTGTTCACTTGACACGAGTTTCAACGAGCTAACGGAAGATATTATAAAGGTGAAAGGAACATGCATGTTTTTTTCTGTTTCAGAGTTTACACTGGCCCCCGCCCATAGGGGCTTGAAAAAATATATTGGCTGCATGATGCTTCCACGCAGAGCTGAATCCGGCCCGCACACTAGTACTGGTAAACCGCTTAGAGGATTTAAGACTGTTCATTGGGCGACAGGGCTTGTGATGTCATTTCATCTCAATGTCGGGTGAAAGTCCCACAAAATTGGAAGCAACATCTCCAAAATGACCTTTACAGTGTTGACGGGGACGTTAAACCTCAAATCAGAGTTTACACAATTAAGGGATACTTGTTTTCAGAATCCTAATTTTACATTATGATAACGCATTTGTGCGACATAGTGCAGTCTTTCAGATCTCCAAAACAGTTAAAATGTATTTCCACTTTCTCGCATGTGACCCGAGCCAGGCTCGAACCCTAGCGGTCAGAGGCTTAATGATTAAGAGTCAGCGCTTTTATGCAATAGGCCACGGTGGCCCGTTTATGTTTTTAGTAGAAACAAGAAAACTATTGTATAACCCTGCAAATCCCAGTTTTCTTGCTGGTCACGACAACCCCTATCTTTGCAAACAGTGTAGATCCAGATCAGATGGCTTCTGAAGAAGCCATCTGATCAGGATCTTCACTGTTTTAAATTCAGTTTATGAATTTGTAGGAATAAATTACATCAAGTAATCTGATTGGTTCAAAGTCAGAGATGGGTGTGGCTAAAATAAATATTCAGCAAGAGAAGGGTTTACGTGATGAGGAGTGCACCTCACTTTTCCCCACTAAAAGTGGGCATAACAAGAGTATTATTCACACTTTCTTGTTGTCTTGATGTAAAGAAAACTAGAGTTTACATCATTTACTTACTTTTGGTCAAAAACATTGGTTGTGGGTACATGTACCTATCTCACATGTGTTAAATGCTCATCATGATTCTAGGTTGGCAGCAGTAATAGAAAAGTAACTTAATTATTCATCTGAAAATCATACACCATCACGAAAACACGCCTATATAATTTTGACCTCCTTGAACCCCACTTTTATATAGTAAAACTGGGGTTTCCGGGGGTATACCTTATTTTTCTTATTTCTGCTCTAAAATATAGATTGTGGGTACTCGTTAGAACCGCCTCGATGAGGCGGTTCTAACGAGTACCCACAATCTATATTTTGAGCAGAAATAAGAAAAATATCACAATTTTTCATCATAAAATTTTCATTTTTTCGGCGATAAAGGTGGCAATGTATATGTATAAGCGTGTTTGCGTAATGGTTGCAAATAGTGTTATCATAAAAAGAATTATTGCAAAAAAAAACAAAAAACAACAACAAAAAAAAAACAACAACAAACAACAGAGATAATTGTTTTGAAAATTGTCATTTTGGTAAGTAAATCGTCAGTTTTAACGGTTGCAAAGTTACTTTTACGATGGTGAGGCGCCGTACAAAGCAACTGCGACAACAAAAATATGTTTTGTCTAGGGTATACATTACATCTAGTTTGGCTCAAAATCAAGCATTGTAGGTAAGACAGATAATACATGTGGTTGGTTTCAGCTCTGCGTGGAAGCATCGTGCAGCCCATCTATTTCTTCAAGCCCTGATGGGCGGGGCCGACGTATCATAATGACGTCGGGCTTCCGACAGTATATCGCAGGATATCCTATCGCAAATTGTGAGCAGAAATAAGAAAAAAATCTTTCATCTGAAAATTTTCATTTTTTTTCGGCGATACAATTTACAATGTAATTGAATAGACGTGTTTTCGCAATAATCTTAAGAATTCTGTCACCGTACTTTCTACCTGGCCCATCCCTACTCACAAATTTCAAAATGGACTCCGGTTTTATATGGTAGGAGATTCCATATAAAAATGGGTAAAAAGACTAGTTTGCTATCTAGTCTTGCTATCTAGTCAGTATTTGCATATTCAGCTTTCTCTTTGCATCACGAAAACACGTCTACATAATTTTGACCCCCCCCCCCCCCTTGAACCCCACTTTTATATAGTAAAACTGGGGTTTCCGGGGGTATACCTTATTTTTCTTATTTCTCCTCTAAAATATAGATTGTGGGTACTCGTTAGAACCGCCTCGATGAGGCGGTTCTAACGAGTTCCCACAATATATATTTAGAGCAGAAATAAGAAAAATATCACAATTTTTCATCATAAAATTTTCATTTTTTCGGCGATAAAGGTGGCAATGTAGTTGCATAGTCGTGTTTGCGTAATGGGAAATGGGTCTGCATGAAAATAACTGGAAGAGGTGGTGGATGGTATGCATGTGTACATTTAATCGGATGTCAGTGATTTGGAATTTTAAGCCAGGACCAAGTAGTTAAAAGCAAAGTCGGATGTTATCAAATAGTTAACTGTTCTAACGGAAACAATATGTATTTCTCAAGTATTTTTTTCTTGGAAAAATCTTAGCAAAATGAGCGCACATTTTTCTGCTAATTAACATTTAATAATCAAAGTTTTAACAATATGTTAACCAGTCGCATGCGGGAAACCCCTAAAGAGGTACCTTGGCAAACAGTGTAGGCCCAAGGCGGTGTCTGAGCAGCGCCTGCACTATTTGCTAACAGAATTTTCCGTCAAAAAATAGTGTAAAAATGAAAAAATACGCCTGGCACCCTTTATATGACAAATAGACTAGTCCAACATATGGAATGGAAGAGTCCACTAGTATACAATGGGTTAACAAACGACATGCTTTGTTTTGAACAACTGGGTCCGGGTTTCTAAATGTGGGACCATGCCATGGCATGTACGTGATGTGTTTCTTTCTTTCTTTTAATGTTTTGTTTTAACAACGATTCCATCTATCAGTGTAGAGCAAAATAACTCAATATTTAGCATTTGGAAAACATGTCCATGTGCAATAATGGCGTCCAACATGGTGTCTGAAATAACAAATATTATGGAAAAATTGTTACATCTTTCTTATTTCTGCTTACAAGATAGATTGTGGGTGCTCGTTCTAACGAGTACCCACACTCTATGTTTTTGAGCAAGAATAAGGCAGATAATGTACACACCCTTAAACCCCTTTAACTCTATATAAAGTGGGTTTTAGAGTGGTCTTTGTTTCACGGCCTTGTTATCCTGGTGGTAACAGTTTCCAAAAATGTTGAGGTGACATTGTTTAAGTTATTCCGTTAGCTTTATCCCTTGTTGGAAAAAAACTCAGTTCCGTATCATTAGTACATTCTTCTAATATCGTTTTATTTTGGTGATCTCGACGACGACCGTGCAACGTCAATGCATTGTCATGACTTTGACTCGACGTTGATACAACGTTGCCTACACGTTGTTTGCCGGTCGTTATATATTTCAAGGTTTAGATAAATTAAGTGAGTGTGCCCCGGCTTTTTTCTGAAAAAAAAAAAATCATCTTTTAGCTGATTCGTACTACACTAGCATGCGTGCCTGGTTTGGCATACGCTCAGTTGCATTTCGTTCGATTTTGATGACACTGTTTTGTTTGTTTGATTCAAGGTTTAACGTCCCCGTCAACACTGTAAAGGTCATTTTGGAGACGTTTGTTCCAATTTTGTGGGACTTTTACCCGACATTGAGATGAAATGACATCTCAAGCCCTGTCGCCCAATGAAACCAAAAGAGTTTATTAGCATGGACTTGCACTGCGGTTCCTGGACAGGCTTAGATCCACTAAGCGGTTTACCAGTACTAGTTTGCGGGCCAGATTCAGCTCTGCATGGAAGCATCATGCAGCCAATATATTTCTTCAAGCCCCTATGGGCGGGGCCGCTTGATGACACTGTGCTCACTTTTAAAGCCAAAAGGAATAAAGCTGTCGAATTTCAGCCAAGTTACAACAACGCAACCGGCAAGTTAGCACTAGGCCTTCTCTCAGACGCACGTTTGATGTTGTTTGAGACAAATATCAAATACGTGCCGAAAGCTTTGTAGCACCGTTTTGAACTGTCCATCACGTGCTTCTGAACTGGTAATCGAGATGACTGACAACCGTCTTTGAACGTTAAAAGCGTGGGCGGGACAATAGCGCTGTCACTTTATGTTACAATCGATTTTCAATACTGCTGAAAAGGAGATTGTGGATACTCGTTAAAACATCGAAGCGGTTCTAACTAGCAGTACCCACAATCTATATTCTGCTCAAAACAGAGATTGTGGATACTCGTTAAAACCTCGAGGTGGCGACAGGGCTTGAGATGTCATTTCATCACAATGTCGGGTAAAAGTCCCACAAAATCGGAAGCAACGTCTCCAAAATGACCTATACGTACAGTTGTGTGTATTTCTGCTCAAAATATTGATTGTGGATGCTCGTATCGCCTCATCGAATTTTTCTAATTTCTGCTCAAAATATAGATTGTGGATACTCGTTAGTATCGCCTAATCGAGGCGGTTCTAACGAGTACCCACAATCTATATTAAGAGCAGAAATAAGAAAAGTAAGATGTACCTCTGTAAACCCCGGTTATTCTATATAAACGTGGGGTTCCAGGGGGTCAAAATTATATAGGCATGTTTTCGTGTAGTGGCCAAGCAGGCACTCGACATTGAATCAAGCGTGGTAGCGCAATGGTTAGTGCACTTGCCTGTGATGCTAGAGACCCCCGGGTTTGATTCCCGGCAGCGGTAATAAAACTGCGGTGTCCGAACATGCTCCGGATGAATGCAACAAAGTACACCGTCCTGCGGCATCGGGACCTTAACTTCGGATCCCCTACACGTGCAGGGAGGCCCATCCTGTGCAGGTTAAAGATTTCTTCCGTTATTACACGATAACTGTGTATGCTTTCATCCTGCAAACATGGAGCGTCAAATGTGACCTGGAAACGCTCCAATATTCATTTGACCGATCACAGAAATAATTTTTGTGTTGTTTGAATAGAGGTTTAACGTCCCGTCAACACTGTTTAAGTTTGTTTTGTTTGTTTGATTTCAGGTTTAACGTCCCCGTCAGCACTTTATAGGTCATTTTAGAGACGTTGCTTCCAATTTTGTGGGACTTTTACCAGACATTGAGATGAAAAGGCATCACATGCCCTGTCGCCCAATGAAACCAATAGGGTTTATTAGCGTGGACGGTCTGACTCGCACCGCTTTGCCTGGGCAGGCTTAGATCCTCTTAAGTTGTGTGCAGTCGGTTTCAGCTCTGCGTGGAAGCATCATGCAGCCCATCTATTTCTTCAAGCCCCGATGGGCTGGGGCCGCAACGATGTACAGGTCATTTTGGAGACGTCGCTTCTAATTTCGTGGGACTTTTACCAGACATTGAGATGAAATGACATCTCAAGCCCTGTCGCCCAATGAAACCTATAGGAGGTTTTAGGAATTCCGTTTATGACGTCATTCTTGCGCATGCGCAAAGCACTAGCCGTCAGTTGAAACGGCCATCGCTATTCAAATGTATTGGCGAACCTTAAAATGCTAACAATATTCAGACATTTTGAGAGAACATTGAAATAATTCCTCGAGAAGGAAAGAATGATATTTTGCTTTTACATGTATTACTGAAATTCATTGATCCTGGATCCGTTTATAATTTACGAAAATCTCTTCGTGAATGACCCATGTCAATGGCTTGAGATACCGTTATTCACGAAAGCTTACTTACAAAAATAGTTTTTACGTAACTTTTCGTTTTATTCACTATCACATACGGACAGAACTTTTATATATATCTCTCTCTTTTCTCTCTCTCTCTCTCTCTCTCTCTCTCTCTCTCTCTCTTCCAGTTTTGTGGGACTTTTACCCGACACTGAGATGAAAAGACATCTCAAGCCCTGCCGCCCAATGAAACCAATATAGAATTTGTAAGCATGGACGGGCCGACTCGCACTGCATTACCTGTGCAGGCTTAGATCCTCTAAGCCGATTACCAGTACTCGTGTGCGGGTCGGTTTCACCTCTGCGTGGAAGCATCATGCAGCCCGTGTATTTCTTCAAGCCCCCATGGGCGAGGGCTACTGGGCAGGTTTAACAAATCTACTAGATTTTACTGTAAAATCTTGCCTTTGCGAAGGAGTGTTTCATTCTCTTGCACTCAAAGGGTGTTCTATGTTTGTTTTGAATTTAATGTTCCAATCCCACTGAGTCTTAATGGGTCCGAGCACTAGGCAAATGACATATTATTAAGCAACGCCGTATTATCGCCAACGCAACGTTCTGACGTTTCATCGACGTTGCAAAATAGAATTCAATGCATCGCTTTGATGTTGGAGCGATGTGGACACGACGTTGTTGACACGTTACATGTCAGTTGACATGGAGATAGTTAACGACAAAGTGTAATTTACATTTACCTACGCTCGCTAATTACTGGTACGCTAAGAGAGAGAGAGAGAGAGAGAGAGAGAGAGAGAGATCGAGGGCCCTGTTGGGTCGTACGTACAATATATCGTTAAAAGCAGTTAACTAAAAAAATAACACTTGGGATTTGCCATCATGAAAACAAGCCAATGCGAATTTGACCCTCAAAAACCCCACTTTATATAGTAAAACTCGGGTTTACAGGGGTAAACTTTATTTTTCTTATTTCTGCTCAAAAAGGTAGATTGTGGGTACTCGATAGAACCGCCTCATTGTGGCGGTTCTATCGAGTCTCCACAATCTATGTTTTGAGCAAAAATAAGAAAATTATCACAATGTTTCATCTTAAAATTTCAATTTTTTGGCCGAAAAATTGATAATGTATTTGTATAGGCATGTTTTCGTGATGCGAAATTTCACACCTGACAGCATATCAGTGTTTCTCTCATTATCTTACATTAGAAACGTTTAAAAGAATTCTACTGTTTTACGCTGTATGTCCCACTGCCTTGAAGCAATACGACAGTTGACGGCCAGGGCTTTTCCCGTTCTATTTTTTCCCGTTCTGAGGGGAATGACTTGGCAGATTTTCCACCATTTTTCAAAAGGGGACAACTTTCGGAACATCCTGTTTGCTTTTCTATAAGCTTTGTCCCACGAAATAGTGGTATACTCTAAAAGGAAAGAATTTGCTCCTCAGGAGCAAATTCTTTCCTTTAAGAGTTGAGCTTGAAGGAGTTGCCTCCCCTGAAGGTGTATGCATTCCACTTAAAGTCTCAAAAAATATTTGCCACTTAATTGCTCGACTCGACGGTTAGTAAAATATTTGGGCGGATTTTTGCGTGCTCCCGGGAGACCTTATGGGTCCACCCATTAAAATTTTGAAACCTTCCTCACAACTGGACAAAATGGGCGTTAAAAAGAGAAGAAACCCAGAAAAACCAACAAGTCTTAACCCTTATCCTGCTGAATAAATAAATTTAGCCACAGCCATTGCTGACTGCCAAACATTAAAATTTCTTAACACTATTCACAAGCTGCATGACAAACAGTGTAGGACCTCATCTCTGTTTGCAAAAGTAGGGGTTGTTATGGGTTAAATATACACTAAAGCCACTTTTTAACTGAGTTTCCTGTTGTGCCCATTTCTGTTTGTTTGTTTGATTTGAGTTTAACGTCCCCTTCCACACTGTAAAGGTCATTTTGGAGACGTTGTTTCCACTTTTGTGGGACTTTTACCCGTCATTGAGATGAAATGACATCTCAAGCCGGTCACCCAATGAAACCAATAGGGTTTATAAGTATGGGCGGGCTGCCTCGCATCGCTTTGCACAGGCAGGCTTAAATCCTCTAAGCGCTTTACCAGTACTCGTGTAGTCTGCGTGGAAGCCTCATGCAGCCCATCTATTTCTTCAAGCCCCGAATGGCGGGTGCCGACAATTTCTGTATGTATTGTAATTGCACAAGGAGGATAAATTACAAGGATTCGTGTCAAAAATACATTGTGTACAAAGTTGTTTTGTGAAAGCAGGGTTAATTTAAAATATTAGGTAATAGTAATTTAGCGCTAGGACGTAGCAACACTAAATCAAGATTATAGATAAAGGTATGCACATGTATGTAATCAGACCGGACAGTCCTCGGCAGTCGCGAGCGGACGACAAAGGCGAACAGCGCAAAGGGGAAGCGTCCCCGACTGCCACCGGGTGTAGGCTAGGAAAATAGTCCCGGACTGAGATTTAAACTTTTGTTCAAGCCCTAAATTCCACTTTTTATGTAAACAGTGTAGACCACGATCAGACGCCGATAGTAGCCTATGTCATTAAAAATCCGCGCTTTTTGGTTGTACTTAGACGCCGCGTTCTGTGGCGCCTGATCTGAGTCTCCATTGCTTGCCAAGCCCCTCACAGCGAATATACGCTAACTGGTGATTGATTTTTTACATGACCCGTGGCGTCCAGACAATATTAAATATGCAGCGCGAATCTGAAGGAGGAATGCAGTAGATTTTGACAATCGCTTAGCTCCGCCCTCTCCTGTGGGTTAACCGGTATTAGATGGTGATGTTAAGTATTGATTACCGTTACGTTGACATAACTTGTCACTTCTAACACCAATTCTGGTGTGGCGTGTCAGTGTTTTTTGACGTATCTGCTCTTTAATGAACCGACGGGATATGGCGTACTGCTAACTTGCCAGTTGCCCTGTTGTAAGTTTATGCTCACAGTGTCTTTAAACCTTGGTTCTTACGTAATGTCATGCCGGGTCAGACTTTCACATTCATTCGATTTTGCAATCCTTGACCTCATTGTCAAGGTCAATACAGATGAAAAATTGTCAGATTTCAGTGTCCCGGTTTGGGGGTTGGCCATGTAAATAGAAGATCTTACACTCATGGTCACTTCATATGAAATTTATGAAACGAACTTTTGGCGAGTTTGATAAATTTCATATGAAATGATCACGAGTGTAAGATTCTGTTTGTCATATGACCTCTTTAATTTGGATGTAATCGCCTTTGAAATTAATAATTTTTCTACAAAAGATGCATGTTTGACATGGATTTCGTCACACGACGTTATCCACTGCATATCATCGACTTCATATGATAAAATGGTTAAATCATGAACGTGTACTGATCTGAAATGAACTGAAACTGAAACTTTGCGATAGAGCAAACAAGTAACTTGCGGATTTAACATTAAGGATTGCTGTTCTAGAATGATAAATGTAATATGTCAATGTTTTAAAAGCAACTGCCATGTGTTTTTTGTGTGTGTGTTTTACGGCCCATTCAGGATTATCTAAGCCGATCGGCAAAAACAGGAGTACCCGGAGAAAAACCAGCTGCCCTTGCGATTCTTGGCATCTCACATGTCTCAAACCCACAGCAGATTGGGTGCTCTTTCCAACTAGGCCCGTTGCCGTCCTAGTGGTAAGGGAAGTTAAGCCTGTGTGTGAATAGTGTAACATAATAATTTTAATCACATGTTTGTTTTTGTTAATAGTCTACGTGCCTGAGAGTTGTTGTGTAGAAGGAATGAGCAAAGTTCTTTGTCAGGGAGACAATCAGAAATATGATGGACCGCCGGTATATGGACCACCTAACACCGAGGAAAGAACACATAAAGACAATCCCGCACTTCATACAACAGTGAGTAGACTGTTCTTGTCAGGGCCCACTCACCGAATCAGCACAGAACTGCAGGACAACGTCGGGCAGTCATCGATACGACGTTGTTACGTTGTTACGTCGTATCGATGATTGACCGACGTTGGTCTGGCATTCGTTACTGGCTGGGTGCAGATATATTATACTAGTACTGTTTAACAATCCCATAGGCGATTGTAATGGGCCGGAGGGGAATAAAAGCAACATTCGCGTTGTAATGAACCTCCTTATGTGTTCTAATTCAGTATACAGCCAAACTCAATGGCTGGAACACCGCTGGGACAATCGCAGTCAGGGTGCTTAACTGGAAAAATTTAGGTATATCTTTTCGGAGTGGCTACTGCAAATAGCCAAAAAAACGTTGAAATGGCTATTTGCAGTCAACTGTAAATAGCCAAAAAACGTTAAAACGGCTATTTGCAGTCAACTGCAAATAGCCAGAAAACGTTAAAATGGCTATCTGCAGTCAACTGCAGATAGCCAATAAACGTTAAATGGCTATTTGCAGTCAACTGCAATTAGCCAGAAAACGTTAAAATGGCTATTTGCAGCCATTCTATTAGCGTTAGATAGGCCAACTGGAGATGTTCAAAATATTTTATTTTTTATTATAATCATCATCAACCTTGCTCAGAATGACCATCTAGACAATATCTAGGTCATTTTCGAATATGGGGCATGTGGGGTCAAAAAATAGGTCAGTAGGTAAAATCATAGAAAAAACTTGTGAGCACTCTAGAGGCCACAGTTTTTGGTCCAATCAGCATCAAACTTGCTCAGAATTGTAATACCTAGGTCAGGAGGGAACGCCCCCGCCCATAGGGGCTTGAAGAAATATATGGGCTGCACGATGCTTCTACGCAGAGCTGAATCCGGCTCGCACACTAGTACTGGTAAACCGCTTAGAGGATCTAAGACTGTCCAGGAACAGTGGTGCGAGGAGGACCGTCCATGCTAATAAACCCTATTGGTTTCATTGGGCGACAGGGCTTGAGATGTCATTTCATCTCAATGTCGGGTAAAAGTCCAACAAAATTGGAACCAACGTCTCCAAAATGGCCTTTACAGTGTTGACGGGGACGTTAAACCTCAAATCAAACAAAACAAACAAACAAGGTCAGGAGGGGTATTTTATGAATAGAGTGGTACCTTTTACAAAGGGCCACCCCTTGTCAACAATGTTAGTTAGACTGAGTCTGTTCATCTCCGTCTGGTGCACTAGGACCTGACCCTCAATGTTCACAAGGTGCCCAGATAGTGACATACAGGCTAGCTCTTTATTGTTAAAGGGTCCCCCCAACACACACACACACACCATGCGTCATTGTTAGAAAGACTGAGCCCGTTCATCTCTGTCTGGTGCAGTAGGACCTGACCCTCAATGTCACAAGGTGCCCAGATAGTGACATACAAGTCAGCTCTGTATTGTCAAAGGGATCGCGCCCCCCGCCTACACAGACACCATGGGTCATCGTTTGTTAGACTGAGCCTGTTATTAGGATTTGGCCCTCAATGTGTCCACAAGATGCCCAGATAGTGACATACAAAGTCAGCTCTGTATCATCAAAGAGATCCACCCCACCCTTAGTTACACTGAGCCTGTTCATCTCCGTCTGGTGCACTAGGACCTGACCCTCAATGTCCACAAGGTGCCCAGATAGTGACATACAAGTCAGCTCTGTATTGTCAAATGGATGGATACCGCCCCGCCTTGTCACCATGAGTTTTTGTTAGTTAGTTAGAATGAGCCCGTTCATTTCTGTCTGGTGCACCAGGTCCTGACAGGTGCCCAGATAGTGACATATAAGTCAGCGATGATTTCTTCCTCAAAAAAGAAAACAATTTTGAAGGAATGTTCCATGAGTGCCACTCTGACAATTTTCCAATCCAGAAAAAAAAAAATATATATATATAACCCTTAAAGGTGCATTATTGAGCTATCGGTAAAAAATGCTTCCAAAAATAAAATACATATAGCCGGTATTTTTCTTTAAAACAATACAAATGAATGCATTTTATGCAAAAATGCGAACAATTATGATGACAGGTAAATGAGTTTGAGAGGGATTCCCTAACTAGGTTTCGAACACTAGTTAGATCTATTTTTAGTTCGTGACAAAAATAGAATACCCATATATGACGTTATGCGACGTTCATTTTTGGCCTTGTTTGCTTAGGCCATGCCTGAATCGGAAAAAAATATGACGCTGAATACCATGCCATAAGTAACGACACTCAGAGACGATACTGTCGCCATGTATGTGTAAAGTGACAGATTTATTTTTAGAACAGAAATTCCAAACACATGTTCAGAGCAAAGGGTAAACACAAATGAAAACGACCATTTTCACTAAGTTCTGAAGCTGTATTTGGCTCCAAAAGTGTATACATGACAAAGGAGTATGACTTGAAGATAAAAACCAGAAAAAAAATTTTGAGACCCGGTAGCTCAATAATGCACCTTTAAAATGACGTGAGATTCTAAACAGCTAGATTGATTTTGAATTAATTACCAGAAATGTTCCTTGGGCCACTGTCAGCCAAAAATTGTTCAAACCGTCCACTCCACCTTATATTACCTGCCATAAGGATCAGCTGAGCGATCCAGAGCCATCATGGCCCTCTAATTTGAATGCAGATAATGTATATTTTCCTTATTTCTAGTCTAAACATAGACTGAATGAATTCGTTAGAACAGACTCTATGAGGCGGTTGTAACATATACCCACAATCTATGTGTTTGCACCAAAATAAGGAATGGTAATAATTACCCCTTAAACCCCGCTTTTCTCTATATAAAGTTGGGTTTAGAGGAGCCATAATTTCATGGACTTGTTAACCTGATGCGAAAAGCACACAACGAAGACTATGAATAGACAGCGCGGATACGCAGACTGATCTGAATTTCAATGGGCGCACGTGTAAATGGCAGGCATATAAAATGACTGCAAATAGCCATTTTAACGTTTTTTTGGCTACTGCAAATAGACTTTTCCATATCTTTTTCGATGTTCTGTAAAATGAAGGTATAATGTTTGTACGAGGCGATTCTAATGAGTACTCAAAACGTACGTTTTCAAGATGAAAGGAGAAAATCTCCTAAATTATCCTCATTGTAATCTTGTCTGGATAGAGCAGAGCATGATAGCTTAGTGGAGCATGATAGCTCAGTGGTTAGTGCACTTGCCTCTGATGCTAGAGGTCCCGGGTTCGATTCCCGACAGCGGCGATTAAATTTCGGTGTCCGAACATGCTTCATCGGCATCATTTGTAGGGATGAATGTCATAAAGTGCGACGTCCTTTGGATCGGAACGTTAACTGGATGCCCCCCTGTGTAGGGATAACCATCCCCTGTGCAGGTTAAAGATGCCTACCGTAGTTACATGATTACTGTGTAGGCTTTCATCCTGCAAACCTGGAGTGTATGTAATGTACACCTGCGGTAATGGTCAAATGTGACCGACGCAGTATCAGTAGAAAGAAAGAAAGAAAAAAAAAGAAAGAAAGAGCGATGGGAAAAATTCCATCACGTTAACAAGTCCGTGTAATGAACATCCCTCTCTGAAACCCAACTTTATATACCGGCAGAGAAAACGGGTTTGTAGGGGTATAAATTATGTGTCTTATTTCTGCTCCAAGGCATAGAATGTGGGCACTCGTCAGAACCCTCTCGGTTCTAACAAGCAAACACAACCTATGTTTAGAGTTTTAATAAGAAAACTAAAACAATTTTTCATCAGAAACCATCCGTTTTGGAGAGATAAAAGAATGCAGTATGTCACACGGATTAGTTATCCTAATCCCTAGGGACTTAAGAAAGTGTTCAGCTCGGTTATGGTAACCGAGACATCTGTGTACAAGTCTTTGAAATGTCATTTTATTTTTTAACATTCAAGGGTTCTTATATTTTCAGGGTTGCTATGATAAAGCATTGGTATATTTAGAGCAGCATTTTGTCATCGTCGCTATAGTGACGGGATCGACGCCTCTTTTATTGGTATGTATAGTACATGTACAAATGGTACTTTCTATCTCTGACAACCGCGCATGCTGACAACGATTTGTTCTGCATCTACAACCCAGACTGTTGAAGTGTACTCTTTGCTGTCAATAAAGTGTTTGTCAGAATTAACTTACTGCCATAAGCGTCACGGGCTTCGCTTGCAGTTCTTTTAATAGCGCATTTGCAGGCTAATTTGAGACCTTGCAGGTCGCACAATAAAAATCAAAAATGAGTTCCTTTAAGAGCAATGAAAACATTCATAAGAAAGAAGATGGGTCATACTACGTAGTTTCGGCTAATAAAGCCTCATCAGTGACCCTGTAATGATCCGGCAAAGAAAGCCAGAGGAAACATACTGCAATTTTTTTCGAATTTCGAATAGGCAGTCGATACAAAGACTGATGTAAATCAAAATGGGGTCCAAATAATTAAAAACCTGTCTAGAATATGAGTCTAAACCAATAATTTATTTCTGAATTCTCAGAATATTCACGCTGATCTCAAAGGACCAAAAGTAAAATATAAACTACACTATGGTTGATGTACGGGGAGACGTTTTACGGCCGCCACACGGCACAACACCAGCTGCAGTGAAGGCAAATAAAAATAAAAAATGAGTTCCTTTAAGAGCAATGAAAACATTCATAAGAAGAAGATGGGTCATACTACGTAGTTTCGGCTAATAAAGCCTCATCAGTGACCCTGTAATGATCCGGCAAAGAAAGCCAGAGGAAACATACTGCAAATTTTTCGAATTTCGAATAGGCAGTCGATACAAAGACTGATGTAAATCAAAATGGGGTCCAAATAATTAAAAACCTGTCTAGAATATGAGTCTTAACCAAGTCTTACTGTATTTTAGACTTCTACAAGTCTCCTACTATCATTTTCTTTTTCCCAGTCTTATTTCTTTTCGGTTTGACTTTGTCTTATATAAACACCGGAGTTGAAGAGTTTTACTAACTAACCGTCCCAAGGCGGTCGTTCTTTTGCAGTGTCGGTTGATATGCAAAGGGAAATAACAGTGATGGGCAGTATCAAGTTAGTGATGATGGTTGTCTTTCCCAATGTCTAGTTTTGCAAGGGAGGGAATTATCGAATACTTATTGAGGTATATTTTCAAGATTACCTTCCCTTAGACTACATCCCAAATATAAGTGTTAAATAATAGCTCTGGCGGAAACAAAAATCATCTTTTTGCATTTTGATAGTTTAGCTAGTCTAGTCTCGCTCTTGGCTTGGAGACTAACCATTTCTAACAAGTGGATTAACTTTATATATAAATGACAAAAATGAACGGACTTTTGAAATCAGACTAGTAGCACATATTAATTTTTCCCTATCTTTTTCAGCTCATTGGTGCAATTAATGCCTTTTACTTATGTGCTAATGCTAAAGACTATGACGATGATGATGATTATGATGATGAGGTTGAGGTATAGCAGTAGAGGACATCGTCTCCTCCCTCCGTCCTTCTTGCGTCAGCTGGTCACCGTTGGGGCACAGGACCAACAGTTTCCTCTCAGCCTCCCTCTCAACCATCAGCTGTTTTCTTCATCTCAGTGGATCAAACAAATACGCTTGCGTAAGCCAAGTACATAGATGCGTGGCACAGAAGGAAGTTGCATGCACGTGTAACCTGAGGAAGGTTGCTTCCATTTGGAGGTTCAGTGGTTAGTTACAAAGGCTATTGTATTATTAAAATGGATTACTTAATTTTAAGGGAATTAAAATTAGGGAAGTGGTTGCTTTCAAATTCCTTTTTCACTTGGGGCCTACTCTCAAAGAGTAGACCCTTTTCCAAAGTTGTTTCCCTATTAGAAATGGTGGAAAATAGTGCCTGTGTTTTCATTCATTAGAGGTCAGAAAGTGAATGGATTACTATGGGATATATGTTGGAGAATTAATGATTGCATCCAATCAGCCATTGGAATGAGTGTTCACTGTCTGATAAGCATCTGAAAATTAATTGGATTATGTTGATTCTTTTGAAATAATCCAATTAAAGTAGATTGCAGTGCATACAATTGCAACTGTCATAACAGGAAATTTTATGGAATTCCCTTTCTGGAAGAAAATTAGGGAAAACTGGTGCCCGGAAATATGTGTTTCCTTAGTGGATCTATATGATGTTCTAAATTGTGAAATGGAATTAATTCAACCATTCTGATATAATGGATTTAATATGAATCATTAGTGTTTTGTGGAAGGAAAGTATAGATATACAGGTAAAGTTCGTGTAATGGAAATTAAAAAAATGGAAAACAAATGACGAAAAATATATTTGTGGGTAAGAAAATAAATAAAATGAAAATGGATGCAGTATTGCCAAAAAGCCTTGGAGATATTTTCAGGCGTGTAAGTGATACTCTGAATGTTGTTTTCAGTTGGAGAGAAACAGTCAGTTCTGGTGTACAGTTTCATGGATGTTGCATGTACTAAAGTGCCCTGTTTTGGGCATCGATGTGTTCAAAGACTCAAGGGGCCAATAACATTATATATTTTTAGTGCTTGTATATTTGAAAATATTGTTAAGAGATTTCGATTCTTACCGCAATGCTTCTAAGTATTTTGGCAGAAAGGCCTTAGCAAACAGTGCAGACCCAGATCAGACTCCTCCAAAGGAGCAGTCTGATCAGGGTCTACACTGTTTGCCATTCTGTCTGCACCTTTTGTACTCCATGCTAGATCGAGAAACAAATTTATTAAATTTTTTTGAGAATTGTAGCAAGTCCTCAACGTGGGCAGTTTTTTAGGCTTTTTACGGTGTAGTGTCATGGAGTGTGGAATATCTTATAGCTCCAGATAAGGAGGATAGTGATGATAATTTTGGGATAATGTTTCTTACTTTTCATAAAAAAACATATACAGTAGAACTTCGATGACTCGAACACCGATTACTCGTTTACCATGGCTGAGTCGAAACCGTTATTGAGTCCTTGGGAAAGTCCTCTACATAAGAAATGGTGCGAGATAATTAAGGAGATTTTCGACATTTATCTTACAAATGTATGCTGTGTGTACTCATTAGAATCGCCTCGATGAGGCGATTCTAATGAGTACACACAGCATACATTTTCATTACAGAACACCGAAAACATGTCCAAAAGTATCCCATTATGCCTCCTGGAAGTAATCTCAGTGGCTCGAACATCCCCTGTCTCGAACAAATTTTCATGGTCCCAAAGGGGTTCGAGCCATTGAAGTTCGACTGTATATACTGTGGGCACTTGTTCGAAGCGCGTCGATGCGCAACATACGTTTCTAACTACATACCGATAACACACCCGTGTGCTAAAATGATGCTTTCTTATCTCTGGAACTAGAATTTTCAGGGGAAAGTGTTAGATATTTTTTCTGATTTCGTGTCCAAATACAGATTGTGGGTGCATGTTAGAACTGCCTCTTTTGATACGGTTCTAATGAGTACGCACTGCCTATAACTTGGAGCAGAAAATAAGGAAATAATATATATCCATGTTTATCCCAGATTTCCCTATATAAAATGGAGTCTATATGCCACTCAGGGGTGTTCATTAAGCTGTGTTCACACTGCCGATCAGATCAACTCATTCAACCCGATGAAGTGATTGGGAATTTGGCGAGCTCACTTGGCGGGAATGGTCGAGACGTCAATCTTGATCGGCATTGCTCGGTATTGCTCGGCTTTCCTTCTCGAAAAATGTTGGACATGTCCAAAAATTTCGATTATCAATTGAAAAGCCAAGCGCTCAAGAAGCGATCGAGAAGAGATCGAGTAGTTGAGTAGAGTCATAGGTTTAGTTCGAACCATAGCAACAGTTAAGCTTGGTATTTTGTGATAAATGAAGCAAAGTTTTTGTCAATTCCCAATAAAAATCTTTGTTGTGGGTATTCACCCTATTTGCATTGTCTGCTGGTTCCTAGTCTGAAGGTTATCAGTGTTGGAAAAACAGGTAACCAGACCCCCTGACCTTGAAAGGTCAGGGGGTCTGGTTACCTGTTTTTCCAATATTGACAATGTGCAAGCTGGGAGCCAGCAAATAATGCAAATATGGTGCATTCATTAGAACCACCTCGCCTTGTTGTGGGTATTCATTAGAACCAACTCAGCGAGGTGGTTCTAATGAATACCCACAGCATAGGTTTATATTAAGAAATAAAGTAAACTATCCTTCAGTTATAAAAATACAATCCGTGCAAAAGGATATTCGTAGCATGTTTACAGCATATTTACCTTTGAAGATGACAACACAATTCCCGATAGTCCCCAGTTAAAAGGTAAAGTTAAAAAAAAGGTTTGGTCATCCGTAAAGTCCCTGAAAAAGGAAGCGTTGCAAAGGGAAAACGGAATCTAAAAACAGATTCGCGCGCTAAGGCTAAAATATGTAACAAACGGTTACAATCGGCATTTACGCGTGAAACTGACGATGAGCTACCATCCAAAGGTAAATGTCCGTTTCCCTCTATCGTGGACATAATAGTTGACCACAGTGGGGTTGCTAAAATGTCAGGTAACCTCAAAGTACATAAGGCATCTTGGCCATGCCAGGGTTCTTAAGGAATGTAGTGCTGAAATCTCTCTACTGGCCTTTATTTCAAAGAATCACTTGCCCATAGCGCTGCACCAGATGACTGGCGTCAAGCAAATGTTACCTCGGTCTATAAGAAAGGTGAAAAATATGATACAGCAAATTATAGACCAGTGTCGTTAACATGCATCTGCAAAACCCTAGCCTTTGAGCACATTCTTGCTTACTGTCATCATGATTCCGAAGTCAAAGGTCTTGTGAAACTCAATTAGTTCAATTTTACCATGACGTTGTGAGCAATAAACCGTGGCCACAAACAGACTGACTTGATCATCATGGACTTCGCCAAGGCCTCACAGAAGGCTATTGAATAAACTGGACTACCATGGGACATAGGCGAACTAGCTTATGGCTCACAGGGCGCTCACAGTAAGTTGTACTTGATGGCCAAGCGTCTGATCCAGTCCTGGTTTCATCTGGTCTCACACAAGGTTCGGTCCTTAGACCAGTCCTCTTCTCGGTGTTTATTAATGGTCTACCTGATAATATCAGGTCATCGGTGGTGATTTTGTCCTGTATAGGAACATATATTCTCCCTCTGACTGTCTTATCTTACAAGATGATCTGGATCGCCTTGTACAGTGGGAAACCGATTGGCAGATGAAAGTCAATGTGGCCAAATGTCATTCAATGAGGGTGTCACGACACCCATTGGACAAGTAAATTAAGTTTGATTATACACTTCACCTGCAAATTTTGGAGCAGGTTCAATCCGCCAAATATCTTGGTATCACCACCACTGACGATCTTGATTGGGTCAAAATATTTCAGAGATACCATCTAAGGCAACTAGGACTTTTGGATTCCTATAGACGTGATTTGGCCTTTGTACCTAGGCAGACTTAGGAAGTTGCATACAAAACATTGGTTCGCTCTCAACACCCATTTGGGATCCCTATGTCAAACTCGGATTCAGCAGGTGGAGAAAGTGCAGAGGACAGCTGCTCGATGGCGAAGTAGAAGAAGCGTCGGTTAGATGCTTACAGAGATTGAGTGGCCGTCCCTAGAGAACCGTTTAACCTTCTTCTATAAGATACACTTTGATGCAGTGTCTCTTAATAAAGAAAGGTACTTGCTCCTGTAGCAGCGTCATCCCAAACAAGGGCATCAAAAGTAAATAACTCTTACTCATAGTATCATACATGTAGGTACCAGTCCTATAGCGATGCCCTGAACTTGAAACTCTTTCTGTTTAGAACTGTTCCTCGACCCTCTTCTGCGGTGAATGCCAAGACCACAGAGGAGTCGAAAACCTGTACAGTGTAAGATTGAGACTCAGAGGTATGCGTTTTATGATACCTCTCTTATTCAGATTGTAAATAGTTTTAAGAACTCACCCAGGGTCTTTTTTAAGCTAAATTCTAAATCAACTAGTAGTGTCAAGATCGAGATGAGATCGAGTAATTGTCGACTTTCTTGAGTAAGGTACGGGATCATGTAATGGTCAAGCTGTTCGAGGTCAGATTGCGTAGCCTCACAGTAGGATCGGTATGATCGAGTAGCAATGGAGAGATCTGTCAGGTTGAAGTTGTGGAAGAGTTTTGTATGGTCGTGTGAATGTCCTATATGGTCGTGTAGCCGTTGGTCGCGTTTAGTCGGCTATTTTTGGCGATCGGGACAATCGAGTTGATCAGACGGACAATGTGAACACAGCTTTACACATACTCGATTGATTGCTCTGGAAAGAAACTTATCCCCAAATTACATCACGAAAACACGCCTCTATAATTTTGACCCCTTTCAATCCCACTTTTACATAGTAAAACTGGAGTTTACAGAGGTATACATTATTTTTGTTATTTCTGCTCTAAAATAAAGGTTGTGGGTACTCGTTAGAACCGCCTCGGTTCTAACGAGTGCCAACAATCTTTAATTTGAGCAGAAATAAGAAAAATATCACAATTTTTCATCTCAAAATTCTCATTTTATTGGCGCTAAAAGTTACAATGTATTTATATAGGCGTGCTTTCATAATGCTCCCTAAACTACCCATGTTAATCCTCCTTATCTAGAGCTATGACTACTCATTGCTTGATTCACATTACGATACCACAGCCGTCTGACAAAGTGCATTCATCCCTATTTCAAAATGGTCACTTTTCTGATGAAAATTTGTGATCTTTTTCTTATTTATGCATCCAACATAGGTTGTGGGTACTGGCGGTTCTAACGAGTAACCACAACCTATGTGTTGGAGGAGAAATACAAAAAACAATGTATACCACCATAAACCCCTGTTTTCGCTATATAAAGTGTGGTTAAGGGGTGGGGTGTTCATTTCCCAGACTTGTTCATGTGATAAAGACGCAGTAAAATGTAGAAAATCATCCCGTACAAGTCCATGAAATGAACTTTATGAATACCCTTACAGACCATACTTTATTAAGTGAAAAGTGGCGTTAACAGTGGTATTTATTAGTTTTCTTATTTTTGCTCAAAAACATAGACTGTGGGTACTCGTAAGAACTGCCTCAATGAGACAGTTCTAACGAGAACCAGCTATCAACGTTTAATGTAGAAATAGAAATAATGAATAACCTGCAAACACAAAGTCCCCGCAAACCCCAATTTTCTCTACATAAAATGGGATTAAGAGGAGTGTTTGTTCCATGGACTTGTTAGCCTGGTGAAAAGAAATCCTTAAATCCACTTATCTTGGGCTATGTGCACCGTTACAATTACAGAAGCAAATTGATCTGATTCTGCAGTAACATGCTATTTTTTAGAAAACTCGGTGTATCATTTTTCCCACAAACACTCTGTACATGGAAAGTATTTGCTATCATATTCGTTTATTATGCTCTTGCTTGTTGATGATCATGTTTTTGTTTGTTTGTTTTATGCAAAGGAATTAGTCATATAAACTTGTCTCAGGCTGGAAGGATCTGACCACCTTTTAATTTTTTTTCGTTTTGTTACTTTTGTTCCTCTACTTCAAATAAGGGCAGATAATTGAGCCTTTACCATGGTGTATAGTCTTTGGCAGTTGTCTCTCTTACACTAAGCTCCAAAATAGATCAAAAGGGGTTCTCATGGGTACCAACAATCAAAGTTTTTGACCAGATATAGAATACCCTTGTAAAACCACATTGCATCACGTGAACAAGTCCGTGAAATGAACACCCCCTTAAACCCCATTTCATATAGAGAAAATTGGGGTTTACGGGGGTATATAATATTAGTCATAATTCTGCTCCAAGACATAGGTTGTGGGTACTCGTTAGAACCGCCTCACTGAGGCGGTTCTAACGAGCACCCACAACCTATGTTTGCAGTATGAATAAGAAAAATATTACGAATTTTCATCAGAAAAGTAGCCATTTTGTAGATATGAAAAAAATGCACAATGTCGCGCGGGTGTGTTATCATAATGGTCTCATCTGTGTGAAACTTGATGCATATGTGATTTATGCTGTTGTGTCGACCTTGCCATTTGTCTCTATTGACTAGTCTCACCCCCCTGCCAGCAAGGAATGCTGGGCAAACATCGATACAACATTTTAACGTCGTATGGATGTCGGCCCGACGTTCGCTGTTTTGTGACGACTGGGGCACATCATCCATATTATCCTCTGCCACACTATTGTCCATAATGCGTTTAAATTTGACTGAGAATCTCTTTTTGTTTTGTTGTTTTTTGTTTTGTTTTGTTTTATTTTTATCAATTTAACAGGGACTCCGGCATAGTTGTAAGAAAATTATAAGAAAGAATCATCTTTTTCCGAGAGGGAGTGGGTGAGGCTGCACTTAAAGGAAGGAAGTTTCTCCTATAGGGAACATTTTCTTTCCTATGTGCTGTCGGTTATATGTAAAGAAAACGATGCTGTTTTCATTTGGTTTCTAATTGCTGCAATTATTTCATATGCATAATATTTTCGTTATTCATAATGAGTAACGATGCGTGCAGATATATTGACAGATTTCAGTATTATTTTTACAGAAAACTTACTGATCAAAATTATGATTATCCTGGAGATTGAAAGAATTATGACTTTTGTTTCTCTGTTGTTCAGTTATTTGCCCTTGTAATTTCAAGAAAGTGCTTTATGAGTTGGAATGTCAGATAGATTTCCTTCTGCGGTGGTGGGGAAACAGGCAATGTCCCTAATTGATTTATTTCTTTTGAATTTCATAATTAACATATTGCTATATCAACCAGTTTGCCAAATGTTCACCTCGCATTACGAAAACACACCTATATAAATTTGACCCCCTTCAAGACCACTTTTCGGCCCCCGCCTATCGGGGTTTGAAGAAATTTATGGGCTGCATGATGCTTCCACGCAGAGCTGAAACCGACCCGCACACGAGCACTGGTAAACCGCTTAGAGGATCTAAGCCTGCCCAGGCAAAGCGGTGCAAGTCGGCCCGTCCATGCTTATAAACCCCATTGGTTTAATTTGGCGAGAGGGTTATTTCATCTCAATGCTGGATAAAAGTCCCTCAAAATTGGAAGCAACGTCTTTAAAATGACCTTTACAGTGTTGATGTGGACGTTAAACCTCAAATCAAACAAAACCCCTATTTTATATAGTAAAACTGCGGTTTGCAGCGGTATACATTTTTTTTCTTATTTCTAGATTGTGAGTACCTACAATGTATTTTTGGAGCAGAAATAAGAAAATATCAGAATATTTCATCCGAAAATTTTCATTTTTTCGGTGGTAAAATTTACAATGTATTTGTATAGGCGTGTTTTCGTAATGTAAATTTTATATGTTGAGGTAAAAATTAGCAGTGTTTGATGACTAAGTACTGTGTGTACCACTATTCATTCAAAGTCATGAGGTTATTAAAATGTCTGAGGTCATCTGGTCAAGGTTTAATTGTAACCAGTTATATGTTACATAATTACAGAGTACCAGATGAGGTATACATTATAAAAACACGCCTATATAATTTTGACCCCCTTGAACCCCACTTTTATATAGTGAAACCGGGGTTTACATGGGTAAACCTTATTTTTCGTATTTCTGCTCTAAAATATACATTGTGGGTAGTCGTTAGAGCCGCCTCAGACTGAGGCGGTTCTAACGAGTACCCACAATGTATATTTTGAGCAGAAATAAGAAAAATATCACAATTTCAGCATAAAACTTTCCTTTTTTTCGGCGGTAAAGTTTACAATGTATTTGTATAGGCGTGTTTTAGTAATGGTAACAAGGATTCGTAATGGTTTTGTTTATTTCTTTACAAAAACCTATGTTGTGGGTACTCGTTAGAATCGTCTCGATGAGGCGATTCTAACAAGTACCAACATCATAGGATTCTGTAGTGAATAAATGATAATAGTCCCCGTTTCTTTAGCTTGATCTGTAACTGTGAATAAGTTATTGTACTTTGTTTGTTTTATGTACAAATTCCATTGTTTGTCTGCTTTACTTGTTATCCAATATCTCTGATATATTGACATACATTGAAATTTTATACATATTTTAAAATAAAACAACATACTTAAAATGATTGATGATTTGCGGTTCAATTATTTTGATGCATGGACTGTATAATGGTGCTAAGGGCGACAATCCATACGACCTTATTAAGGCACTATGCTATCCTTCGATCCGCCAGGTACAATATTAAAAATGTGTTAATTATAGAGACAAAAAATACCAAAATGCAGGTAATTTTGTTAAATTATAGATGATAAAGATCATGTTCTGCTAGACTTGAAATATTGATTTGGAAATGCGAGAGAGCTGTAGCTTTCCTTGTTGACAAGAGCTTTTTCTGTGTGATAATTTTATGCCTGGGGAAAATCTATACGACCTACACATATACCTGGCCAGGTGAATAACAACCAGTATGTCGGTCACGACAAAGTATAATTACACGGAAGTAACAGCAATAGTTGATTTACATATACATGTATTCAAGTACACTTGACCTTTCTATCCTTGCCCAAAAACGTAAACGTGTCTCTCTAATGTTCATACAGCTCTACATGATAGCCACAGATCACATAATACTCACAAGGAACGTCGCATCAACGTTAATGCAATGTCATGACGTTTACAACAATTACGTCAGCATGTCTATGGAAAACCGTGGCATGTTTTGCAAAGGCATGTTAAACGTTAAACGTTAACCCATAAGACGCCAATCACGACAGTTGTCGTCTGATTTGTCGTCTGCCGGTTACTTCAAAACTATTTTTGCAAACATTGTGGACTCAGATCAGACTGCTTCAGGAGCAGTCAGTCTGATCTGGGTCCACACCTTTTGTCTGATGCTTACGGGTTAAAACTCAAACGAAACGTGGACACGATCTAACTGACATGCATTTCAGAACTTGGCACCTCACATGTGGCCCGAGCGGGGCGCAAACCGCAGCGATGAGAGACCTAATGGTTAAATATCAGCGCTCTTAGAAGCCCATCTATCCCTTGACATGGCGGGAGGGGGTGTCAAAGAAAAACGTATCCTGTAAGTTAGCATTTTATCCATTCAGCTGCACCCATTTCTGATTATCGACCAATCATGATACGTGATGTCATTAAGAGCGTGGTTTTTTGAAGCTATCTGATCTGGATCTACACCGTTCGCAAATGTGGTGGTTAGCGAGATAAGGCTTAAAAAGGAGAAACAATGTTGAGGCACACCACGATTTGGGTTCCGCCAAGCGAATAGGGTCTTCAAGCATGTTAGCCCAGTGAAGCTTCAGATCAGACTGCGCATGCGCACAGTCTGATCTGAGGCTTCGGAGTGCACTATATAGATGTCCATTGTTTGGTTGAAATTGGTTTTAACGTCCCAGTCAACACCATTTAGGTCATTTTGAGACGTTGCTTCCAATGTTGTGGGACTTTTACAAAACATTGAGATGGAGTGACATCTCAAGCCCTGCAGCCCAATGAAATCACTAGGGTTTATATGCCTGGATTGTCCGACTCGCACCACTTTGCTTTGGCAGGCTTAGAGCTTCTGACAGGTTTTCCAGTATGCATAAGCGGACGGTTTAAGCTCTGCGTGGAAACTAACGCACCAAATGCACCATGCAGCCCAGTTTTCTCCAAGCCCTGATGGCCGGGGCCCTGGATGACCTTTGGTACATAGCTTCTTCATACATAAAGGGAAGGTTATATTTTGATCAATTTTATGTACAGACTGATCGTCTGAGACTTCGCTGAGTCACAGCAAGCAAAAATGGGTCTCCGAGCAATGCTCGGAGACCCATTTTTGCTTGCTGTGACCCATCTAATGGCACATTACATAATTCTTTTTAATACCGGCTCTTACAAGTCTTCTGAGACAACTTTTTTTTCATCTGGATACTGTTTTAAAGAAAATTTGTAAATTTTGTCGACGTTTTGCCAGCTCCTGTTGTGTTGTTTAACAACTGCGGTGTAAAAATTTAATGTTCTTTTCTCAGGGGACGGGAGAAAACGATGAATTGGTTTGTTGATTTTAACTGGTCCATTTTGGGGACTGAATAGAATTTTCCTTACTATGCATAGCAGACAGAATAGTAGGAGTTCATTTCGAAATCTCGGAGCGTCATCGACCCAAACACAAACTGGTTTATAAGCCAGACGCGCACCGAGTGTTTTGAAAAACAAATGCCAAAGTCCCAACATGCTTGGACTCGTTAAAATTCTTGGACGTACATGTATATAAATACCTTGTCGCGCCTTGTCAAACTGATGTTAAACGTATTGAGAGAGAGAGAGAGAGAGAGAGAGAGAGAGAGAGAGAGAGAGAGAGAGAGAGAGAGAGTTTTTGGCCTTCTTTTGGCGTACGAGGTTCATAGACCTTGACGCACACCGGCGCGGCAAAGCCTAAAGTCGAGACGTATCTGCGATGTGTCTAGCATGGCAACAACACCCAAAATATCTTTACAAATCTTCTCCAAAACCGCACAATGGATTTCATTCTTATTTTGCATGAATGTTCCTTGGGTGGACCTCTGTCAGATTCCTTGAAGAAATTTTGATCAGACAAAAACATGGCCGCCATGGCCACGCCCCTTGGCTCATTAGCTTCCATAGACTTATTAAGGGAACACTTTTTAAAAATCTTCTCCGTCAAAACCGCTCAATGTATTTCATTCTTATTTTGCATGAATGTTCCATGGGTGGATCTCTATCATATTCCTTGAAGATATTTTGATCAGACAAAAAACACGGCCGCCATGACCATGCCCCTTGGCTAATTAGCTTCCATTGACTTATAAAGGTAAAATGTTTAAAAATCTTCTCCAAAACCGCGCAATGGATTTCATTCCTAATTTGCATGAATGTTCCTTTGGTAGACCTCTATCAGAATCCTTGAAGAAATTTTGATCAGACAAAAATCAAGGCCGCCATGGCCACCACCTTGGCTCATTAGCCTCCATAGACTAATAAAGGGTAAAACGTCAACAATCTTCTTCTCTGAAACCATAAGTCCTAAAGCTAAGACATTTACTATGTAGGAAAGTTATGTGGTTACCTACATAAATCCTGCAAACTATGCCTCGGGGGTCCAAATTGGCAACGCCCCGGGGCTTATTAGCTCCCATAGACTTATAATAGAAAAATCTTGAAAAAAAAATCACTGACACCATAAGGCCAAGAGCTTAGATATTTAGTATGTAGCAGTTTTAAGTGTTTAACTACATAAATCCTGCCAACCATGCCCATGGGGTCCAAATATGCCACACCCTGAGGCTCATTAGCTCCCATAGACTTGTATTGGGAAAAACTTTACAAAATCTTCTTCTCTGAAACCCTCAGTGCCCATAGCTTAGATATTTAGTATGCAGCAACGTCAAGTGGTCACTCACATAAATACTGCCAGCCATGCCTCTGGGGTAAAAAAATAATTGGCCACGCCCAGAGGCTCATTAGTTCCCATAGACTTATAATGGGAAAAAAAATAAAAAAAGTCTTCTCTGAAACAATAAGGCCGAGAGCTTTAGATTTTTAGAATGCAGCAACGTCAAATTGTCACTCACATTAATCCTGCCAACCATGGCTCTGGGGTCCAAAATGGCCATGACCCTGGGCTCATTAGCTTCCATAGTTTCATAGTGGGAAACACTCTTCGTCTCTCAAACTGTATGACCCTGAGCTTAGATATTTAATGAATATCAACGTTAAGTGGTCTCTTACATAAATATTGCCAACCATGTTGGCTATGCCCGGAGGCTCATTAGCTCTCATGGAAAAACTTCAAAAGAAACTATAAGGCCCAGATGTATAGTATGTTGCAATGGTAAGTGGTCGCCTACATGAATCAAATCCTGCCAACCATTCCTCTGTGGGTCCAAATTGGCCACACCTTGGGGCTCATTAGCTCCCACAGACTTGTAAGGGAACAAACTTCAAAAATCTTCTCTGAGACCGTAAAGCCCTGAGCTTAGATATTATTATGTGGTCACTAGACTAGTATCAGTCTGTTAAATAGAGCAGTTTCATAAAACATTGCAAAACATACACTAATATAATGTTCTAAAGTAATGTCTGATTTAGATAAGGGCAAATAATGTTACATATTTCTACAGGTTTACTGTAGTTGTGTACCTTGTTAATAAGAATGACTTAAATACAGGGCCTGATTGCCAGGCTATGTGGTCACCTACATAAATTCAGCCGACTATGCTCGTAGGATTTAGAAAAAGAAAGTTCAAAATGGTCAGTTGGGTGGTTTCTATTGTAATTTGTAATTCCTTGGGTATATTTAACTCATTGCATGCGGGAACCTCTAAAGGAAAATATTACCTAACCAGAACAGACCCCGCAGAACGGCGCGTCTGATCAGAGCCTTCACTATTTGCTAACAGAATTTTCCATCAAAAATAGAAAAATAGGCCTGACACCCCTTATATGACGATTGTTTGTTTGTTTGATTCGAGGTTTAACGTCCCATTGGTTAATGTAATAAATATGACAAATGACTAAAGTTAGCCAGTGGAGTGAGAGGCCCTCTTGGGCCTTTTGTTTTTCTTAATATAAAAAAAAATCAGAGCCATCAGAATTAGACTAGCTACAAGAATGTGAACTTGACTTGCACAAAGTTAAAATAAATGTTCTAAGGACTGGGGCTGTGGGTCGACTGATAATAAATCGGATCACGCTAATATCACACGAGTGGCCATTTCATATTTACGAGGGGCGTTCATTTTCAGGTCATTTAAAGTCTTTATGCTACCTGATAATTCATCACGTGAACAAGTCCGTGAAATGAAGACCCCCCTAAACCCCACTCTATATAGAGAAAACTGGGGTTTACGGGGGTATTCATTATTTTTCTTATTTCTGCTCCAAGACATAGGTTGTGGGTACTCGTTAGAACCGCCTCATGAGGCGGTTCTAACGAGCACCCACATCCTATGTTTTCAGCATTTATAAGAAAAATAAAAAGTAGCCATTTTGGAGATGTGAAAAATGCACTATGTCGTACGGGTGTGTTATCTTAATGTGACCTTTTAGAGACAACAGATGTTCCATGTATCTGACACAGTTCATTATATATCTGTGAAACTGAAATATTTAGACCAACGTATGCCATAATTTCAAAGCTTGTTTTGTTTTTCATTTTGCATACAGTAAGGGATGTGTGTTTATGACTGGACCAACTTGACCTTTCAATAACATTTGAAAGACTGAACAGATTTAGCCCGAAATTCCACCCTGTTATAGAAAATCACTCCCCAGTGAAATCACCGCAGTTTCCACCTGCTCCTTGCAGCCGCGCGATATTGTGGGTCACTAGTGACACATCTAAATGGACGCCCCTCGTACTCGTAATTTATGATCGTAAAGTCCATAGAGTAAGAATTTCTTTTTTGGTCGATTGTTTTTAATCGATCCAAAGTTACTTGAAGAACCTGAGTTACATTGCTAATGTCCACGTGACGTCAGAGTGCTGAGTGAAGAGGGCTAGCTGTAAATATGCTTCGTGAGGTAAAAGTGTAGACCCAGATCCGCGGCTTCTGATCAGGGGCTGCACTGTTTGCTGAAAATACAGAAATAAAAGGGTCGAATGAAAGACTCTATTCTATGTTCTGCGCCCATTCAGTGTTAATCGTCCCATCAGTGCTGTTACTGATTTGACTATCCTACGAGCTGTCTCTCTGGCTATCCATTCAGACAGCAGACAATACCTTCCAAAAATTTTATAACAATTAAGAAGATGTAGCGACTTGGAAGAGAAAATACATGTTACGGCTCAGAAAATGTCATTTTGATGATATTTGTTTTGGTATTATTCTTTTTTTTCTGCCACAAACATAGATGTGACCACCCGATGCACGTTTATGGGAGGAATTAAAAGAAGATAATGGTTTGCTTGTTTGTTTGGAGGTTATCGAGCTGATCAGATTACCTAACCGGAGTTTGCCTGGACTGCTGGACGTGCTACACGTAAGCTTTTAACCAGTATAGATATAGAGCGGTGTAAACCCGACTTTTCTCTTGCCAAGTTAGATATACAAGGGTTATTAATATCAGGACCTGTTGACGTAATTGTAGTTTTGTTTACGATGGCAACACTGCACATTTTTCGTTTGCATAAATAGAGGCATTCCATGTGAAACAAGCCTCATCTGTATCTGACGGTTTGATTAATCCCAGATCAGCTATATGTCTGATTACAGGTAGCATATGGACAAAAGCACTGTAAGTACAAACCAATGGGCTGAGTCATACAAAAAGAGCAATATCGTATGTGCATTTCTAGGATAATATTCTAGTGAGCATGCACAGCCAGCCCAGACTTTGCTGTATCCCAGAGCTATAGGTATTTTGCATCATCTGTGCTAGTTTGAACATGTGCGTGGCTTGTACGATCACCGCGGACTCTGTAGTGCCTCGTAAGAACCTTCCTACTTGTGTATATCAGTCAATCTTACAGATGTTACTTGGTAGCATGGGTTTAGTACATGTTGTCGAACATGAGAAATTACGATGCATTTTATTCTCTGAATATTTATGGTCTTGTCAGATTTGAACCAGCCTTTAGAAGAGGCTGCCGCAGCCATCTCCTGATCACCAGTCAGACGCACATGGACGCAGGCTGCGTCCATGTGCGTCTGACTGGTGATCAGTAGCCTGTGTCCACGCGCATCTGTGTAGTGATCAGAAGCCTGTGTCCATGCTTGTCTGACTGGTGATCAGGAGTCTGCGTCCATTCGCGACTGACTGGTAATCATCCGCCTGTGTCCATGCTTGTCTGACTGGTGATCAGGCGCCTTCGTCCATGCTTGTCTGACTGGTGATCAGGCGCCTGCGTCCATTCGTGCCTGACTGGTGATCAGGAGCCCGTGTCCATGCGCGTCTGACTGGTGATCAGGGGTCATTTTGTAGATGTGAAAAAATGCACTACATGTATGTCGCACGGGTGTGTTGTCGTAATGGGACCAACAAATTACAGTTTAGCAAAGTTCACCCTTTAATTTTTGGAGTGACTGTTCCATTTTCTGATCAGAACCATTATGGAAAAAACGACTTCCAGTTATACATCTAATAAGACTGCTCGTGACATTTCGGTTAATTATACCGTTGCCAGTATAATCGGTACAATGGGGTATGATGTTGAGGTGATTAGGGAAAAAAATGCATTTGAACTCTGATTCAACCCTGACTCGACTTTAATGTGCTGCTTGGGTGTCGGGTATCGATGAAGTGGCGATATTCAAGTTCCCTTGTTTGTGTCAGTTTTGATGGCCTGAACTTCTTGTTTTCGACTTTTGTCACTTGAGGCTTATATTAACCCTTTTTGTACCAAATTGAATCTTCCTTCTTATATATAGCATGCGTCTTTTTCAAAATTTAGGGGTGTCAGGTTGTGTTTTCATCAAAATTTATTTGGAAAATGACTGAACTTTTAGCAAACAGTGGAGGCCCTGATCAGACGCCGCGTTCTGCGGCGTCTGATCTAGGCCTGCACTGTTTGCCAAGGTACCCCTTTAGGGGTTTCTGGTACTCAATGGGTTAAGAAGGCCATATTCAAGTCTATTGACATGGAGATTAATATTTGAGCCCACCCAAGAGAAAAGGGCCCTTCCCACGCATTCTCCCATATACTCTCAGTAAATTGACTCTTCGATGGCTCGAACAGGGATAGCTCGTCTCCCAGGCTGTTACGAACTCGTTATTGAATCCATAGGAGAATCTCCCATATCTGTACATATAAATATGTTTGGGATAATTTCTTATTTAATCTGAAAGATGTGTTGTGTGTACTCATTAGAATCGCCTCATCGAGGCGATTCTAATGAGTACACACAATACACGACATACCTACATTCAAAAGAAAACCGACAAGTGCTTCATCAGAGAGCAGATTATATTTAATTTCGTTGGGATCATTGAGCCCATCCTGGTTACATTGAAAATGGGACACCACTCAAGCCGGCAGGAGAGGGGTGGGGGGGGGGGGGCGTATGCAGCCTTGCAAACTACATTGCTGTATATGAAGAGACTCAATAAAACCGAGTCTCCGATTTTCGTTCTTTTATGTGTTCTTTGTTTCCAAAGGCAACCTTTAAGCTTTTTATTTCTATCCCGCCCCACCCCCTCGCACCCCCCCCCCCCCCGACATGGTGTTATGATTAACCCTCACTAGCTCGAACTACCTCTATTTCTAACAAATTGTCACTGTCAAAAACGTGTTCGAGCCCTTATAAGTTGGGCTGTGTGTTCTTCAAATACATGTACATTGTATATACCCAAACAATAGGGTTTGGCGTATGATTCTTGCATATAGCTACCGAAAGGTCTGTTCTACATGTTTACATGGCCGCACCGAGCAGGCTTGCATGAGTCTTTGCTATTCGCATATGCAATAAGTACATTTTTCTCGCAAGCTGGTTCTTGTCACGTGTGCTCTAGGCGCCGAGGACAGATCATGCCGTTTGATAGGCTAATTTCAGGATAGGTCAAGCGAACAAGATATGTTTGTCGGCCTCAGTTGCTCAGTCGGGTGAAGGTTCGACTGGTGATCAGTAGGTCGCGAGTTCCATGCCCGCCGGGTCGGTAACATTCTTTCGTAGAGAGAAATCATGAAGTATTTCATTCAGTCATTCCCTCCCTTCCGATGATTCGAGAAGGGCAGTTGTTAATTTCTGGCAAAATAATGTGCACTGAACTGGTTACATTGTTCATGTAACAGCACGCTATAGTATAAATATGAGCTGGAAAAAGTTTGGTCAGGTTAACTGACCCACTCGGCGTGACCTAAATAGTGTTGACTGGTCCGTTATCCTCCAAACAAAACGAGATTGTAATCTTCTTCTTGGGTTAAACCTATCATGATTCCATGAAATAAGCACCGTTAACCCATCTGATACGGGAAGCAACAAAACTGCCCATTGGCAAACGGTGCAGGCCCAGATCAGACGCCGCCTTCTGGGAAGGTGGCGTCTGATCTGGGCATTCACTGTTTGCAGAAAGTTGAACCATTGTAGATAAATATAAATTTCAAAAAGCTAACACTGAACCTGACACGCTTGAGTTTCGAAATGGACTTATGCTGCTCATGCTGCATAAGCGGTGTTGTGGGGGGGGGGGGGGGTTGCTATTCCATTATCCCATTCAAGAGTTTCCAGGAAACATGGAAGCTTTTTGTACTTGCTCTCCGCTACTATGAGTCAATGTTGCCTAAACTTCCTATCAGTTTCTATCAATACAATTAAGAGGAAACTAGAAAGTAAGGCTTCCCCAGGGATGAGTTTTCATTAAGGAGCCGTTGTCGTTATAGGAGAGGTTATCAAGCCAGAGGAGCGAAGACTCAGAAATTCAATTCCTTAGTTTCATGTCAGGGCAATGTAAAACCCAAACAAAATGTCAAGTGTACACAACGAAAACTCGCAGTCAAGGCTTTGTCTCGTGTGTACCCCAACATCGAGTCAACCTGGAATACCGCCGCCGGAAATCGCTTTTTATTGGTTATCAGTACAGGTGTCCGTGGCTTAGTGGGTAAGAGCATCTCTTACCGCTGTGGGTTCGAGCCCCGCTCGGGTCACGTATGAGACCCTTAGCTCTGCAACGAAAGGTCAGGTGTGATATTTCGTTTCGGGTACACCAGCTTTCGCCTACCTCTGATAAGCGACCGGTTCGATATATGAGGAATTAGTTGCGTACACTCTCGTGAGTCGTTACCAACTTGGAAAGGTATATTAGTTGATTCACATTATGTTGCATTCACACTAGTTACCAACTTGGAAAGTTACATTAGTTGATTAATATCAATTAACTTTCATTTTAGAAGCCTCCCTGGTGTAGTGGTTTTGCTACTCGCCTTGAAAACCAGGAGTCGCAGGATCGATCCCGGGCTTCTCCAGACTTTTGGATGTGTCTCTAAATCGTGGTCCCGTCTCCGTATGACATTAGCTGTTGGTGAGACGTAAACCTCAAACACTCACTCACTCAGCTTTCATTTTAGGAACCGCTTGGAAAGTTACTTGTTAAGTTGTATCAGTTTATTCACATCAAGTTGTGTTCACAGTGGCCAGAAAACAACTTGGCATCACGAAAACACGCCTTTATAAATTTGACCCCCTTGAACCCCACTTTTACATAGTAAAACTGGGGTTTAAGGGGGTATACATTATTTTTCTTATTTCTGCTCAAAAACACAGATTGTGGGTACTCGATAGAACCGCCTCGTCGAGGCGGTTCTATCGAGTCCCCACAATCTATGTTTTGAGCAGAAATAAGAAAAACATCACAATTTTTCATCTTAAAATTTCTAATTTTTGGCCCAAAAATTGGCAATGTATTTGTATAGGTGTGTTTTCGTAATGGAAAGCTGTCTAAGCTGATTCACAGCAAGTTGCCTTCTCATAAGTAACACTCTGGAGAGTTGTATAAAATAATTTACAATGAATTGATTCATATTAGTGCCAATTTGGAAGTTATAGTTGTTTCCAGACCAGGAACCAACTTGGAAATTTATATAATTTGTTTCGCATTAAGTTGCGTTTACAGTGCAACAAAGTTGTATTAGTTTATTCATATCAAGTTGCGTTCACACTGGTAGTCAACTTTGGAAGTTGAATCAGATGATTCACAACTAGTTGCGTTAACACTAGCAACCAACTTGGATAGTTGTATTAACTGATTCAGATCGAGTCGCGTTTTCGTAAGAAACCAAGTTGGAAAGTTATAAACGCTGTATTAGTTGATTCACATTAAGTTGCGTTTACACCACTTGCCAATTTGGAAAGTTGCATTAGTTAATTCATATCAGGTATCGGTCACATATTTAGGAACCAACATGGAAAGTTGTATAAGTTTATTCACATCAGGTTGCGTTCACGCTAGTAAGCAACATGGTTGGTTCCCAGTGTGAACGCAACTAACGTGATATAGATCAACGTGGCCTTCCAAGTTGGTACCAAGTGTAAACACAACTTGATGTGGATCAAGATGATCTACCTAGTGTGAACACAACTTGATATTGAGCAATTTACTCGTAATTTTGATCAAGTTTGTCGTCCCCTAGAAGACAATACACTAGCTTAGTGCTTTTGTTTTTACCGTTGATCGATATCACTAATTGAAATGTAGTAAAAGCGTTTGACAGATAACAGAATCAGAAATTTACGTGATCTGATGTTATAAAATGCATCGTCCATTTAACCCATTTAGTACCAGAAACCCCCAAAACGGGTACCCTGGCAAACAGTGCAGGCCCAGATCAGACGCCGCAGAACGCGGCGTCTGATCAGGGCCTCCACTGTTTGCTAAAAGTCCAGTCATTTTCCAAATAAATTTTGATGAAAACACAACCTGACACCCCTAAATTTTGAAATGAACTCCTGCTATATAAAAGGAGGAAGATTCCATTTGGTACAAAAAGTGTTAATGGCATTAAGGCAAATCTTCTGTCGATTTTCACTGTAGATTGATCAAACAGATTTAGTGTTGTCGTTGCTGCTGATGTTACGTTGTGTCTCGACGTTGCTGTGGCGTTAAATGTTTGAAAATGAGTCGTTACATCAGCCAGGACACGATAAAATCCTTTTCACACCATCACGAAAACCCGCCTATAACCCACTTTTACCCGACATTGAGATGAAATGACATCTCAAGCCCTGTCGCCCAATGAAACCAATAGGATTTATAAGCATTGACTCGCACCGCTTTGCCTGGGCAGGCTTAAATCCTCTAAGCGGTTTACCAGTACTCGTGTGCGGTCGGTTCAGCTCTGCGTGGAAGCATCATGCAGCCCATCTATTTCTTCAAGCCCCGATGGACGGGGCGGATATAAGCCATTTGCTTTCATTTGGCGGCAGGGCTTGAGATGTCGTTTCATCTCAATGTCGGGTAAAAGTCCAACCAAAATTGGAATCAACGTCTCCAAAATGACCTAAATATTGTTGCCGGGGACGTTAAACCTCAATTAAAACAAATACCAGGGCATTTGCTGTCTTTCTTATTTCTGAATCACTATGACTGAGGTTCAGAGCCAACCTCCCGAGGTTTACAGTCCGGTCTCGCGAGGCGTGTCGAACGATGCCAGCGCGGTATTTTACATGTACCCCTCACACACATGTTCTTTTTCTTGTATGCCTTTCATTTTCAAGCGAGGGATTTTAATAACAGCAGAACTTCGATGGCTCGAACACCGACATGTCGTAAACCAGGCCTGAGTCGTCCCCGTTCTTGAGTCCTTAAGGCATTTCTCTTCATAAGAAACAGTGCGGGAAAATTAAGGAGAGTTTCGACTTACCTTGCCAATATATGCTATGTGTACTCATTAGAATCGCATCGAGAATCGTCTCTATGGGGCGGTTCTAACGAGTACTTACAACCTTTATTTAAGAGCAGAAATAAGAAAAGGTTTACCCATGTAAACCCCAATTTTACTGTATAAAAGTGGGGTCCATGTGGTTGTGTGTTCACTTCAATGGACATACATTACGAGAACACAACCGTATAACATTCAGTTGAACTTCAATGGCTCGAACACATTTGGGACCTTGAAAATATATTCGAGACAGGGGTAGTTCGAGCAACTGAGGTTACTGTCAGGAGGCATAACGAGATACTTTTAGACATCTTTTCGGTGTTCTATAATGAAAATATATGCTGTGTGTACTCATAAGAATCGCCTCATCGAGGCGATTCTAATGAGTACACACAGCATACATTTGCAAGATAAAAGACTAAAATCTCCTTAATTATTCCCCACTATTTCTTATGTAGAGGATTTCGCTAGGGGCTCAAGAATGGGTTCGACACATCCATGGTAAACGAGCCATCGGTGTTCGAGCCATCGAAGTTCTACTGTATAGTGAATTCTTACATACCTTCAAAATGGTTAATTTTCTGATGAAAGTCTGTGATATCATTCTTATTAGGGCCCCGCACTGAAAGTGTGGGTGCCCTATAGTAATCACTCTGTCCGTCCGTCTGTCTGTCTGTCTGTCCGTCTGTCCGTCCACAAATTTTTACTCCTCTGATAGCGCTGCCGGGGCCCTAGTCAGTTTCACTGACAGCTCTAGTTTGTTTGAGTTGAGGTTTTACGTCCCCGTCAAAACTATTTAGGTCATTTTGGAGACGTTGCTTCCGATTTGTGTACCTTTTTACCCGACAGTAAGATGAAATGACATCTCAAGCCCTACCATCCAAAGAAACCGCAAAAGTTTAAGGAGCGGTCCGACTCGCACCACTTTTTCTGGGCTGGCTTAGACCTAAGCGGTTTACCAGTGCTCAAGTTCGGGTGTTTCAGCTCTGCGCGGAAACACCATACAGCCCAATCTATTTCTCTTAGCTATTCCTATTTCGTAGGTTAAGGCCGCCTCACTTAGAAAGTAATGATTATTTCCATAAACTCCAGTTTTCTCCAAATTTTGTTTGTGTTGGAGTTTAACGGCCCAGTGAACACAATTTTAGGTCATTTTTGAGCCGGTCAGTTTACCTATCCACACTTTTCCTGGGCAGGCTTATACGTAAGCGGTTAACCAGTACAGTGTATATTCTTCCGCCAGAAACTGACAACTGCCCTTCTTAATCAGCGGAAGGGAGAGAATGACCGTAGAAAAGATTTCATGATCACTCTCCACGAACGAATGTTGCCGACCCCGGCAGGTATCGAACCCGCGTCCTACTGAACACCAGTGTTTTCTCTTTATAAAGTGCGGCTTAAGTGGGTGTTAATTGCACGGGCTTGTTAACGCGGTAGGTATTCGTTACGCATACATTTTTATAAGTTTTTACGGTCTTTTCAAGATTGTTTCAATTATGTCGAGCCAATCATTAATAACCAGAGTACCCGAAGAAAAGCTGTCCATTTCCATTGCAGAACTGGTTGTACATGTATCACAGGTGACTCCATCACGAAAACACGCCTAAATAATTTTGACCCCCTCGAACCCCACTTTTATATAGTAAAACTGGGGTTTGCAAGGGTAAAGCTTATTTTTCTTATTTCTGCTCTAAAATATAAAATGTGGCAACTCGTTAGAACCGCCTCAATGAGGCGGTTCTAACTAGTACACACAATCTATATTTGGAGCAGAAATAAGAAAAATATCACATTTTTTCATCATAAAATTTTCATTTTTTCGGCGATAAAGGTGGCAATGTATTTGTATAGGCGTGTATGCGTAATGTGGTATCCGTAGCATCAACCACTACATTTACATGCTGTCCAAGGAGGTGCCTTTCCATGCTCCTGCAAGTGATCTGCAATGCAAATGTATGCTATTACATGACACTCATTTTCCAATCAGAGTGTGGCGGGGTGGATGTATAAATAAAGCAAGACAAACATATTTAAAATAATTGTAATAATTTCATTTTTTGAAAACATGATCAATACAATATGTAAATTTAATCAATGAACTATGGGAAATGACTAATAGCATCTGGAGTTAATAAATTCTCTTGGTACATGTATACAGAAAAAGTAAATATACATTTACACCCATTGTATTTTAGTGGACTCTTCCACTGCTATATATTGGACAAGTACATTTGTCATTTAAGGAGTGTCAGGCCTGTTTTTTCCCTTCTTTTTATTCTTTTTTGGCGGAAAATTCTGTTAGAAAATAGTGCAGGCCCTGATCAGACGCCGCGTTCTGCGGCGTCTGATCTGGGCCTGCACTGTTTGCCAAGGTACCCCTTTAGGGGTTTCCCCACATACGATGGGTTAACACAAGACACAAGTCCTTTGAAACCACAACCCCACCTTATCCCAGGTAAAAGCGGGATACCAGTTGTCTTATCTTGAGGTCAACACACCCATGCGAGCTTATGGTTACTCAAACATCTCTTTTAAGTCTGAAACTGGACTTTTTCTGATAAAAAATTCCGATATTTTCTTTTTTTAATATCAAACATAGATTGTGGGTGTTCGCTGGAACCGCGGTCTCAACGAGTACCAACAACCTATGTTTCTATGTCAAAAGAGGGAAATAATGTAAACCCTGGAAACCCAAACTTTTCTGTATATAAGTGGGGTTTACAAGGGTATTCATTGTACGCATTTGATAACCGATGAATCTTTTCCAGCTCAGTACAGTTTATTCATGAAAATTATATTACATTAAAATTTCTCAGCCTATTTCCGCCACTTAATGGATGAAGTCATAATATCCCCGCTGCCAAAGGACCGTGGTTTCAAATGGTGCATAACATTTAGTCATACTCGCATAGATTTGCCAACACGCACAAATGCAGCTGCTGTTGTAGATGTGAGCAAATCTGGCTACTACTTTCTTCTTTCTTCAAACCTGTCTTCATCTAAGTCACCACCCGTATTGAATTATTCTATGGAACTGAAAATTGCATTTTTTATGATGAAAATTCGAAATTTGCCTTTTTTCTGCTACAAATACAGCTAGTTTTTGCGCTACAGAAACGCCTTACAGATTACAAGCAATCTATGTTTACATCACGATAACAAGTCCGTGAAATGAACACCAACCTAAACCCCACTTTATAAAGAGAAAACTGGGGTTTACGGGGGGGGGGGGGGTAAACATTATTTTTCTTATTTCTGCTCCTATACATAGGTTGTGGGTACTCGTTAGAACCGCCTCAATGAGGCGGTTCTAACGAGCACCCGCAACCTATGTTTGAAGTATGAATAAGAAAAATATCGCGGATTTTCGTCAGAAAAGTAGCCAGTTTGGAGATGTGAAAAATGCACTTTGTCGCACGGGTGTGTTTTCGTAATGATAAGAAAACGTAATGCACTGGTAAACCCCGCTTTTGTCTATAGAACCTTTCTCTTGTCCTATTTTTTCTAGGCTGTTCGTTTCATGGACTTGTTAACGAAACATAAAGCAGTGGACGAAACATTACATGCAGTTGAACTTCAATGGTTCGAACACCTTTGAGACCATGAAGATTTGCAGAGATGGATAATTCGAACATACTGAGGATTAATCAGGGCGTTAAGCCAGGCGGTTTAAGGGGAATAATTTTGTTAAAATGTATGCTGTGTGTGCTCATTATAATCGTCTCTGTTTTGTATGCTAATTAGAACCGCCTCTATGAGACAACTCTAATGAGTACACCTAGCATACATTTTCAAGATAAATGTAATTAAGAACAGCTTAACCCTTGTCCTGCTGAACCCGGATATGCCTTTTCTTTGAAACAATGTAGATCCAGATCAGATGGCTTCTGAAGAAGCCATCTGATCAGGATCTACATTGTTTGTCATTCAGGTTGTGAATTTGTTGTAATAATTTGCATCATGTAATCTGATTGGTTGATAATCGGTAGTGGGTGTGGCATATATGAATATTCAGCAGGACAAGGGTTAAATTTCCCTTCACTATTTCTAACCTGGAGATGTATGGTCAAAACGGCTCGGGTTTGACTCAGCCACGGTAAACGAGTCATCGGTGTTCGAGCCATTGAAGCTTCATTGTACTAAACGCTCTGCATGCTGGTTATTTGTTACAGCAGACGACATTTCGAAATATTTTTATTTTTCCTACAAAACAGGATTTGACATCTCATGCAAATTGTCTCCTATGGAGACAATTTGCATGAGATGTCATGTCCTGTTTTCAGAGGGATAAGAAAAGAGAAAAAAAAATATGAACAACTTGTTGTTTGCAGAATTATCTGGCTAGCATCACGTGAACACGTCCGTGAAATGAAGACCCCCCTATACCCACTTCATATAGAGAAACCTGGGGTTTACGGGGGTATACATTATTTTTCTTATTTTTGCTCCAAGACATAGGTTGTGGGTACTCGTTAGACCCGCCTCAATGAGGCGTTTCTTGCGAGCATCCGCGACCTACGTTTGCAGTATTTGTAAGAAAAATATCACAGATTTTCATCAGAAAAGTAGCCATTTTGGAGATGTGAAAAAATGCACTATGTGGCACAGGTGTGTTATCTTAATGAAATATCTTATGGTTCACTTCGGTGGCGTACATCAAGCCATATAATTAAGCGACAAAAGCGATTCTTGATTATAAACCCAAAGACATTCGAGTTCATTTAGCACAGCAATAATATACACTTCCGCATCATTAAATGCCATAATAGCCAAAGAAAAAGATGTCCTTCATTTAGAAAGGTAATTTCAAGCCCAACATGCTCGAAATTGAATAAATCAATCGCGTAGCAAGGTCGATTTGACGTCATGCCGTTACGTCGACCGTTAGCCCAAGACGTCACTGAAAAACATTTTGAACATCGTCTCAGTGTGGCCATCGTGTTCAGCCGATAGTAGCTTTCCAAAGCTTTGGTTTGATGGAACCTCATCAGACTTAAAATGATTGAATCATTGATTTCAAAGGTTTCTCAGAATCGATGGTCATTTACGTGGATATAAAACCTTTAATTTGGGAAAATAATTGCGTGAACTGGCTCGAAGTTCTTCTGAAATCCGTTTAAAGCTGACATCAAAATGGAAAGCCATAGAGTCCGTCTGAATATTACAGGTCGCTTACAATTTCACATTCTAATGTGTACACACAGTATACATTTTCAAGGTAAAATTAAACTTCCCCAAATTATCCTACATGTACACTAAAATTTCTATTTTAAGACCACCTTTGGAACTGTTCAAAATTGGTCTTTTAAACAGTCCCAAGGATGGTCCCTGACCAGAGGCCATTGTGTGCAGAGAACACGAAGAAAGAATAACTGAACTTTTCTAAATAAGTTTTTTTAAAGCAGAATTAGTCTTAATTTCAGGTGGTCTTAAAAGCGTTATTTTTTACTGTATATATGTTTGGATACCTGGAGCTATTGAGACTTTTCACTAGGGATTTATGAGCAAGATCCAATCAGCCGGGGTAAACAAACCACGTGTGTTCGAGTTTATTCAATAGCATGTTTATTCGTCCATATTGAACCATATATGACAATGGAATCTTCCGCCTAGTAAATTTGAAGTGGTCCATTTCCAACTATAGGGGTGACAGGTTTGTTTTTGTTTGTGGCAAATTCTACAAAAATCAATGTTCTTTAAGCAAACAGTGAAGAACCAGATCAGACGCCGCAGAACGCGGCGTCTGATCTGGGTCTGCACTGTTGAAAAAAAGCCGCATGGCATATCTGGGTTTATAATAATAAAATAATGCGTGGCCAGGATACCGTTCATATACAAATTGTCCTTGCTTGCAGCAGGGTACCTTTCTGTTAAAAGCAGCCTACATCATGGAATCACGGAATCTAAAAATGGCGTCTGATGCTTCCAGTGGTCCCCATAGTAACGATTGATCAGTAGGTGTCTGTATGATGACACACTGCAGTGAGGTGAGCTGCGTTTTAAGAAAACATGACTGAACTGTGTAGTGCGTGTCAGGGGTCGCAGAACACCTGACAGAAGTCGAACATGATCGCATGTCCATTCTTTTGACTGTAGGCCATATACAAAGAGATCGGAGAAAAGGCCGATCCTTTCTCTGAGCATACACTGCGTTTGTGCAGCCTGACTGAAGTCTTTGCTAATGTCACACGACATAATAGTGACATTTTTAGCGATTCTCTAGGTGATAGCAAATATTGAGGCGTTTAATAGCGATATTGCTTTACAGATTTAAATGAAATTCCAGGGCAGAAATCAATAATTAACAAACATTGCCTGTAGTTTTAAACACTCATAGAATTTGATCCTACAAGGAAATGGTTTCAGTTTAAAGGAATCTGACCTGGCCTTGAATGAAAATGGCTTTCAGGTATATTCGTCGGCACGTTATTTTCATTTTGTTGCAGTTTGAATACATAACATTGGACCTTGAAAAATAGTTGCTATGTATAGACATGTACATGTATAAAGTGTTCAAAACTAGATAAAACTTCAAGATTGACAGCTCTGCAAACATTATAGCAAATGTGCAAATTGTATATCTAATGATCGACTTCTCTCAGTGTCACCAAGTTTATCTATTGAATTTTTTTTCTAGTCTATAATCGCCTTAATGCTCTTTTCAGCATACAAAATAAATGAACTACAACATTACAAAATCCTCAAGAAGTAATGTGCGATCCGCGAATACTCAGACCAGCTTGTGCCTCAGCGTAGGTTGATCTAAGTCTTCATTGCTCGCATGAGCCTTTTATGATCTCTTCACAAGCCCAGGAGCGATCATGCAGGACTGAGTATACTGTGCGGATTTGCGGGCTGGTACAATTGTTTGCTGGTGAGATGCTTTCTTGTGTAATGGCTTAAAAATCACTGTTTTTGAATTTATGCAAAAGGCGTGAATGTAACTTTTTAAGCCCATTAAAATGCAGTGTAGCGTGTACCGGGTCGTCCACGAAGTTAAGCTACACGGTCACCCATCCAGGTATCCGTGTGACCGTGTAAGGCTGTAGAAGTGGTATTTATCCATAACCGTTACATTTCTCCCCCTCATCTCTTGACTTCGTCCCGAAGTCACACATGCCAGTCACACATGCCTCACAAGGCTAAACCCGAGGGCGGAGTCTATGTAACAAACCAGCGGCACTGTTTCCATCCCACCGCTGCCACCAATGTAGCGTGTACCGGGTCGTCCACGAAGTTAAGCTACACGGTCACCCAATCAGGTACTGACCGTGATATCCGTTGCTTAACTTCGTGAATAAGCCAACCACTCTACCCGCGTCGCTAAAAGAGCCGGCTCCTACAGCAAGGCTGTAGAAGTGGTATTTATCCATAACCGTTACAGCAGTAATGGCATAATTATATATACCCTAAAGGGAATTGGAACACCTTCAGGGGAGGCAGCTCTTTCAAAAGTATTTTTGTCTCCCATGACAATAGGGGTCAACTCTTAAAGAAAAGAATTTGCTCCAGAGGAGCAAATTCTTTCCTTTAAGAGTAGACTCCTTTTTCGGTGGGACAGGGCTTATAGAAAAGCGCAAATGAAGTCCCGAAAGTTGTCTCCCTTTGACAAATGGTGGAAAAATCTACCAGGTGTTCCCAGCCCCCTTAAAACTGAACCAAAGGACCATAAAAACCTACAAGAAGACCTATGCGACCCAGCCTCACTATCCACCCGCCTGGTAAGAGTCTGCGCATGCCGCTCTTTGGGTGGTGCAGAGACTATAGCAAGATCAGCGAAGACTAATCAGAATACACAGTCTGATCAGTCTCCGCTGGTAGCACATGCTTTTTGTTCATTTTGCCATGCGATGTCGTATTATGCAAAAGTTGTGCATTCTGTATGGACGCTTGTCAGAATGTTTCTAAAAATACCGCAAGGTAAAAAGAAGCTCGGCAACCCTCGGGTTAGGGAATTAGGTCTGCACTCTTAGGCATTATTGTTCACTGTGATAATCTATACGATTCTGAATAAATTTCAAAGCTAAACCGAAATGTGATTCAGTATGCAAATCTCTTTTTAATGCGAAACTAAACTTTTATAAACAGGTTCTCAATTTATTATGCTTCATAACCGAAATTAAATTTTGAAGTTTGGAGTCACCAAAATACGATTAAGGACTGACATGTACATGTACTTATAACGCTTTTATCCTGGGGATTGGCCTCTTTTGGCATGTCTTTTAAGGGAAATGGGAACACTTTCAGGAGAGGCAACTCCTGCAAAAGTATTTGTTTGTCTCCCATGTCCATAGGGGTCAACTCTAAAAGGAAAGAATTTGCTCCTGAGGAGCAAATTCTTTCCTTTAAGAGTAGACCCCTTTTTCAGTTGGACAGGGCTTATAGAAAAGCGAACAGGAAGTCCCGAAACTTGTCTCCCTTTGAAAACTGGCGTAAAATTGTGCCAGGTGTTCCCATTCGCCTTAATTCGACATTTCATAAGTAGGCAGGTCCAAGATTCCAAAAGGGTAACGTGTATATAAAGTTTGCCGGCCTCGGCATCTAAGTCGGATGCACCGCGATCTGGTTGGTGATCAGGAGTTCGCGGTGGCGAGTTCGATACCTGCCTTGTCGGCAACATTTTATCGTCGAGAATGATGATGGAATCTTTTCTACCGTCATTCTCTCATTCTGACGAAAGAATGTGCATTGTACTGGTTAACCGCTTATAAGCTTCACCATGCAGCCCAATCAGGTGTAGTTAGGTAGAATGACCGACGATATTACCTAAATAGTTTTGACTTGGTCGCAACTCCAACAAACAAACAAATGTACAAAGTTTTTTTTCAATGCTAGTAATAGAGGGTGTTCTTACCAGTACGCACAATATAATGTTTTCCTGCAGAAAAAGTGAAAATGGTGTTTACACTAAGGTTTTGTAAATTCCATTTTTTTTTTGTAAAGTGGGTTTTACAAGGATGGCAATGACATGGGCTTGTGTAAAGGTGATGGACAATGAAATCTGGCAGTAGCAGCGGCATGAAGCAAAAGTATCAGAGACATTTATACATTTCTTCTTATCAACAAATTAAAATAATGGTTTTGAAAAAATGGAAAAAAATCTGAATTCCTAATCCTCAAGGATTATACAACATTTTCTTCTTCTCACCCTTTAAACCTCACTTCATCAAGTCCATGTAGCAAGTTCCTGTGCAGACCCCACTTTCTATAGAGAAAAGTGGTGTTATAAGGACATAAACTATTTTTCTTATTTCTGCTCCAAAACATAGATTGTAGGGACTCGTTAGAACCGCCTCATTGAGGCGGTTCTAACGAGCACCTACAATATATGTTTGAAGTAGACATAAGAAGAATATCAGCTACAGCTAGTTTTGGGCACATGAAAGAAAACATTTTCTCCATTGGGCGTATATCCTATCAATCCATCTGGTTTAACGAGTAAAACGAAGAATCAAGCAAAAATATATTTTAATGACAACTCTCACAGTTTCGTCCATTCATCCTGTCATACCGTCATGAACCTATGTAGCACACTCAACAATGAAAAATGCCACGAATGAACCATTAGGAAAACATGTCCGAAAGAAATAATGGCGTCCAACATGGTGTCAGAAAATGATAAATATTAGGTAAAAATGATAACATCTTTATTATTTCTGCTTTCAACATAGACTGTGGGTACCCACAATCTATGTTTTGAGCAAAAATAAGGCAGATAGTGTTTACCCCCGTAAACCCCACTTTTCTCTATAAAGTGGGGTTTAGGGGGTCTTCGTTTCACGGACTTATCGTGATGAACGAAAACTACGCATGTGTAGGCCGATTTAGCCCCCTCAGTTCATCTGTGGCATTTTACAGCGTTGCTATGCACTGACTGAAAACAGTCACTACTGGCTATTATATGAATAACACAGAGATGTATATGAAATATGATATGGAATAACCTCGAACCAAACAAATGTATAGAAAACATATTTACAGATATATAAACATATTTAAATTATGCAACAAAATAACAAAACAGACTATTGTACAAAATCACAAGTGACAATGAAGTTTGGGGCAGCCTTTATGCCATGATTGCAACAATAGAAAAACATCTCGTAATAACGTCTTTTATACAATTTTTGATTCAATGGCAAATGGTGGCTGTGTCCCCAAAAATAAAAGTAAATTTCATACTTGAAGAAATGCATTTATATACAATCTTTACTAAAGAGAAAATACCTATTAAACCCAAAGAATCTGAACTCGGCCACTATTGCCACACCAACAGTTATCCTAAAAATTCTAACAAGCTGAACACTTACAATGTTATTTCAACCATTTTTTTCTGAATGGAATCTTCCACCTTATACTTATTTCGAAATATAGGAACGACTGATATGGGGCTGCACATTGTACATTGTCCAATGGGTTGAGGTACACCCGGTCTAGTGAAAGATATATTCTTCTCTATAGTCTACCCATGTGCTAGATTGACAGAGCCAGCACGAGATAACAGCACCAGTTTACATGCACTAACGGGAGTTGATATCGTTTGAACGAGTTTCATGAGATTGCATTTCAATACAGCCATCTGATTCAGCACTTTAAAGAATTTTAAATTTCTAAAGAATCAAAATATTGAATCACGGACTGTTTGCTCTGTTGAGTACCTGTTTGGGCTGCATCGAGACGGAGCCTCGGTACCAACAAAGCCCGTGTGCCCCCACCCCTCTCCCCTCAAACAGCCGGGTAGCCTTACATATATATCATAGCTCCAGATAAGAAGGAACACTAGGGATTGTTCGGGGATAATTTTTCTGATTTCTCAATTAAAACATGCTGCAGGCACTTGTTAGAATCGTCTAAGGCTATTCTAACAACATGAAAACATGCCTATATAATTTCGACCCCCTTGAACCCCACTTTTATATAGTACAACTGGGATTTACAGGGTTAAACCTTATTTTTCTTATTTCTGCTCTAAAGTATAGATTGTGGGTACTCATACAGATTGTGGGTACTCGTTAGAACCGCCTCGATGAGGCGGTTCTAACGAGTACCCACAATCTAATTTTTGAGCAGAAACCAGATAAATATCACAATTTTTCATCTAAAATTTTTCATTTTTTCGGCGATAAAGGTTACACTGTATTTATATAGGCGTGTTTTCGTAATGAGTAGCCAAAACACGTTTCTAATAAGGAAAAGAATCCCTATAATATCCCCATTACTCCCCCATCTGAAGCTTCGCCCATATCCATGAATGATTCTTAATACAGCAGAAATTTTTATGCACTGGTTCAGCGGTGCCCAATGATTCGGAACAGTTGTGCTATTTTTATATGTATTTTTATGCACCTCAAATCAATGAAAGTTATTGACTCAGACTGCAGCTGGCATCTTAAACCCATCTGTCACATAACCATAAAATCAGGTACATCAAGAAATCAATGAGGAAAACAGAATGTACATGAATGGCTGTATAGACAGACCCACTTTACGTGGTTTAAACCGGATGTGTTCATGTATTTTTTTTTAATTTCATCATATGAGAAAAGGGTGCGCATTACGAAAACACGCCCATACAAAACATTGTACCGCAAACGAAATTTTTAAGATGAAAAATTGTGATATTTTTTCTTATTTCTGCTCAAAATATAGAGTTAGGGTACTCGATGGAACCGCCTCACCGAGGTACCCAAATTCTATATGCTAGGGTAGAAATAAGAAAAACAAGATGTGTTTGTGAAGCATGAACATGTCCCCGGGCATGGTCATTTTTTTTATTCAAAGTTGCTCACAGTTCAAGATTTTTGTTTGTGTGGGAAGCCCTTGACACAAGAAACTTACATGCCAAGTATGAAAGCTCTATCTCAAACGGTTCAAAAGTTATGAACAATTTTATTTTTTCTTTTAAGTAGGTCAAAGGTCAAGGTCACGGTCCAAATATTTTGCATGTATGAAAAGCTCTAATCACAGGGAACCTACATGCCAAATATGAAAGCTCTATCCCAAACGGTTCGAAAGTTATGACCAAAAATGTTTATTTTCTAAGTAGGTCAAAGGTCAAGGTCACAGGTCAAAATTTTTGCATGAATGTAAAGCGTTTGTCACTAGGAACCTACATGCTAATAATGAAGGCTGTATCTCAAACGGTTCAAAAGTTATGACCAATGTTAAATTTCTCTTTTATGTAGGTCAAAGGTCAAGGTCACAGGTCAAAATTTTTTGTGTGAATGTAAAGCTCTTGTCACAAGGAAACTACATGCAAAATATGAAGGCTCTATCTCAAACGGTTCAAAAGTTATGACCAAAATGTTATTTTTTATTTTAAGTAGGTCAATGGTCAAGGTCAAGGTCACAGGTCAAAATTTTTTGCATGAATGTAAAGCTTTTGTCACAAGGAACATACATGCTAAATATGAAGGCTGTATCTCAAGTGGTTCAAAAGTTATGACCAATGTTATTTTTTTCTTTTAAGTAGGTCAAAGGTCAAGGTCAAGGTCACAGGTCAAATTTTTTTGCATGAATGTGAAGGTCTTGTCACAAGGAACCTTCAGACCAAATATGAAAGCTCTTTCTCAAATGGTTCAAAAGTTATGGCCAACGTTAAAGTTGTCCACGTACAAACCAACAAACCAACAAACAGACAGGGCAAAAACAATATGTCCCCGCTATCGCTACCGGGGACATAAAAATTATCCCTGCAAACCCCATTTTTACTATATAAAGTGGGTTTCAAGGGGGTCAAAATTATATAGGCTTTATTCCGTGATGGCGACATCAGTGTGATATTGTGCACTGGGTATTTTTTTCTGATGAAAAGATTTGATATTTTTCTTATTTCTACTCCGACAGCAGGTTTTTTGTGCTCGTTAGAACCGCCTCATTGAGGCGGTTCTATAATAAGGCGGTTCTATCGAGCACCCACAACCTATGTCTTGGAGCAGAAATAAGAGAAATAATGTTTACCCCCGCAACCTCCATACTAAATAGCACAAAAACAGAGAAAAAAATACACTTTTTTACCCCCCCCCCCCCTACATGAAGATGGGTTTTCAAGAACGGCCATTGCACTGCTCAACCAGCACGACAATGGGCCATCGTCGGGGTCTAACGTTGGCCCGGCATCCCCTGCTGGTTGGGTTGCTTGCCAACGTATTGACATATTAAAATGTCAGAATCATATTACTCACTATTGACACAACTTTAACAATGAACAGGCATTAAACCGAATCTATACAGAGAAATGGGGAAGGGAAATGGGAGAACAAACAAATGACAAGTACAATCTTTTCTCACACACAATCCATCCAAAGTATTATTTACACTGTAATAATCTTTTTATCAATATTGTTTGAATAAATATTTCATTGGCCTTATTGTACTTTCATCTAGGTAACAAGTCTGTGTAATGAACGCCTGCCTATATAAACCTCGCATTATTTACATTACGAAAACAGTCCTATTCAAATATACTGAAAAGTTTACCAGCAAAAAATGAAAATTTTCAGATAACAAATTCTGATATTTTCATATTTTTGCTCATAACATAGATTGACGGCCTCGTTAGAACCGCCTCGGCGAAGCATGTGAGGCGTTTCTAACGAGTAGCCACAATCTATGTTTTTAGCAGAAATAAGAAAAAGAATGTACATACACTATATGGGCCCCGTCAAGCGATTTTGGTACTTATCGCCTATGCGAGCAGCGAAGGTTCAGGCGAGCCTGCGCATCCGCGCAGTCTCGCCAGAACCTTCGCTGCTCGCTTATACAAGCAGTGAATTAAGAGCAACCTTCAGACAGAAAGCCATATCCCTGGCCCCTCTGAATGGCTGGGCATGCGCAGTTAAACTTTGTCATGACGGAATGCTCGAAGACACAAATTCGCTTGACGGGGCTCATATAAAAGTGAGATATAAGGGGTTCAACATTATATAGGCATGTTTTCGTGACGTTATTTCTTGTTACTTTTTCTTCAATACATCCATTTTGTGTACTCTTTAGAACTGCCCCAATGCGGTGGTTCTAAAGAGCACCCACAATCTATGTTTGATGCAGAAAAACACAGAATTTCTTAGCTCTAGATAAGGTTTTTTTCACCCAAAATGAACTGATATTTTCTTATTTCTGCACACAAAAAAAAACATGTTGTGGGTAAAGTGTAAAATATAGTGTTATTTAAACGTAAAGACAGAGTAAAGTTTACTCTCAAACTCTTGTGAACTAGAACCCTACACAATCTTAGGTGTGAAGTGTTACTTTTGAAAACTTGTACAGTTTACTCCAATTTTTACCTCTTTGGTTAGAGCTAGGGACTAACTTCCCACATCACAAGTCCTGGTGTATGAATGTCAATTGACGTGTCACCAGCAACAATTATAATTCTGATTCTGGTGTAGCACTGGAAGTCTGGTGCAGCAATTCTGTAAAACAAGAGCTACATGTACGTTTCTAATCAATTGGTGTTTGAAATAATTACAGCATTTATGGTGTAAGGTTTACTAATAAAGCGCGTAATTTTAATCATACTACAGGGTAACAATTTTTAAAGGGTGGTGTAACTGAACATAACATTACACTTTTTCAGTGTAATGGAATATCGGTGTAATATTTCTTCGAATGATGGATAGTATCTTGATATGTCAGTGTAGCTTGAAAGCATTATCTTTCCAGTCCTGCCCCTGCTAGCATTCTACATAAATCTACAGCGGGCCGTTAGCGGCAAATCTACAGCGGGCCGTTAGCGGCCCGTCAGCTACCCTGACGGGCCGCTAACGGCCCGCTGTAGATTTATGTAGAATGCTTACTGGGGCGCAGAATGACCAGTCTTTTTCTGTTGGCATGATTCTTTATATCCAACAAGCAAAGCATGTCGACGTCGGGCCGACAGGGATACGACAGCGACGTTGGCTCGCTATTTTCTGCTGGCTGTGGGATAGCCCCTGGTCTGTTCAAAGAGCTACAAGCGAAGACTCTAGACAAACTACCTGGATGGATGCACAGGGACTTACAGGTTGATCGGAGTCTTGACCGGTCGCAATGTTTTTTCGTGCGCCGGTCCATGTCTTAACTAATTCCTCGTCATTAGATAGATACTGGGTTTCAATTATGTAAACACAAGTATCCCAAATCGACCCAGTAAAAGTAATAAATGTCATTATAGGGCTATTATTGGCTTATTACTCTAAGGAAAAGTCTCTTGTCAGAAGAAATTATGTTTGCTATTTTCTTGCGTGCATCTGCGCTCAGCCAAAGTGTCCCCGGGGCAATAAAGCTAAGTTTATTCCTGTAATGAGTAAAATTGCTTCCATCGATGTCCATGACCGTCAGTAAAGGCGAGAAGCAGCCTAAATCGACATACTATTGGTATCTTTAGTTCCATATTGGCTTTTTAACTAAGTTAAATACTTTTTTCTCCCGTTTATGATGATTTTCAACAAATGGGCCCCGTCAAGCGATTTTGGTACTTATAGCTTTGCGAGCAGCGAAGGTTCAGGCGAGCCTGCGCGGATGCGCTGGCTAGCCAGAACCTTCGCTGCTCGCTCATACAAGCAGTGAATGAAGAGGAACCTTCAGACAGAAAGCCATATCCCTGGCCCCTCTGAATGGCTCGGCATGCGCAGTTAAAATTTGTCATGACGGAATGCTCGAAGACACAAATTCGATTGGCGGAGCTCAAATTTAAGTAGACTGTCGTGCTAATATAGATGGAAGTGTCTTTCCACTATAGACGATGTAGACAAAGTGCTTCATTTAGTAGACCCAATTTGAGATGTTCCTGTGGTGGATACCGACGATGAAACGGAATGTATTGTTTTGATATTACGGCCCTCCCAAGGTTAGTTCACATATATCAAGGCAATCGTTAATAATAGGTGGACCAAGACCGGAATATCCATAGACAAGAGGGCCATGATGGCCCTGGATCGCTCACCTGATCCAGAGTAAAAAGCTGGCCCTAGGGAGGGCCATTATTGATCCCAGGGTTATAATGTGCATAATGTTGAGGGGGTCTAAGAAGATTTTTAAAGATTTTCCCTATATAAGCCTATGTAAAACCAAAGAGCTAAAAAAAACATATGACCTTCCCTTGCAGTACGTGGCGCCTCACATGCGACCGAGAGAGGGATGGCACCAGTAAAGGGCGGTACTTGGGGTCAAAGGTGTAAGAGTGGCGCTCTAGTCTACTGATGCTGATGCACTTCATGCAGTCTTAAGAATGGGTAAGGAAGTGTTTATTTTTCCCAATACAGGGGAATAGGGGGTGGGCAAAATTCTTGCTTTTAAGGGATTCGATTACTTTTGTCTTCTCGTAGGGAAAATGGGATGTCGAAATGGATGTGCTTAATCCTCTGTGCAATCAGATCCCTGGTAATATATGGCGAACTTCAATGGCACAGTCCCTATGGCGAACTTCAATGGCTCAGTCCCTGAACAGTTATTATCATTATCAATACATGTATTTGTTGACCGTCAACCCTTAAAATATTTGTTTTCAGGTCCTAATAAGATTTTATCCAGCCTTTGTGTTTGAGTCACGGTGAAGTCACTTAATGCCAAGAAAACCTGCATCTATGTCGTCTGCTGAGTCGTAAACCTTTGCATACATACCAACAGTGTGGACCATGATCAGACCGATCTGGGCCCATAAGGTTTGCAACAATGACTTTTAAAGTAACCAGCAGACTACAAAGCAGACAGCAGTTGTTGTGATTAGCATCTTAGGGGTCAATTCTATGTGTCACTGTAACTTTTGGTTGTGACATTCTCAATAGGATATCCAGCCATACATGTTCCATAGTTCATCATGTAACTTTATTAGTCTGCTAGGAGAAAAAAACTGACTTCCTTACATTTCAGAAATGATCATAATTGCAATATATGAGGACATCTAGTTGTTGTTGTTGAACGCTAGAGGAAGCCAATATCCGTTCATCTGGTTTATTCTCGTCTATTCTCGTCCATAAAACGTTACCCGCAGCAGCACAAATTGATTTTTAAGTAAAATGGATGACTTATAAAAAGCAAATTAATCGCACACACTAGATTACAATATTTTCCTAACAGCAAACTATAAATAATAGTCGTTAAAGCCGCTATGTGATTGTTACCACGATGCACGGACATTTAGAGGGGAAGAAGTCGGGGTGGTAGACACGGTGCCAAGAGAATTTCGAAGTCATTCAGAATGAGAATTGTTATTCATGACATGTCAAATGATATTCTCTCACCAGGACCTGTGATGTTTGACGTTAGTTCCTAACTTTCACCAGAGAGGAAAACCTAGCTATCCTCTGTTTCTTGAGCTGAGGAAATGACCGGATCTAGACGGGCATTCCAATCTCAAATGGTCCAATGGAAATGGCAGCTCTAGCAGTATGGGACTGAAATGCCATTGAGTCAGTGATGATTTCTCCAGCGCCTATCTTGGGGAACAAGGTCATCTGTTGGAAAGCTGGCAACGCCCTTTTGACATCTGTACAATAGCATAAACCTATTGTCTATTCTCCTTTTCATGAGAGACGCTCATCTTATTTTTCTAGTATTCCAGTCATACTGCCAGTTTCTAAGCAGTAATTGCTAGTTACATATCTAGCAGCTCTATTGTGAACTTTTTCAATTTCTGTCTGATGGGTCCCTGTTACAACTAACATATTCAAAGATTGGGCGAACAAGTTCTTTATATGCTGCCTCTTTTACATCTTGGGGCAATATGATAAAGATTTTGCGTCAGGAAACTCAGCGTTCTAGTTGCCTAAGTACACATGTTGCTAATATGTGCATTCCATCTAAAGTTGTGTGTGATTGTCACACCAACGTATTTTAATAGAATCAACATTCTCGAGGACTGTTCCCTCTAAGGTGTAAGAAGCCACAATTATATTGGTTCTCTTCCTACTTAACGGCATAATATTGTATTTACAGACTGAAATCACATTCCCCATTTTGTTGCCCAACATTCTAATCTATTCATATCATTCTGAAGTTTCAGCAAGTCTCCTGGATCTCTATTTTCCCGGTAGCAAATGCAGTATTAATCTGCGAGCAGTCTTACTTCTGAATCAATATCAGTGGAAAACTGGAAATATCATCAAGATACGTATACAGGGAAAACAACCACGGACAAAGAACAGTGTCAGGGGGACACGAGAAAAAAATGGAGCCCACTCCAAAGTTGCACCATTAGCAACAGTTCCGTCATTTTCTATAATGAAGGCAAGGATCTTTCCAATTCATAGTTTTTCCGCCAATGCTATACCAATAAGTTGCTTTAACGAGTTTATTAAGGGTGGGAGCCAATCGGATGGCGCTAGGTATCAAAAGCTAGAATGTGTCCACCAATCCCCATTTGTGCAAAATATTTACCCAATCAATAATAATGGTGCTCAGCTGACTTTTTCATAAATACATGTTGCCTGTCTGACAAATGAATATGTTCATCCAAGTCGGCCATGGTATTTAAGGAAACTGTATGTTCAGGCAACATTAATGTCGGGGAAACAGGGCGAAAATTACGAGCTAAAGCACTAGCCCTTTTTTAAACCAGGAGCCATTCGTTAGGTGCAAATACTGGACGTAGCTCATTTTCTGGTCCTCAACGATGAAGCTGATCAGGCCCTAAAGCCTTAGAGTGATTCAAGCCTTCAAGTAACTTGATCACTACCTCCGACGACACAACAATACAGGGGAAAATGGGACCTCATTGAACTGTTTTATTGGACGCATCATTGAATTGACTAACCACTCCCTCTGTCCTTTCAGAGTAGAAGTAAAACAAAGATCAGGAATCGATACAATAAACTTACTCCACCCATCAAAGACACCAAAGGGAAAGGAACACCAACATTAAGTGACCAGACCATAATGGAAACCTAAACAAAGGAAGGCCATAAGGAAAGTCACTTTCCCACAAAATGGCCATATGGCCATCCAAAATAAAAAGACACAAGTGATACACACAGTAAGTAACAAACAACAACATAAATAAACCGCCATAGAAGAACCGCCTTGGAACGGTCAGTGGAAAGATTTTCACTGGGGGGCTTAAATCTGAATCAGCAGCTTCATTCCTTCTCATTTATTTAGGGGTGTAATAACTTGCCTATCTCTTTCTGACTATTGATATATCTGTACAAGTTTCCTTTACACCACCTACCAAGTTAATTCCATACAAATCGTGTTGAATTTCAATATCAGACTTTCGTATAAGTTTAAAATTTTGCCCAGAGTTTACCACTGCCTAATTTATGTGCCTTAGCATAAATTTTTCCCTTCTGTGTCATATACATGTAATATAGTTTCTTCACTATAAGAAAAAAGGGCAATGTATGTTGTGAGTAGTCTTTAGAATTACCTCGATGAGGCAATACATAGGAGTGCTATCATGATACTCATTATGCTACATCTAGAACAACGATATTTATAGAGGACTGAAAAGACATACAAAACTGATTCTAATTATGCCTCAAGACCTGTTGTTTGGTCCTCAGTGGCTCAAGCTAAAGCCGAATTTTTATCTTTTGCCGCGTTTTTCGGCGATATCTTCTTTATATGTTTTATTTTAGATCAACACATCCAGCGAGAAAGTTGTGGAGGGCCAGCTCCACCAACTTCTCAAAAAGGTTTCATGTCGCTAAGTTATCTAAGAAAAGCTGTAATCAGATGGAGATTTCTACGGAACCCGGGAAGGGACATTTCTGTCCCAATATCTAGCAGAACATAATTTGAAACCATAAAATTAGAGTGGAGCGGAAAACAAGAAATATGCCGTTTAAACTTTAAACGATATAATATGTCGTTTAAACGACATATTTCTTGTTTTCTTTTCCACTCTGAAAAAGCAGGGTAGAATTTAAAACAATAAAATTAGAATGGATCAGAAAACAAAAATATGTCGTCTAAACGACATATTTCTTTGTTTTCTGTTCCACCCTGAAAAAGTAGAGTGGATTTTAAGACAATAAAGATATCGTTTAATTGACATAATCTTGACCTACCATTGGTTAAAGATCTCGTTTTATCAACATAATGTGTCGTTTAAACGATATGATCCTAGCCTTCCACTGGTTGGTGATATCAAACAAATTGAAGGTCAAGATTATGTCGATTAAACGATATCTTGTTTTTTTTTAAATTCCCCGCTACTTTTTCAGAGTGGAAAGAAACACAAAGAATATGACATATTTTTGTTTTCTGTTCCATTCTAATTTTATTGTTTTATATTCCACTCTACTTTTTCAGAGTGTAAAGGAAAACAAGCAATATATCGCTTAAACGACATGTTTTTGTTTTTCGTTCCATTCTAATTTTATTGTTTTAAATTCCTCGCTACTTTTCAGAGTGGAACAGACAACAAGAAATATGTCGTTTAGATGACATATTTTTGTTTTCTGTTCCATTCTAATTTTATTGTTTTTCAGAGTGGAAAAGAAAACAAGGAAATGACATATTGTATCATTTAAACGACATATTTCTTGTTTTCCTCTCCACTTTAATTTTATTGTTTTAAATTCTGTTCTGCTAGGTATGTACTGGAACAGAAATGTCCCTCCCCGGGTTCCGTAAATTTCTGCAATTTCATCTTCGCGCCAAATTTTCTGTTTCCACAAGCCTCGCTTTGATGGTGTGGTTTGTCGACTTGTCTTGACTGATGGACCATTAGAAGGGTCATTCAAATATCCTACAGGTTTACAATGTGCACATTCGGGAGTGAAACAAAATGTCGCAATTACTGGTGTAGTAGTTTTATATTTGAACAAAGATCAAATGCGTAGGGTCAGTTTTGTGTCTATAACTGGGTTATTTCATGTTTTTGACTGTCTACACCCCAATGCTTTTCACAACGTCCCTTCAGGTGGACGTGCATGGGGTTTATCCATATATAGGTATGTTTCAGTGTTTTCATTTCAATAGTGTGAGTGACAGAATCAGACTTTGTTTTTATCGAAAAAATCAAAAGCTGTAAAAAGTCCATCTGATTAGAGCAAAAGGTATACCATTGAGGAGGCTGAATCCTCCACAACTCTCTCGCTGGATGTATGGATCAAAAATAAATAAGTTATCGCCGAAAACCGTGGCGAAAAAATAAAAGTTTGACTTTACCACTATCATGCTTGCAAAGATGCTCCAGTCTTTTTAGTTCCAGTATATATATATTAGCATGCATCTACAGGCTAAAGCTGCAAAAATCAGAGCCTTCTGAACAGAGGTCTTCGAATCAAATGGATCATCTTACACAGCGAGCTGCAGCATGGCTGCACTAGCCTGCGCACAGTGTACTGTTTGTGTCGGTACCATACTTTTCTTACAAGCTACCACAAGAATTAAATTTGCAAAATAATATGTAATGCTTCCTTTTGAGCAGGTTTAACACTTAAGCTATGATATACTCTAATTTTTCTCTACTTTCTGTCATATGCAACTGAAACGGTGGGTAACTCAACATACAATGTGTGGCAGAGAGAGAGAGAGAGAGAGAGAGAGAGAGAGAGAGAGCACAGCTACCAGTTTCAGTTCAGGAATGTAAACACACTGAATCACAATCATAGCTTTGAAAGAAAAAAAACATATTTCACAATAAACACCGACAATCAACACTAGATCTTTTGGTGTTAAAAGTCTGTGTTATGAATATATTTGGTAAACCAAATTCACATAGGGCATCATAGGGTTTACCAGGTTTAACTCTTATCCTTCTGAAAAAAATAATTTAGCCATATCCATTGCTATCATCCAATCAAATTATTTGATCCATTCACAAACTGCATGGTAAATAGGGCTGGCTAATCGGAGCTGAAAAGATAATCGATTATCAGTCATGTCATTGCGATCGATAATCGATTAGTAATCGCTAAAGTTTTTGTCATTAGTTTACCTGTCTGGCTTTTCGTCTGAGCATGACTCTTACCATATGTATCACTTTACCATATGTATATTTGAACAGACAGGCCTGAGCAAACTGTGTAGACCTAGCTGAGACGCCGCATAATGCGGCGTCTCTTCAGGGTCTGCACTGTTTGCTACTCATCCAGCTATTTTAGGCATAACTTTAGGTAGTAAATTGTACCTATCAAGTAATTGATTACAAGCAAATCAGAAATGATAATCATTTTTTTGGAATTTATCGATCGATTAATCGATTATACAATTAATCGTGTCAGCCTTAATGGTAAACAGTGTCGATCCTGATCTTGATGGCTTCTCTGATCTGGATCTACACTGTTTGCATAGGTAGGGGTTGTCGTGGTCGGCAGGATAAGGGTTAAGCAAGAATGATGAAAATATCTAAACTTTTCATCTGAAACTTGTCAGTGTTACCAATAGAACGACGCCATTGCGGGCACCAATGTTGCACACAATCTACACAAATATTATCTTACCCATAGACCAACTGTAAGCTTACAAACACTGAAACCCATACATGCCTACCTCAAACACTGTCCATGGTACTGGCTAACACCAGAAACAAACACAATACTCCTATTGAATTCCTGACGTGAATGTGACGCGACTGGAATGTTGATATGACGTCATCACTTTTAGTGATATGTAGTTATAATGACGATGGATGTCGCTTTAAGCGTCGAAAACTAGTGAAAATACATAATGCATTCGCTAAAACACTCAACAAAATCCAATTCAAAACGCGAAATCTGTCCTTGTTTTAGGCGAGTTTGTTGGCAGGAAAAAACTTGAGGAAATATAAAATATCCTTAATCCTCACATGAATGCCCAGTGGTTTAACACACCTATATTATAAACACTTGAGAATGAAAATTGTCCTGCTCCTGAAAAATAACCCTTTTTGTACCAAATGGAATCTTCCTCATTATATATAGCAGGAGTCCATTTCAAAATTTAGGGGTGTCAGGTTGTGTTTTCTTCAAAATTTATTTGGAAAATGGCTGAACTGTATGCAAACTGTGTAGACCCTGATCAGACGCCGCGTTCTGCGGCGTCAGATCTGGGCCTGCACTGTTTACCCTGGTACCCATTATGGGGTTTCCGGTACCAAATGGGTTAAAATGTCATCAGTTATAATATTGGTATTTTTTTAAATTTATGAGCAGGATAAATTACAGTGCAGGATCAATGCTTCATTTATTTGTATTTTAATATTCATGAGCATCACAAATTTCAAGCTCAGCTGAGTTGAGCACTGCTGCCAAGCGTCATCAAAAACAATGTTCGCATTGGCGCCACACAATTTCCAAAGTCAATACTTCTTATTCTAGTTACCTTTACCCTGCTGTAGGCGACAAGCCCTATCTTTGCAAACAGTGTAGATCCAGATCAGATGGCTTCTGAAGAAGCCATCTGATCAGGATCTACACAGTTTGACATTCAGTTTATGAATATGTAGAAATAAATTACATCAAGTAATTTGATTGGTTGATAGACAGAAATGGGTGTGGCATAAATGAATATTCAGCAAGATAAGGGTTAATTTATCAACCACTTTTCGTGGACCATGTGTCTCAACACGCTGGCAACCATGCCCCGCTGGCTCCCAACTTGGCATTGACTGAAAGTTTTAACCTTTAACCTGCTGAATATTCAATTAAGCCACACCCATTGCTGACTTTGAACCAATCAGATTACTTCATACAATTTATTTATACATATTCATAAACTGAATGTCAAACAGAGTAGATCCTGATCAGATGGCTTCTTCAGAAGCCATCTGATCTGGATCTACACTGTTTGCAAAGATAGGGCTTGTCGCCTACAGCAGGATAAAGGTTAATCAACATTGAGTGCCTACGGGGACTTCTGAATCACTTTTATGCTCTAATCAGTTTTCACTCAGGGTTGATCTTTTTCACTTTGTCTTTTTAATTTTGAGCTGTACGTTTAAGCTAAAGCACACCGGAATGTTTGACTGATGTCTTGACAATGCACGGCAGAAAATGAAGAACACAGGACGGAATGTCACCTGACAGTCATGTGACTACTTCATATACTGTTATACGTCATCTTCGTCGTCGTCATCTGTCTGTGGTACTCTAGCACACATGCAGAACACAACTACTATACCAATTATCTGAAACAACGAGTTGTATCTGATCAGCATACACCTTTGGATAAAGAAAAGTAAAAACTGTCAAACAATTTCTTTATATCAAGTTAGCTAATGCCAGTAATCAGATAATTCTAAAACTTGCTCAAATCATGTACATTGATTGGTCTCATCCATTTCTGCAAGCACTTAGCTTTTCCTTTCGTAGGTTTTCTGCTTGTTTGTTTGTTTTTGTTTTTGTATGTTTGTTTTTGTTGATGTTTTAAAGATGTGTTTTTACTGGATAATGCGGCGCCACAAAGCAATGTACGCCATCTATACCTGTATTGTGTACGGCACATTGAATAATATACGTACCAAGTCAAATGAAACGTTTTACACCGCGTTTGATAAGGCGGTGTACTGAGGGTAAGAAAGTAATGTTTCCTTATTTCATGTTAGAAATAAAGTAAAATTCCTACATGAAGACCGCTTTTGGGACTGTTCGAAAGTGGTCTTTATGACCGTTGTTGAACAGTCCCAAATGTGGTCTCTTACAAGAGGACACTCAGTAGAATACTAGAAAAAAAATGAGTGAAACCTTTTAAAAATGTTTAACCCTTATCTTGATGTTCACGACAACCCCTATCTTTGCAAACAGTGTAGATCCAGATCAGATGGCTTCTGAAGAAGCCATCTGATCAGGATCTACACTGTTTGGCATTTAGTTTATGAATTTGTAGCAATAAATTACATCAAGTAATTTGATTGGTTGATAGACAGAAATGGGTGTGGCTTAAATGAATATTCAGCAAGAGAAGGGTTAAGAGAAGAAATAGTCTTAAAATAAGTTTCCCTGTATATGTTTCGGGTACATGTATTTGTTAGAATCGCCTCATTGGTGGTCATTTTTCTAAACTATTTGTCAATACTTCTTAACCTCCGAGGAGGACTTTCAGAAGGGGTTCCAGTACACCAAGTACTGAAGGGGGTTAACTGAAATTAAAGATAAGTTTAGCCGGTGAAATGAGTTTGTACAGTGCGAGGAGAGTGTTAGTATAGTTAAAAGTAAAAACAGAGGCCAGTGACTAGGGGGACACATGTACCATCCGGCACCCAGCAGCACTAAACTGTGCCAGTGTGGGGAGCAAGACTATTTGGCGGGGTAGAGCATCCCAATGAAAAATGGTTCTGGGAAAGAATGAAAAATTGTAGTAGATTTTAGGGGTAGTGATGAGTTTGTATGCCAAAGGGTGGTTTTGTCTAGTCCCTCCTGATATGTGGAATGAGGTATTCTGTTGCAGGAATGGCAGCAATGTCAAATGTGACCTTACATAGCATAGTGAGTCGGCTGTCTAAGCGTCTCTGATCTAATGGACGTCACTGAAGGTTGTTGAGCATATCGGTAACACTAGATCTATACCTGTAGTCACGAGACACCCATCTGGTAGGTCTGCGCTGCACAGATTCTAATTTGCAAATGTCAGTGGCTGTGTGTGGTGACCAAACAGAGGAGGCATATTCCAAATGTGGCCGAAGGAGTGTCTAAGGAGTGGGCCAATGTACATTTACATCATGTCCAAAACCATGCAAAAAATAAAAATTTCATACTGGAACGATGGCAAAATTATACCCGAGTCCAACAACTTTAACCCTTATCACGCTGCATGAATAAATCTAGCCACACCAATTTACATTTTAGCCCATTAGGAAAGCATGTCCGTAAAAAATAATGGCGTCCAACATGGTGTCAGAAAATGATAAATATTAGGTAAAATTATAACATCTTTATTAATACTGCTTTCAACATAGATTGTGGGTGCTCGTTAGAACCGCCTCAATGAGGCGGTTCTAACGAGTACCTACAATCTATGTTTTGAGCAAAAATAAGGCAGATAATGTATACCCCCGTAAACCCCACTTTTCTCTATATAAAGTGGGGTTTAGGGGGGTCTTCGTTTCACGGACTTGTTATCGTGATGCAATGAACTTTCGTGATGTAATTTATTCATTTAAATTCGCAAACTCAATGACAAACAGTGTAGATCCTCTTCAGAAGCCATCTGATCGGGAACTACACTGTTTGCAAAGATATGGGTCGTGAACAGCAGGATAAGGACTTCTACACTATGTCAGAAAATAAAAATCTTAAACCAACCAGAGGAATGACCGTGTCAGTGAACTGAATCACTTTTGGCTCAAAGTTTTGCGTTGCACAGTTGCCTGCAGCGCCGCCTACCGTGTATATCAGTGACTTAAAATTAGGTTACTGACGGAGATAATCGGGTTTGAGGTACAGCCTTCCTGAACCTGGATTTAACCGGTTTCGTTTAACCCATAAACTCCTGTACTTTAGGCAAACAGTGTCTGCGTTCATTGAGCACCACTTTGGGCTGTTCACAGCTTTTGTTATCACGTTTATATTAGCTTAATAGTTTCGACCCAACATAGCATGAATTCAGGGCTGTCAAAATAAGTTCTTTATAGAAAGGGGGAGTTCCAGCCTATATTAAATTTCCATAGGGTTCTGCCCACGCACAGATATCCATGCTATTGTGCATAATTAATACTTGGTAAATGACTGTTCATTATTTAGCTATTTCACTCTCATATCTGTGTTCATTATAAATCTACAATGTTTTGTTTATTTCTGCATCTGAAAATAGGGGTACCCCCAAACAAGTATACATATACACAACAGCTTCTTATGTTTTGGAGTTATTTTGTTCTCGGGCATCACTGTAGTCATTTGAGATTATTTTTGTATCACATTTACTATTGTTCAGGTAAAGTTGTATAGACCATGTTCAATTTCATATGGAGGAGACCCTAGACGTCACAACCATAAAATCTTTTGGAGTATGTTTGACTTTTGATTTCATACTGTTGCAGTTCTTGTCACCTCATCATTTTAATATGAAAATTGCCCGTATATGTCTAGAACATTTCTTCAAATTTTCGTGAAAATCTGAGACCGGTAACATACTGCATTTGAACATTGAATAATAATGGTCAGATTTTTATTTTTTTAAACCATTTGTAGATATGGTATAACATTTTCAATCGAGAAATTGCTCGCAAAAGATATTTATAAACATGAATATATGTATGTTAAAACAATGATTTGTATATTATGAGCTCATATAATCAGCAGCTGTATTAGTACCCTGGGGGACACCAATAACACAATTTATTTTGAGCGTTCATTAACAATTCAATAAAAATATATTTCATTATATAACAAAAGATTTTGTATTTAATGTAATCTTAAAGCTTGCTGAAGCTTATTATGACAAAGACTGTTGAATTGGCAAGTAAAATGGATGGTTCTGTAAACCAGACAATTTTCTTGATTCTGTAATAAGTATGTATAAGTAATGCAATATTATAAGTAGAAGTAAAACAAAGATCAGGAATTGATACAATTAACTTACTCCACCCATAAAAGACACCAAAGGGAAAGAAATACAAACATTAAGCGACCAGACCATAATGGAAACCTAAACAAAGGAAGGCCATAAGGACAGTTACTTTCCCACAAAATGGCCATATGGTCATCCGAAACTAAAAGACACAAGTGATACACACAGTAAGTAACAAACAACAACATAAAATAAATCGCCACAGAAGAGCCGCCTTGGAACGGTCAGTGGAAGATTTCCACTGGGGGGCTTAAATCGATTTTACGTGGCCACAATCCTCGCCCTTACTGCCGTCGCGATTTAGACAAATAATTTGTTCAGTCCGCATGAAGGCCTCCTAACTCATCAGTGCAACATCTCCGTGAACACAAAAATCAAAGAACCACAGAGGTGAGACAACGGTGAGGACTCGACAGCAAGAAACCACTGAAATGCTGGAGCAAAAGAAAACCAACAGTTAGACTCCGATGAGCCCGACCAGAGACAGAGCATCAGGCACCAACCAACATTACCTTGAATTAGATCTCTCTAATTCTCAATAAGCCTTTACGTTGGAGCCGTCATAGAATCTGAGGCCTGACCCACCGGCGTGCAATTAAAGAGGGAAGCAAAGTTGCCAACCATGATTGGGTTAACTACCATGCATGCAGTCTGTCGTATAATATCCATGTTGTACCCAATCTTTTTATATCGAAGAATGATTTTACGAAATTGGGTACTGAAGTCATTGCGGTTATATATTTTTCTGAATTTAAATACTAAGTCACCATAAAATTCGGGTTCCGATAGACCTTGTTGCAGAAGAGATTTAAGTCCAATATTGAATTTTGAAATTAAATCAGAATGGCGTCTATAAAATTTTGAAAAGGCTTTGCGTAGTTTATGGTACCGATAACCCTGATTAAGGAGTTTAGCCGTTAATAATTTATTACGAGTGTTGAAGTCAGTTACATGACTACACACTCTAGCAAATCGAATTAATTGCGAAATATAAACGCCATAGGATGGCGCACGAGGAACATCACCATCCAAAAAAGGAAAATTTACAATCTCAAAATCAAAGTCATCGCGTTTATCATAAATTTTGCACGAAACAAATCCATCTACAATAGATAGATGTAAATCCAAAAACGGGGCCTCGGTATCAGAAGAATTTGCCCTATTTAACTGAAGTTCTAGGGGGTAAATCTGACTGATCAAACCATCAAAGCATTATAAGTATGATGCAGTCAACTTAAAATGTTTGAAAAGTCTTTCATACCGGAATTGCACGGCTTGCTTGAATAGCCAAGATTTATGATGTTTTTATTATGGTGCGCCAGGTAGTTCATAATACCACAGACTTTTGGCCCACTGTATACACAGATTACCGTAGACAAAATGGAAACACTGTTGTTTTGGCTCTTTTGTCACTCTGACAATGTCCCCTCAAAATCTGAACTAAGCTACAGTCTACTTAAAACGTAACAAATGTCGCCTGCTGTGCAAATCCGTGTAAGAAAGTTATATTCTTAAATAGGATCTGGAAAACAACCAGTTATTTTTGAGTAACATGATTAAATATAATAGAGAAGACTATTCATACTTTCAAATGATTTCAGAGGAAGAAAAGAGCCAACGGTATATTTGCTATCAGTGCTATAGAAAAATATAAAGCCAACTGCAGATTTTGGCTCCGCAAATATGCTAGTAGTACAGCTAACAGCTGATTCACGCCATTTGTAAAACTGATGAATACAGAGCTAGAAAGCTTAACATTGATGGCAGGTACTGCATACATATGACTAAATATGCGAATGGTATAACTACATCTAAATATAATATCAGCTATAATAAATTTGTTACAGCAAGTGGCCTTCCATCTATTTCATTTAGGTAAGTGTATGCCAAATGACAATTCTACAACTAGTTCCAGTGTGACTAGCTCTGCATTTATTTTGAAGACTAAATCATTGTACCTTATACTTTTGCTGATATTAAAATGAACCTAGAAAAAAAATGCAGAAAATTCTTTCCATGATCTCACAAAACTTTTTGTTGGGGAGCGGAGTGTGAGTCTCTTTGACCAAGTGATGTAAGAAAACATCAACAATACAAGAACCAATCAATCATAAGAACAAATCAGAAAAACAGTCTGTCCCTTCAAGTTTGCAAATTATTGACTGCTGTTTTATTTAAAAGAAGAAAATGACAACAACAAAAATAATTAAGGAAAAAAATAGGATTATGAAAGTAATTAATTAAGCAAATCCATATCTTCATTGAGTATTACTGGCATCAAGTGTCTTTGTATTGCAGGGTTTAAAATGTACAAGAAGGCCAAATAAAATAGGGTAAAAAGATCCACCATGTCTTATTCCTATTGTGTCATAATGTAATTTTTTTCAGCAAAATTGTCAACACTAACATTCATCATGGAAAGTGCATGAATGCATTTTATTTTTCTCTTTAAAATTTTTGGATAAAACTTGACTTGTATACGTTGATAATGTATGTTCTCATTTACTTTTTATTTTTATTTTTGTTTTTTTTTTTTTAGATTTTTTTTTGGGGTGGGGGGGAGAGTTTTTATTATATAAATGCCTATGCTAAGCTTTGTATGATAAGGTGGCCCTAAATGGACATAAAACACAATAAAAATACACCTTAAGGAAATCTTGTCCCCTGGTAATGAAACTGATTTTGGCACAAAAATTGACCTAAACCAATATCTAGCTTTCAAAAACATTGTTACCGGTTCCTGATTTTATTGAAATTTGTTTGCTATATAGAGCACATATGTGGCCTATTTTATATGCAATATCTTGGGGTGACAAGATCAGTAACACATCTAATACTTATGATGAACATCTTAATCTTTGCAAATTTTCATGAAAAATCGAAGAAATATTGTAAATAAATTTATCAGGAAGATTAAAAGACAAAGACACATTTACATTTTTTGTATTAGATTAATCCTTATGGAGTTCTGTTGCCAATCAAAGCAACAAAATTTGAAAATAATCATACCTATTGATTTAAGACTGAAAAGTTCACAGGTGTGTATGACCTCTACAGGGGATTACCTCAGGGACCTCTCCTGAGACCTATAGTAATTTATCAAATGAAACAAAATTAAATATATAGTTGATAGACCTCAAGTAAACAACAACTGAAGTTTCAAGAAAATCTATGCGTGGGCAGATTTGGAACTCCCCCTTTATTTAGACACGAATTCCGCTGACGGCTATATCGCGCCCATGGGGTCTCCAATTCACAGCGCCATGAAATCTAGGCCATTCAAGCAACCACAAGCTTGTACCAAGTATCACTAATCAATCTCTTATACTTCTTGAGAAATGGACTTAAACGTTACTGTGTGAAGACTAGGGTTTACACAGTAGATCACAAAGCCAATGAGCCATGAAATGTAGGTCAAGGTCAAATATGGATGACTGCATTATAGTTGCCATCACTTGATTCAAGCTTGTGGCAAATATCAATAATGAAGCTCTTATAATTCTTGAAAAATGAACGTAAGGTTATAGTGAACGCTATAGGTTGATGCAAAAGTTTACAAAGCCATTGAACTATGAAAAGTAGGCCAATGTCAAATATGAATGCTTGTATTATTGTTGTCGTCCTTAGATACAAGTTTATACTAAGTATGGTTAATAAAGCTGTTATAGTTTTTCAGAAATGAACTTGACCATTTTGGAGAAAACTGGGGTTGTTGCAAGTTTTGATGGACTGACAAACGGACAAATGGACAGACGGACGAACGGACGGAAAATCGGACATCTATATCGCGCCATGCTAATAGCAGGTGCGACAAAAAAGATGCACCTTCTGCAAACCGTGAAGGCCCTGGTCATATGCCGCAGAGCATATGATCTGGGCCGGCTATGTTGCAAACAAAGAAGGCACTGATCGTATGCTGCACTCTGCGATATGATATCATCACGTGACCAAGTCCGTGGAATGGACTTTTATATAGAGTAAACTGGGGTTTACGGGGGATATACATTATTTTGCTTATTTTTGCTCCAAAACATAGGTTGTGGGTACTCGTTAGAACCGCCTCAATGAGGCGGTTCTAACGAGCACCCACAACCTATGTTTGCAGAATTTATATGAAAACTACTACGGTTTTTCCTGAGAAAAGTAGCCATTTTGGAGGTGTGAAAAATGCACTATGTCGCACGGGTATGTTATCGTAATGCTGGGCCTGCTATATTTGCCAATGTCTATCAAAAGTGGGTTAAACACTGTTAGATTATTATTCATTATATAAACATCCATGTTGTTCCCTAGACACTTTCTACAAACCCAGGTCGACATATAATCACCTCAAAACTGTGACCTGTGAGATAAATATGCTTTCTTATTCTTATTTGCCATTTATAATAATATAATGACCAGTTATTGGAAGAAAACTTGGCAAAGGTTTGAGAGTGAAACAGAATTAGTATCATTATAGTATTACAATGGTACTAATGCACAATGAAATGGTAAGTTTATATGTCCGTCTGGAGTCAATGATTGCTACTAGTCACGCAGATCTCCCAATACTGTAGTGATAGTTTAACCCATTCAGTACCAGAAACCCCTAAAGGGGTACCTTGGCAAACAGTGTAAGCCAAAATCAGACGCGGCGTCTGATCAGGGCCTACACTGTCTGCAAAAAGTTAAGCCATTTCCCGAATGAATTTTGAAGAAAACACAGCCTGACACCCCTAAATTTTGAAATGGACTCCTGCTATGTATAAGGAGGAAGATTCCATTTGGTACAAAAAGGGTTAAGCTTAATAAATCGACAACTGCAGTAAGTGTGGGACAGAGCTGGGTGGGTGGGGAGAGGCAGAGAGAGTGAGAGTGACACATGGCCTCGAAACATCACAGCAAACAAGTGATAAGGACGTGGGTGTAAAATGCCTACAAACAACGTTATTTATCAATAGGAGGGAGAGGAGTGTGAATTTGATTGACTGATCAATTGATTGATTGATAATGACTGATTGTGCTGAGGATAACCCTTTCTAGAACCTATTTAACACGTCAACCCTTGTTGGCCATTTTGTTATAGAGATAGAAGAAACAGTACAGTGCATGAAAGTGAAGGACAGAGGAGAAACGGACGAAAATATTTGGAAGTGTAGAAACTGAACAACATTCCCCCACTACCCTTACCTGCTGCAAGGACAACAGGCCTTGCCCAAATGTAAGCCAATATTAGTTTTGACACCCCAGTGACACAAGATACACGACAGCTTTACCTCACCCAACCACCCGCGTGGAGGGGTGGAGGTAAATTGCCTAGCATCACGAAAACACGCCAGTATAATTCTAAACCCCTTGAACCCACTTTTATATGGTAAAACTGGAGTTTACAGGGGTAAACCTTATTTTTCTTATTTCTGATCTGAAATATAGATTGTGGGTACTTGTTAGAACCGCCTCGATGAGGCGGTTCTAACGAGTACCAACAATCTATATTTTAAGCAGAAATAAGAAAAATATCACAATTTTTCATCTGAATTTTTTATTTTTGGCGGTAACATTCACAATGTAGTTGTATAGGCGTGTTTTCGTAATGAACCTGTACAACTTACCAGCAGAAGAGGAACACAAGCACCGATGCCTCCTAATATCAGGGAGTTATCTTGTAAATGCTTCACTAATTTTTCATAGCAACCTTCTGTATATAAATGTTCATTTTCTTTATAGTCCTTCATCATAGGCGGACCCTTATCAGGGGGTCCATAAATAAGGTCTGCACCCGTACATATACTCTTGTCTTCACCACAACAACTCTCTGGTACCAATGGTATTCCTGTTGAAATTAAAATATCAATTATTTGTTTTGTTTGTTTGATTTGAGGTTTAACGTCCCCGTCAACACTGTAAAGGTCATTTTGGAGACGTTGCTTCCAATTTTGTGGGACTTTTACCCAACACTGAGATGAAACGACATCTCAAGCCCTGTCGCCCAATGAAACCAATAGGGTTTATAAGCATGGACGGTCCGCCTGTTCCTGGACAGGCTTAGATCCTCTAAGTGGTTTACCAGTACTAGTGTGCGGGCCGGATTCAGCTCTGCGTGGAAGCATCATGCAGCCCATATATTTCTTCAAGCCCCTATGGGCGGGGGCCGATTAAACAACAATTTGCTGTCATTTTCTATATGTATACAATGAAACCTCGATGACACAAACATTGATGGCTCATTGACCACAGCTCTTTTGAACTAGTTTTCGAATCCCTAGGAAGACGTATACATAGTCACAGATGTGGACATATTTGGGCCATCTTTTTATCTTGAAAATTAATGTTGTGTGTACTCATTAGGAGGCGATTCTAATGAATATACATGACATACTTTGTTGTAAAGAAACGGAAGAGGCTAGTGACAAATATTTGTCAACAGAGATTTCAAGTAAAAATGGCTATTGACATGTCACTAAAGGCTGGTCAATAGCCACTCCATAGAGAAAATCGAAGATATCCAAATTGTGCTTCAAACCCTGATTCTATTATTAACCCTCAGTGGCTCTAACTACCCCTGTCTCAAACAACCTTTTACTGTCCAAATGGTGCCCTTTGACTGTAGTCTATACTTCTTATTAGATCCCTGTCACAGAAAACCTGTCTTCGGGAATCTCAGATACAAAGAGTAGAAAGACTTGAGTAAGTATTTCGGTTTTACGTCCCACCAACAGCTAAGGTCATACGGAGACGGGACCGAGGTTTAAAGACTCATCCGAAAGTCTGGAGAAGCCCGGGATCGAACCTGCGACCCCTGGTTTACAAGGCGAGTAGCGTAACCACACGACCACGGAGGTAGAAAGTCTTGAAAACAAAAGATATACTGTAAAATTCCAATATTAAGACCGCCTTTGGTACTGTTCAAAAGTGGTCTTTCCGACCACTTTTGAACAGCACCGAAGGTTGTCTCCTACTAGAAGACATTTGCTGTAGAAAACACAAAGACCTTTCACGAACGTGTTTAGAACAGTTTTAATTTTAGGTAGTCTTAATGTAATTGTACTCTCCAAACGATCTGACCAGACAGGCTGAACTACAACGTTATTATTCGTAAATGCCACAAAACAGGTTTTCTAAGGATGCGGCTCATACCAGAAAGCGTAGGATAAGGAAGAGTGCTATAAATATCTTTCGAAGCTATATTGATCAATGCCTTATCAATCATCAAACCTATGATCGCTTATAAAAAACTGAGTCCAATCCACCCACTAGGACATTTGAGCTAGTGTGCAGCAAATAAGTTCTGATTAGTCGGATCCCTTGGAAGCAAAGGATACACCAAATAAACGAAAATAGCAGACTCGGTTTTATTGAACCTACAAAAAGGACCCGTGCAACCAAAAACATTCCGATCAGACCCCCCCCCCCCCACGCATCCACCAGAGGATTCAGACGGATGTTGGGTTTAGGTTTATAAGGGTGCATGTATGTTGTCTTCCTTACTTATTTGATCAAATATCGTTACTGTGGACTCGTTAAACTCCCTCAGTGAGACGGTTCTAACGAGTCCCCATAATCCATGGTTTGACCACCTACAATCTGTGTCTGAAGAAGTGGAAAGAAGACGCCAAAAAAATATTTGCTTAAAATTTGGAATCAAACACGATTAAACTAAGACTTATCGAACGTTTGCCTATTGTAAGCCAATGATACAAAGGGCCTGACGTCAGCCAAAAGAAAACAGGGTCAGTTCAGTGGCCTAATTAGTAGCAGCTCGTTTTTGTCCCCATTCTCATTAATTCTAACCCATTTACCACCAGAAGATACCTTGGCAAACAGTGCAGCCCCAGATCAGACGCCGCAGAACGCGGCGTCTGATCAGGGCCTACACTATTTGCAAAACGTTCAGCCATTTCCCGAATAAATTTTGAAGAAAACACAGCCTGACACCCCTAAATTTTGAAATGGACTCCTGCTATATATAAGGAGGAAGATTCCGTTTGGTACAAAAAGGGTTAATGAAAGATTACAGCCAAGGGCTTCGTGCATAACATAATACACTATGCCCTAAAAGTGTCAATCAAAATCCGAAGCAGACAAGATAATTTCTTTTTTTTTTCATTACATAAAATATTACTTGGCATGAAATGTAAAATAATACTTGGCATTTCACATGAATCATCTGCTAGTCAGGAAATGTCAAGATCTATTTTCCCTGAAAAATCATTAAAACTATTCAAAAATGTTGTCTGGTCCTGTTTGGATTGCTGCTTTAAGGGTCACTATAAAGATTTATTTGTAAGATAGCTTTACTATATTTAAAGATAAGGTTATAATTGAAGCAAAGGACAATTTGATAAAACCATATACATGTACAAATTAAAATATAGATGAATGACTGAGTATTCAAATATTGAAATATTCACATTCCAGTTTGAACAAACTTGAGTTGAATGGACATCAAAGCACAATTAAAAACTATTTTTACAAAACAAACAGCATATTTATTTTACTTAACCCATTTCCAAAACCACATTCGAACATAATGAACATAGCTTTCTTACAAACTGGCTGCTACATTGCCAAGGGGCTCAAATAAACGATGGGCAAGGCCTCCAAAAACTAACCTTTATTTTACCCAAGTACTGAAATCTTTTGTACATAGGTATAACAGACTAACAGACTTGGCAGATAATACCCGTGAAATCTGATGAAAACCAAATATATCACTTGAACAAGTCCGTGAAATGAAAAGCATCCCGACCCCACTTCATATAGAGAAAACTGGGGTTTACAGGGGTACACAATATTTTTCTTATTTCTGCTCCAAAACATAGGTTGTCGGTATTCGTCAGAACCGCCTTAATGAGGCGGTTCTAACGAGCACCCATAACCTATGTTTGCCGTATAAATAAGAAAAATATCACGGATTTTCGTCATAAAAGTAGCTATTTTGGAGATGTAAAAAATTGGCTATATCGCACGGGTGTGTTATCGTAATGGTAAGAAAAAAGGGAATTTCCTCTGCCTCTATATATGCTTGGTGCTTTCAGGGTTAAAGAACAATGGGCCTCAGTATTTCATGTTAACAAATCCATGAAATGGACATCCCATTTACCCCCAATTTACATAGAGAAAGCTTGCATATATATATTTTTTTCTCTTTCTGCTCCAAGACATAGGTTGTAGAAACTAGTTAGAATCGTGCCTCAAAGAAGTCTTAGAAGCACCCACTAACTATGTTTTGAGTAAACATTAGAAGAATACCATAAATATTCATTAGAAAATTAACTGTTTAGGAGATTTGAAAGTTGAAATATTTATTTACCTCACGTTGACCTGTTTATTCAATGAACGACCGGGTATGCACCTTATTTTGAAATTTCACAAGAGAATCATTACGAAAACACGACTGTAGAAATATATTGTAAATTTTACAGCAAAAAAAAAACACAAAAAACAACAACAAAACAAACATTTTAAGATGAAAAAGTGTGATATTTTTTCTTAATTCTGCTCAAAATATATATTGTGGGTACTCGTTAGTCATCGAGGCAGTTCTAAGAGTACCCACAATATATATTTATATTTTGGAGCAGAAATAAGAAAAAGAAAGTTTACCCCTGTTAACCCCAGTTTTACAAGTATAAAAGTGGGGGTCAAAATTATATATGCGTGTTTTCGTGATGCTTGGGTTTTCAAGGGTATTTATTCTGCTCTGAAGCATATATTGTGGGTACTTGTTAAACTTGTTAGAACTGCCTCATTGAGACACAATATACAAACTCTACTACGATGTCTATAACAAAAACAACACAAATATTCCTAAGAAAAGTGTCCATTTTAGAGCCATGAAAGATAGCCTTTCTCACATGGGTGTTTTTGTACAGAATTGACCGTACTTTGTAGTTGGCTAGATTTCCATGCGGAATGACTTTTGTAAATCCCCCAGGCATATGGCTCGTTGATATCACCGTAGGCTCCACAGCACTGCAACTGAAAATATAGAACATAGGGTATATGATACATGTGCGTCACAAATCACCGAAAGTCTTAAGAAATCAAGAATAGAACTTACAACTTCCTGTTTTATCAGCCATGTAGCCATACCCGTACACCAAGGGGGCTTCTACATGCATATCCATGCAGATTTATTGGTGAAAGCTAATGCGGTGAAATAAAATTCATATAAAATAAAGCACAGTAAGCTTTCCAATGCTGAAGTTCACGTGACTACCACTGTCTTGTCGGAAAACTAGTTAATGGCTACTTGTTTGTTGGTTTGATTTGAGGTTTAATGTCCCCGTCAACACTGTAAAGGTCATTTCAGAGACTTTGCTTCCAATTTTGTGGGACTTTTACCCGACATTGAGATGAAATGACATCTCAAGCCCTGTCGCCCAATGAAACCAATAGGGTTTATAAGCATGGACGGTCCGACTCGTGCGCACCGCTTTGCCTGGGCAAGCTTAGATCCTCTAAGCGGTTTACCAGTACTGTGCGGGTCGGATTCAGCTCTGCGTAACAGCATCATGCAGCCCATATATTTCTTCAAGCCCTGATGGGCGGGAGCCGAGGTAACGGTTACTTAAGAAAATAGCTGCATTATTCTTATGGGTGTGAGGTCAGAGTATTGTCTAAGAGGGTTATCTACAGAACCATTGGTTTGGCTTGGCAAACAGTGTAGACGCAGATCAGACGCCGCAGAATGCGGCGTCTGATCTGGGTCTACACTTTTTGCTTAAAAATGGCATTTAAGATGTAAACAAATCTGTTTAAGTCTCAGTCCAGGACTAATTTCCCAGCCTACACCCGGAGACAATAGACCCACATGTTCTCTCAGTGCTCTGGTTGCTTGCAGCAGTCCTTACTTTATACTTACGCTTCTTTGCATAGAATCCCATGCATCTGTGATAAGCCTATTTTCACTGCTATGTCGTAGATCTACACCATACTGTTTTGTTACTGTGTCGACCAAACGATCTCTTATACGGTCGGATAACTGAAATTGAGAAATGAATAGCGTGTTTCCCGCAAATGTTACAACCAAAGGTCATAGAAGTATATCTACATGTTAAGTTTTGTCTGTGTTTGTTTCGGTCTTGCTGCAGCCGGTGTGAACTATGAAAATTTACTGCCAAATACAGGTATAATCTACGGGTGGAAGACAAAATAGACTGAGTGAAGGCAATGATCTGGAATTGATACAATTAACCCATAGCTCCCATCAGAGACACTAAAGGGAAAGAAGCACAAACATGAAAAAACTAGACCCTAATGGAAACAGCAATAGCGGAAAGCCAAAAGGACAGTTGCTTTCCCACAACATGACCCTATGGCTATCCAAAACAAAATAATATAAGCGAAACACACACTCAAAGACAAACCATAACAAAAATAAACCGCGACAGGCTTAGATCCTCCAAGCGGTTTACCAGTACTTGTGTGCGGGTCGGTTTCATATATCGCCTTGGCGATTTTACGTGGCCACAATCCTCGCCCTTATTTCCGTCGCGATTTAGACAAATAATTCGTTAAGTCCGCATGAAGGCCTCCTAACTCATCAGCGCAACATCTTCGTGAACACAAAAATCAAACAACCACAGAGATGAAACAACGGTGTGGACTCGACTCTAAAATATAGATTGTGGGTACAAAGAGTACCCACAATCTATCTTTTGAGCAGAAATAAGAAAGATATCACATTTTTTCATCTTAAAATTTTCGTTTTTGGGGCGGTAAAGTTTACAATGCATTTGTATAGGCGTGATTTCGTAATGTGAAGGAGATGGAATCAAGATCTGATCTGATGTTAATTCTCATTCAATGAATTTTAGGGTCGATTGTTTGTCGATCGACCCAGCAGATAGGCACAGAAGCTCTTCAGTGCTGATGTTCACGTGACTATCGCTGATTTGTATGAAATTCATGCAGGTAATGGTTATTTACAGAAAATAGCCGCGCTGTCCTTATAGATGTGAGTTCAGAATGTTGCGTTAGAGGGTTTACCTATAGAATTCGGACTGGAATCATGCTTAGGTCGGCAAACGGTGTAGACGCAGATCAGACGCCACAGAACGCACAGAACGAGGCCTTAGACCAGGGTATACAATATTATCTTACAATACAGGGAATTTAAACGCTAAACGAATCAGTCTAAGTCCCCGTTCAGGACCATTTTTGGTTTTTCAGCCAACGACCCAGTAGGGCTCTCAGTGATTGGTTAAATGACGAATTACGAAACGAGTCTGCGATTTAGGTTTTACGGCCCTTTTAAGATTATTTAACTTATACCAAATCGATAATCAGAGAATGCCAAAATCCTGGATACCCGAAAAAAGGTGATCTACTGTTACGGTAAGAATGTGACCCAAGCAAACCTGGAACCATCATCGATGAGAGACGTATGTTTATGAGTCAGCGTTCATAGCTTATCACTAGGCCACGGTGGGCCGTCTCTTGGTGTATGTTAACGAATTTGAAATTAAATCCCCACATGTTAGTGACAGTAAGTGCACAGAAAGTAAAGCAGGGGTATCATCACTTGATACTAAATCGACATCATCTGTGTCTAACAGTTTCTGTATATGTAAAACTGGAAACTTGATTGCTTGAGATGGGTGTTTAACGACACTACAACACTTGTGGGTCATTTTGTGGCGACTCTCGGGGAAAGGGAGGAGACAGAAGACTCGGACAGTAGAGGAGATGGAAGAAAATGGACAGGAGAGAAAGACGTAAATAAATGAAAGTGAAAAAACAGAGGGAATAACAGCTTTCCGCCTCTTCCTTTTCATGCTGCAATGGCAGTAAGACTTATTTAACTGTAAGCCAATATCAGTTGGACGCCCAAGTGACGTCAAACGGAATGAACACACCTGGTAGATTCATCCGCCAATTTTCATAGGGAGACAACTTTCGGGACTTCCTGTTCGCTTTTCTGTTAACACTGTTCCACGGGAGAATGGGTTTACTCTTAAAGGGAAGAATTTGCTCCTAAGGAGGACAAAACTAATTTTGAAATAGTTGCCTCCCCTGAGGTTGCATCCATTCCCCACAGCTTGAAACCAAAGCGACAACACAGGTGGATATATTATCTCTGATATGGTATTGAACGGGAACGTAGACTATTTCGTTCAACCCAAAAATTCGCGTATTTTAAGCATACAGTACAGAATTTGATCAGACGCCGCGTTTTGCAGTCGCTGTTTTACGCATAACCCTCCTCAAAAAGCAGGCTACAAATACACCCATTCCTAGATTTCGTGCATGCAAATGGTTTATGCGCGCGGTTAATTGCATGACAAACAAGTTTCTTGACCATTTTGTAACTGTGGGACATTGATCAACGATCGACCCAAGAAGGGCGCTAAGCATTCCACGAAGTTCTTCAGATGCGCGGGCACAGGGAGTTAGGAGGACAAGACGCATGTATTCTTGAAAGGTTTCCTATTCGTTCTGATAATGTTCACACTCGCGTGACATAGTGCGTTCTTTCCTATCTCCAAAATGGTTATGTTTCTGATGAACATTTGTGATATTTTTCTTATTCATACTTCAAAGGTAGGTTGCTGATGCTCGTTAGAACCGCCTCAAAGAGGCGAGAGGCGGTTCTAATGAGTACCCACAACCTATGCCTTGGAGCAGAAATAAGAAAAATAATGTTTACCACTGTTAACCCCAGTTTTCGTTATATAAAGTGGGGTTTTTAGTGATGTTCATTACACGGACTAGTTAACATGATGTTATGTCTGTGATTAGCAAATGCTCTGGCAAAACTGTGCGCTTATGTACAGGCTCGCTAGGGCCTTTTCTGGTCGCCTGTTTTGGTCAGTTATGGGAAAAGTGCCATTTTGTTATGAGCAGTCTCAACTGTGCCAGGACTGTTTCTTTAGTTAGATTTGACAGTTTGTTTGTTTGATTTGAGGTTAAACGTCCCCGTAAACACTGTATAGGCCATTTTGGAGACGTTGCTTCCAATTTTGTGGGACATTTAACCGACATTGAGATGAAATGACACCTCAAGCCCTGCCGGCCAATGAAACCAATAGGGTTTAAAAGCATGGACGGTCCGACTCGCACCGCTTTGCCTGGGCAGGCTTAGATCCTCTTAAGCGGTTAACCAGTACTCGTATGCGGTCGGATTCAGCTCTGCGCGGAAGCATCATGCAGCTCATCTATTTCTCCCAGCCCCGATGGGCAGGGGCCGTTACATTTCTGATGAACATTTGTGATATCTTTGTTATTTATTCTTCAACGATAGGGTGTGGGTGCTCGTTAGAACCGCCTCAATGAGGCTGTTCTAACGAGTACCCACAAGTTATGCCTTGGAACAGAAATAAGAAAAATAATGTATACATGTACCACTGTAAACCCCCAGTTTTCTCTAAATAATGTGTGGTTTTTTGTGATGTTCATTACATGGACTAGTGCCTGATTTTATGTCTGTGATTAGCAAATGCTCTGGTGAAACTGTGCTCTTGTGCACAGGCTCGCTCGAGCCTTTTCTGGTCGCCTGTTGTGGTCGTCCTTGGGGAAAATAACATTTTGTTATGAGTATAGGCTCAACTGTGGCTGGACTGTTTCTTTCTTTAGATCTGGCAGTCGACTAGCAAACTGCGCTACAGACCAAGGTAAGGCTTTGTAGGACCAATTTGGAATGTCGTCCACACACTTATGTACAATGGGTTGAAGGTGTGCTACTACATGCAATTTTAGCATATGATAATAGAATCTTCCATGTAATAACTTGGGACTGATCCATGGCCAACTATATCTGACATTAGACCGATGACTTTCAACCGTGACAGTCGCACAGAAAGTCAATATTGGGTTGTCTCCCTTTGACTGAGGCCTACGATAGATACCTATTCGTGTACCTATCGTGTAATCAATATTGTGTTTTAATCCGGCCGTGTGTGAAAATGACCCCGGGGGATATTGAACGATAGATACGTCTAGTTAATTTAGATCTGCGTGTTTTGGTACGTTAAGCGAGAAAAATTCTCGTTTTATCAAACGGTTAAAATTTAGCCTTTTTGTACTTAAAACATTATCGGTTCTCATGAATCCATTTTTTTCTGGAATGTGATATTCCACATTATTTTTGTTTGGAAAAAAAACATTTATAGTTAATGGACGCAGGATTGCATTATTTAAAATTGCATTGTTTATTTTTTTTTTTTTTTTTTTTTTTTTTTTTTGGTTTGGGTTTTACGGCCCTTTCAAGATTATTTCACTCATATCGAGCCGATCGTTAATCATAGGTGGGCGAAAACCGGAGTACCCGGAGAAAAACCACCTGACCTTCCGTTGCAGAACTTGGCGTCTCACACGTGACCCGAGCGAGGCTCGAACCCACGGCGGTGAGAGACCTAATGACTAAGAGTCAGCGCTCTTATCCATTAGGCCACGGAGGCCCGTTGCATTGTTTAGAAAAGCAACATGTTCATAAGTCCATGTAATAAAAACCCTGTAAACCCAACTTTACATTACAGAAAAGAGAGATTTAGAGGGGTTACAATGTGTATTATCCGCACCAAGACATTGTTTTTTTCATCATAAAAAATAATGTGCTTTTTTTTAGATATAAATTAACATTTCGAAGATAAGAAAGAAAACATTGTCACAAGGATATGTTTTCTTAATGGGTTGACAGTTTTGTTTGATTGGAGGTTTAACGTCCCCGTCAACACTGTATAGGTCATTTTGCTGACGTTGCTTCCAACTTTGAGGGACTTTTACCCGGCACTGAGATGACATCTCAAGCCCTGCCATCCAATGAAACCAGTAGGGTTTATCTGCATGGACGGTCCAACTCGCACCACTTTTCATGGGCAGGCTTAGAGCCCCCATGCAGTTTACTAGTACTCATGTGCTGTGCAGTCAGTTTCAGCTGTGCTTGGAAGCATTATGCAGCCCAATCTATTTCTACAAGCCCCGTTGAACGGAGGCCGTAATGGGTTGACAGCAAAGGCCATGATCTAAGCTCGACGTCTGATCTGAGCATGCACTGTTTCCACCACAACCTATAAGAAGGTACTGTGTCAAACGGATGTATTCTCGTAACTTGGACCCAGTATACATGTATAATTCCCGGTCCCCGCCCATCGGGGCTTGAAGAAATAGATTGACTGCATGATGCTTCCACGCAGAGCTGAACTTGTGACCGACCGCACACCAGTACTGGTAGGCCGCTTAGAGGATCTAAGCCTGCCCAGGCAAAGCGGTGTGAGTCCATGCTTATAAACCCTATTGGTTTCATTGGGCGACAGGGTTTGAGATGTCATTGCATCTCATTGTCGGGTAAAAGTCCAACAAAATTGGAAGCAACGTCTTCAAAATGACTTTAGTCCTATACTGTGTTGACATGGACGTTAAACCTCAAATCAAACAAACAAATCAAACATGTATATTGGATCCAGGATACAATAATAATAATAATAATAATAATAATAATAATAATAATAATAATAATAATATATTCTCATTATCTAAATAATACCTATTCTGCTTAGAACTTAATGTATATGAATAAAGTTAATCTCTCCGGAACGTAAATACAATATACCTTGCGCGCGTGTCCATTAATCTTCAGGCTTCCTGATGGTCAGTAGCCGGTATACAATACACATCATGTGTCATAAAAAGCGATAGTTGTCTTCAGCTTAAATACCCGTGATGCCCCCCCCCCCCCCCCCCCCCCCCCGAGTGAGCTGAAAATATATGGGCACAGAACCGCCAAATTGATATGGTTCTTACAAGTACTTTCTACCTATATTTTGTGTAAAATCATACTGATTCCTGATATATAAAGTAGAAGTAAAACAAAGATCAGGACTTGATACAATTAACTTACTCCACCCATAAAAGACACCAAAGGGAAAGAAATACAAACATTAAGCGACCAGACCATAATTGAAACCTAAACAAAGGAAGGCCATAAGGACAGTTACTTTCCCACAAAATGGCCATATAAAGTTTGGTTAACATGCATATTCTTTTTTGCAGCACCATGGAGAGAACACCAGAAAAAGGGTACACACCTGATCTTAAATCACTTAACAGTTGAAATAAATAAATAATTAATTTAAATAAAAAAAGAAAAATTTCTAATAATCATTTGATTATACATAAATGAATAATAATAATAATAATAATAATAATAATAATAATAACGATAATACATCCGTGCGGCATAGTGCATTTTTGATATCTCAAAAACAGTTAATTGGTCAAAGTAAACTCATCAATACTTAAAACATAGTTATAACCGCCTCATTGAGGTGGCTCTAACGAGTACCCACAACCTATGTTTTTGAGAAGAAGTGAAAAAATGAATACCACAATAAACCCCAGTTTTCTCTATATAAACAGTTTTTAATAATAAGGTTTTCATTACAACCAAGAGGATAATAATGAATACAAAACAATTAACATAGGCATTAATGGCATCTTTACGGTTATTTTTTTTTATTTACCAGACTGAATTCACAATAGCATTTAAATAATCAAACGCATGTTAGAAAAATAAAAAAATAAAAAAAAAAATAAAATAAAACAAACATATTCCTCTGGTATTCCAACAAAACAATGTGCGAACAACGAAATGTCAGATTAGCCTGTATCTGAGTAATTGGAATAAGATACATATTATAACAAAGTTATATAATTTTTTTAGAAATTTCGTGACAAATTCACATGGGTTTCTTTCTTCCTTTCTTTCTTTCGTTCTTTCAGCTGTTATCATACAAACATACAAAACAAACAAATGTAATCATAAATCTTATTACTAGCAATGTTTATTTAACTTTGCGTCGTAAGTATAAAGAATGTGCAAAAATCTAATCAGGGCATGAAAATAAAAAATTACGTGAATAAATAAATAAATAAATAAATAAATAAGATGACGATCAGACACCGCATTCTTAGATTAATTTACATTCCAATGAGATGCCCAGGCGAAGATGTGTTGATTTTACAGTCGATTGAAACTGACCCGCTTTGGGATTACACGCGTGTGTAGACGATAAAGCTTTTTCTGAATAAGCACCAAATTTAATCGCAAAATGCCGTTATTAAATATTATTTTGAAATATTGTAATTGCTATCAAAATGCACACTATTGTATACACATCGCGTCTGATACGAGCGTTTTTTTTTTTTTGCAATATTAACAGAAAGTGTAGATTGGAGCCGTTAAAGTCGGTTACTGTCGTTGTTTTTCCACAGATTTGTATGCTTCAAGTAAGGATTATAGGCTATTAATTTGAAAATAAAAATGCCGGCAACTAATTAAATAAATGTTCCACTTATTTGATATCGTTTTGAAGGAATTTAAACGGACAATAAAATTAAATCGGAACATGTTTGTCAAATTGAAAAATAAAAAAGTTATATTTGTTTAAAAATTGTTTTCCATTAAAGCCCCTGCTATTTCCAACAAGAGATTCTGTACAGGTAAGCCGAGAAGGTCAGCGCACAGTAAAAGGCTTAATCCTTTGCGCCAAAGGCATAAATGTCAATAATAGTTGCGGATGCTATTCCCAATTTAAGATGTTTTTTTTTTATTTCGGTTTTGTTTGGATTTTAACGACCAAGTCAACTCTCTTTAGGTTATGACGAACTGGTGTGTTTTAACCTTACCACACTTTTTCATGAGTATGCCTATTGACCTTATTTGCATTATTTGCTGGTTCCTAGTCTGAGGATTATCAATGTTGGGAAAACAGGTAACCAGACCCCCTGACCTTGAAAGGTCAGGGGGGTCTGGTTACCTGTTTTTCAAATATTGACAATGTGCAAGCTGGGAGCCAGCAAATAATGCAAATATGGTGAATACATACGATTGTACATTCTTTCGCATTGAATGGGTGTCAGGTTTGGTTTCTTTGTGAAAGTTTTACACACAAAACCTGTACTTTATCCAAACAGTGCAGACCCAGATCAGTCGCCGCGTTCCGCGGCGACTGATCTGGGTCTACACTGTTAACCAATGTCCCAGAACTTGGACGAAAGTCCTGTATGGGATGTTCGGCGTGTAAGGACTCACTATTACCTTAACCCATATATGCCTAGCGGCCCTTTTCTGGGACATTGGCAAACAGTGTAGATCCAGATCAGACGCCGCAGAACGCGGCGTCTGATCTGGATCTACACTGTTTGCTTAAGGAACATTCGTTTTTGGAAAATTTGCCACAAAGAAAACCAAACATGACACCCCTATAATTAGAAATGGACCACTCCAAACAAACTAGGTGGAAGATTCCATTGTCATATATGGGTTAATAAAATAAGATGCGCCAGGAAGTGAGTGTGCACTAGAAATTCGATCCAAACTTTAACACCAGTAGGTATATCATTATCATTGTAATTTTCACTCATGACTTACCTCACCACGAAATACGAACGCTAGTATACTGCCCGTGCACAAAGCTAGCAAGACTAAGGTTAACACAACACCATACTGAAATAGTAACAAAAAGATAACAGTTACATTTATTTCGAAAACTAGCCCATTCGAGATAATTGGTCTTTCTTCATTCAAAATATTGTAATTTTCAGATGCAAACTTTCTGTCTTCCCCAGTACCTCAATCAAATATAGGTAGTTGATACTTGTGAGAACCGTCTCCCTGAGGCAAGGCTAATGAGCACCCACAATCTATGATATGAAATTCATTGCATAAATTGAGGTTTATAAACATGATAAAGGGTGTTCAATATATTAATATTTACGGAGATACTGTTGTCGGAGGAAAAGGAGACAGTGACGTAAAAGAGTATACAACCACAGGTACTGTTGTCGGAGGATAAGTTGACAGTGACGTCAGCGAATGTTTTTGTTGTTAAGCATTGTCAACTGTTGCCAAAAGGTTAAGACTGACTGACTGTTGTTTTTAAGGTAACCGGGCGCCAAGGGCACACAAGGGCTACCCCCAGTTCGCAAACTGGGATTAGTTGTAGGTACTGCTCTTTTCCCTAGGCTGCCAATATGCTGACTCCTGTCTGTTTGACAGTTATCAGTTAGCCGATTGGGAGTTAGGTGACTTCTTTCGCGGAGGATGTAAGAAGTAGGTCAATCCTGCCTCTCCCATTCCCCGCTCAAGATGTCATGTAGGCACAGAACGCACCCAATGTTTAGCCTTTGTCCTGTAAAATGAGCAGTCCTCTGGCGGGGTTCGAATTTTGAATGCAAATGCAGACCAATGGTCGGGCTCTAGAATGTGGTGACACGTTGCCAATTCCGGTTGCAAAATGTGTCAGTACACAGCCCTTTGTCTGACCGAGGAAAAAAGTTTCTCATGAATTATCGATTTTGGCTTCCATTAGACTCTACCCCCACCCCTGTCATGGTAGAGAAAACGCCTATGGACACGGTGCTTGTTAAAGGGTGATAATGCATGTAATTTTGAATTTTGGACGGCGGCCTAAACTGAGCCAGGAAGGGTTACTATTAGACCAGCCAATTTCGGCTATTGCAAAATGTCCTAGTACCCGTGCTCTAACTCCCTGAAAACACGCCTATGTTGTGTCTCCACCCCCAGGTGTCTACGAGGGTAATCTTGGTAGTATCGTGTACTACTGGCCCCTAACTGCGGTGTGTTGGGATGTCATGTTTTGGTGTTTTGGTTGTTGCTTTTGTCTCAGTTAAAGACGCTTCAATAATGATAATTATAACGGTATAATCTGTCTTGCAAACCAATGATGGGCATGATAATGTTAACGGTTCAACCTGACAAACCTACCCGTGGTCTTTTACGTCACTGTCAACTTATCCTCCGACAACAGTAGGTTTGACAGGTTGCACCATTATCATTATTATACCCATCATTGGCTGGCAAGACAGACAATACCGTTGTAACTATCATTACCGAAGCGTTGTTACCTTTTGATAACAGTGGACCATAAAAACAGCATGTCCTACTCAGGTGCATTGATCTGGAACAGTATCCCACTTGAAATAAAGAATGCTACTACCTTGAGTTCTTTTGTAAATAAATGTACTGTTTGGTTGAAACATTAAGGTCTTTTCACATTTGGACCTCCGCCGCCATTAGCTGAATTTTATCTCTTGAAAATGCATCTTTAAGAGTGTGTATGAATATGTATGTATGTGTGGATGCGTGAATGACATAATGCACTTTATATTGTTGTTTATGGTGTCTCTTACGTAGTAGTTATTTGTTAGAGGGCCTCAATGAAAATTGGTTCGCCAATTGAGTTACCCTCTTAAAATAAAGTCGTTACTTACTTACTTATGCTTAATAACAAAAACATTCGCTGACGTCACTTTCAGCTTATCTTCCGACAACAGTATTTTGTTTTAGTTTAGAATTTTAACTTAACGACATAATCAACATATTTTCAGGACATGTTGAGCTGGCCAGTTTACCCACAGGAGCTTGAAGTTCTGTCCACAAGTAAAAAGTGACAGTTGACCGTTCCGTGGTCTTTATATTCGGATATACGAAAACGTTTTGATGGACTAAACTTGGAGCGCCCATGGTTTACCTAACCACAAACGTAAAGAGATGGCCCTTGTTATATACTGATCATAATATCAAATGATCAGTGTATTGTAAGAAGGGTCATCTCATCTCTTACAATAACTTTTTTTTTCGAAAGTTGTATATACCTGGGGCCAGTTGTTCAAAGCATCGTTATCTTAACGAGCTCGTTAGTGGTCAAATTGTTAACTGTTCTAGCAAGAAAGATATAGAAAATTTTGGTATTTTTGCTGAAAAAATGTGAACAGCTTTTGCATCCGCAAAGGCTGCTCACATTTTTTCAGCAAAAATTTTAGCATATTTGCCATATTTAATGATCAAAGTTTTAACGATACGTTAACTAACGACGTCGTTAGTTTTGAACAACTGGCCCCAGAAATATTGCAGCAAACACCTAGATCTGAAAGAGACAAAATTAATGCAACCGTCCGACGCCTGCTCCTCAGAAAATGGACATTTTCTACAACCAGACTTCCATTTTTTGTAGTTCGTATCGCATTCCGACGGATTCCGTCCGTTGTGGCATCGGACCAGCTCCTTTATTCATTTTACCTGATGCTCTGTGTGAGGGTGTTATAAACGGTTTTAGGTGTACTTACAAAAGCTAATACACATCTGTCCTCCCTCATAGTTCCACAACATCCACAAAATGCCATTAAGGCTATGGTGCCACCTCCCGCTATTAATAAATAAGTTCCTATTTCAAAGAAGTTTGATCCCACTAACACAGAAACTTCCCGAGCACTATATTCTGTCACTAACAACCATATTCCTACACCAAGAACTCCCAATCCGAGAAGCTGCAAAAAAGGAGAGAAATCTTCAGTTTTATGGGAATGGATACACATTCAGGGGAGGCAACGCCTTCAAAAGTATATTTGTCCCCCCAGACAATAAGGGTCAACTCTAAAAGGAAAGAATTTGTCAACTCTTAAAGGAAAGAATTTGCTCCTAAGGAGCAACTCCTTTCCTATAATAGCAGACCCCTTTTCAGTGGGGCTGTCTGTATATAAAAGTGAACAGGAAGTCCCAAAAGTTGTTTCCCTTTGAAAAATGGCGGAAAAATCAGTCAGGTGAACCCATTCCTCTTAAGCAATGCACTTGCAATGCAGGAGCCACATGTCAACTCTAATTTTATTATTAAAACTACTTTTGTCATTTTAGTTGTGGCGTTTTCTGGATTATGATATGTAGAGGTGAAAACTTAAGTACCCATGGGAAAACCAACAGGCATTCCCTTCCGTTGCAGTACCTGTTATCTGACATGATTCCAGCGAGGATCGAACCAAAAGCGGTGAGATAACTAATATGGTTCTCCCTCCGTCCTCCCTCGGTACGGGCTCTCAAATATTAAATGATTTCCTAAGGCATATAGTATACTGTGAAATCAGCAAAACTTAAGACAAATTCTGCTTTTAAGGGGAATGGGTAGACAACTTTTGTCTCCAATGTCAATAGGTTCAACTCGTAAAGAGGCTTCGAAAACAAAAGAATTTGCTCCTGAGGAGCAAATTCTTTCCATTTGATCCTGAGACGCAAATTCTTTCCATTTGATCCTGAGGAGCAAATACTTTCCTTTAAGAGTAGACCCCTTTTTCAGTGGGACAGGGCTTATAGAAAAGCGAACAGGAAGTCCCGAAAGTTGTCTTCCTTCGAAAAAAATGGCGGGAAATGTGGTAGATGTTCCCGTCCCCCTTTAAATTAGTATTTAGAATGTTTCAGTTATTCATTCTTTGAGGTTTCTACATCCAGTGTCCTCTAGTACGAGACACTCGAAAGCTTGTGTGAAATAGCTTTCCCACAAACTACCTCCTTGCCGTACCCCATTCATCCGCCCAACCCCTCTGTATGCGAATATACACGTAACAAGGCCAATATTCTTTTCGTATTGCGAGATAAAAAAAAAACACCTTTTTACCCGACATGGCTTGTGCAGTACGATGAATTTTGCCATTGTCGATTTCAATTCGATAATGTCTTCCATTTTAGGGAAGTTTATATAGATTCAGATTAACTTATCTGAGTCAAAATTAATTTCTTTGGAAGCATCATCCATTTTAGCGATTGATAGCTTCGAAAGTTTAATATCTTTCTCCACCACAACAAATTTGATGCATACATAAACTTTAAGTCGATTTCATTCATGGTCTCAAAAAGTATGTAAAATGACATTTTTCCTTAAAAACGCGTTTCTTATTCTTGCTATAAACACAGAAAGTAGGTATAGTGAAATTCCCCTATTAAGACCACCTGCACGACCCGCAGAAAAAGCGACCGACTGAAGTCGGTTGATTTTCTAAGAGTGCCCTAAAATCACCGTGTCATTCTGTCAATCGGTCAATCGGTCATTCTGTCAGTCTGTCTGTCCGTCCGTAACCCGTTTGTGAAAATTGGTGATAGTGACTTAACCGCTTGGAATATCTAAACAGTTTTTGGCATACTGATAGATATCAATGAGATCTAACCAATGAACTTGCGAAATATTACATGCCATTTAGTATAGCCTCGCCGAGGCGAAAAATGTGAACATTTTCGAACTGCTTCTCCTCGTAAATCGTTGGGCCGATTGAAGTCAAATTTCATATGGAGCCTCTATGGGATGGGGGAAACCAAAATTTGCTCAAGGGGTCCAGGTCACATGACCAAAATGGCCGCCAAGCCATATATGGTCTGTCTGTCTGTCCGTACGTAACCCGTTTGTGAAAATTGGTGATAGTGACTTAACCGCTTGGATTATTTAAACAATTTTTGGCATACTGATAGATATCAATGAGATCTAACCATTGAACTTGCGAAATATTACATTCCATTTAGTATAGCCTCGCCGAGGCGAAAAATCCGTAACCCGTTTGTGAAAATTGCTGATAGTGACTTAACCGCTTGGAATATCTAAACAGTTTTTGGCATACTGATAGATATCAATGGGATCTAACCAATAAACTTGCGAAATATTACATTCCATTCAGTATAGCCTCGCCGAGGCGAAAAATGTGAAAATTTTCGAACTGCTTCTCCTCAGAAACCTTTGGGCCGATTGAATCAAATTTCATATGGAGCCTTTATGGGATGGGGGAAACCAAAATTTGCTCATGGGGTCCAGGTCACATGACCAAAATGCCCTCCAAGCCATATATGGTCTGTCTGTCTGTCCGTCCGTAACCCGTTTGTGAAAATTGGTGATAGTGACTTAACCGCTTGGAATATTTAAACAATTTTTGGCATACTGGTGGACATCAATGAGATCTAACCAATGAACTTGCTAAATATTACATTCCATTTAGTATAGCCTCGCCGAGGCGAAAAATCGGTAACCCGTTTGTGAAAATTGGTGATAGTGACTTAACCGCTTGGAATATTTAAACAATTTTTGGCATACTGATAGATATCAATGAGATCTAACCAATGAACTTGCGTATTTTACATTCCATTTAGTATAGCCTCGCCGAGGCGAAAAATGTGAAAATTTTCACACTGCTTCTCCTCGAAAACCGTTGGGCCGATTGAAGTCAAATTTCATATGGAGCCTCTATGGGATGGGGGAAACCAAAATTTGCTCATGTGGTCCAGGTCACAAGACCAAAATGGCCGCCAAGCCATATATGGTCTGTCTGTCTGTCCGTTCGTAACCCGTTTGTGAAAATTGGTGATAGTGACTTAACCGCTTGGAATATTTAAACAATTTTTGGCATACTGATAGATATCAATGAGATCTAACGAATGAACTTGCGAAATATTACATTCCATTTAGTATAGCCTCGCCGAGGCGAAATATGTGAACATTTTCGAACTGCTTCTCCTCGGAAACCGTTTGGCCGATTGAAGTCAAATTTCATATGGAGCCTCTATGGGATGGCGGAAACCAAAATTTGCTTATGGGGTCCAGGTCACATGACCAAAATGGCCGCCAAGCCATATATGGTAAAAACCCTTCAAAAATAGTCTTCTCCAGAACCACTGGGCAGATTTCCACGAAACTTGATAAATGGCATCTGGGACGTAGGCCCATCATAAATTGCTAAAATGGTGACCCTGGGTTGACCTTGACCTTCTTTGTGTCTTTGTCAAACTTTGACACATATGCTTTTGTATTGGAAAATGTGAGAATGCCTTTTATCCTGCAAACGATTCAGAATACAGTACTAAAGTATAAGATATATTTTTGCTCCTTACGATAAGGCGCATTTATTGGGGAAACCGTTTTAGGTCCAGGTCACATGACCAAAATGGCCGCCATACACATATATGGTATCACTCATAAAGCTAAAAGCATCCGGCTGGTCGTGCACTTCAGCTGAAGCACTGGTTCTCTTTTAAAAAGCATATTTCAAATGTTTCAGTCATGCTTTCTGTGCGTTTTCTCTAGAAAGAGACCACCTTTGGGACTGTTCAAAAGTGGTCTTGCATACCACTTTTGAACAATCCAAAATGTGGTCTACAATTCCAAAGGGGTTATTGTTATAGGAAATTTACTTCTCTTGTGAATCTCCCGTTCTATGTTAAAGCTTTAATGAAACAAAGTAGAGCGAGCAGTCGATGGCAAGCTATCGCAAATCCCCACGCTTTTACCACATAGCAGACGTGACCTTTTGACCCCTTGAGATGGTCCCTTTGGGCGGGGCCAACTATAACGTCCCTCCCGCACTCCCTCACCATGTAAGGAAGTCGTGTAGCAAATATGGTTGCATTCCGGCCAGTGGTTAAGGAGATAGCGTGATGGACGGACGGACGGACGGACGGAGGCGTTCATAATATCCCCCAACGCTTTCTTTAAAAGCGTGGGGATAATAAAAATCCATCAATAAATGTAGTCACTAGAGCGATGACAAAGTGCTTTGTTTAAAAAATAGCCACAGTGACCTTCACCATAAGGTCATGACCTTGAAAGTCAACTCGCTCGAGATATTTTCATAAGGAACATTTGTGTGAAGTTATATTGAAATCAATCAAATGTAGGCGCTAGAGCGATGACAAAGTTTTTCAAAAATAGGCACAGTGACATTGAACTTGAAAGTCGAACTCGCTCAAGATATTGTCATAAGGAACATTTGTGTGAAGTAATATTGAAATCGGACAAGAAATGTAGGCGGTAGAGTGATGATAAAGTTTTTCTAAAAATAGGCACAGTGACCTTGACCTTGAAACTCGAACTCGCTCAAGATATTGCCATAAGGAACATTTGTGTGAAGGTATATTGAAATCGGACAAGAAACGTAGGCGCTAGAGCGATGACAAAGCTTTTCTAAAAATAGCCACAGTGACCTTGATATTGAAAGTCAAACACACTCGAGATATTGTCAAAAAGAACATTTGTGTGAAATTATATTAAAATGGTCAAGAAATGTAGGCGCTAGAGCGATTACAAAGTTTTTCTGAAAATAGCCACAGTGACGTTCACCTTGAGGCCACGGCCTTGAAAGTCGAACTCGCTCGAGATATTTTCAATAGGAACATTTGTGTGAAGTTATTTTGAAATCGGTCAAGAAATGTAGGAGCTAGAGCGATAAAAAAGTTTTTTTTCTAAAAAAAAGCCACAGCGACCTTGACCTTGAAAGTCAAACACACACGAGATATTGTCAAAAGGAACATTTTTTTGTGAAATTATATTAAAATTGGTCAAGAAATGTAGGCGCTAGAGCGATTGCAAAGTTTTTTTTCTAAAAATAGCCACAGTGACCTTGACCTTGAGACCACAACCTTGAAAGTCAAACTTGCTCGAGATATTTTCATAAGGAACTTTTGTGTGAAGTTATATTGAAATCGGTGGACAAATATAGGCGCTAGAGCGATGACATTTTTTTTCTAAAAATAGCCACAGTAACCTTGACCTTTAGGCCACGACCTTCAACGTCAAACTCGCTCGAGATATTGTCATAAGGAACATTTGTGTGAAGTTATATTGAAATCGGTGGAGAAATGTAGGCGCTAGGGCGATTGCATGACTTTTACAGTGTAGTTACAATAGCAGACGTGACCTTTTGACCCCTTGAGATGGCCCCTTTGGGCGGAGCCAACTATTACGTCCCTCTCGCACGCCCTCACCATGTAAGGAAGCCATGTAGCAAATATGGTTGCATTCCGGGCAGTGGTAAAGGAGGAGATAGTGTGACGGACGGGCAGACGGACAGACGGACAGAGGCGTTCACAATATCCCCGAACGCTTTTTTTATACCTATTTGCGCCGTATACCCTTGGAAACCCCAGCGTTTCATTATATAAAGGTATCCAGATCATGGACTTTTGACTACACTTCATCAAACTTGTTTAAAAGTGAGAGCTGCGACGTGGTATGCAGTAAACATATTTAATGCACATGTACCATGGCACAGCGCATTATTTGCAGTTGTTTGTACAAATGTCGATATTTATTTGTTTGATTAGAGGTTTAACGTCCCAGTCAACACAGTATATGTCATTTTTGGAGACGTTGCTACCAATTTTGTGGGACTTTTACCCGACATTGAGATGAAATGACATCTCAAGCCCTGTCGCCCAATGAAACCAATAGGGTTTATAAGCATTGGCGGACTTAGATCCTCTAAGCAGCTTACCATTGCTCGTGTGCGGGTCGGTTTCAGCTTTGCGTGGAAGCGGCATCATGCAGCCCATCTATTTCTTCAAGCCCAGATGGGCGGGGGGCTTCTTAGCCACAAGAGTGCGTTTTCTTAATGCAAATCAGAATTTCAATCCCGGATACATATATCTATGCACACAGTGTATATCCAGATGCGCTGGCTCATAACGAGCTGTCTCATTAGGATCAAACCTGTTTGCCACCCTCTGAATAATTTTGACTTAAACCTCTATTTACACATCACGAAAACACGCCTATATGAATCTCACCCCCTTGAACCCCACTTTTATATTAATATAGTAAAACTGGGGTTTACAGGGGTAAACCTTATTTTTCTTATTTCTGCTCTAAAATATAGCCTGTAGGTACTCGTTAGAACCCACAATCTATATTTTGAGCAGAAATAAGAAAAATATAAAGAATTTTATTTTAAAATCTTCCCTTTTTCAGTGGTAAAATTTACAATATTTTTGTATAGGCGTGTTTTCATAATGAAGATTGGATGTGTCCAAATTCAAAGATGGAAGAATCCAATTGAAGAAACTCGGGGTGTCCAAGAGTTAAAACTTATAATGTAACAAATATGTAGGTCAAGATTATGCGGATTGATGGAGATAAACATGATTGATTGATTGTTTTGGGTTCATGTGGCTCATTTTTGTCGTCTCCCAGAGAAAAGGGAGAAATAGTAGAGGAAGTGAATGTGAGGGACAGAGAAGAAAGAGGAAAAACGAATGGAAGTATAGAAACACGAAAAACTGTCAGCCGCCTCTCTACCTTTACCTGCTGCTTATCCAACTGTACTCATACTATTATATGAGCCCCGCTAAGCGAATTTGTGTCTTCGAGCATTCCGTCATGACAAATTTTAACTGCGCATGCCCAGCCATTCAGAGGGACCAGGGATATGGCTTTCTGTCTGAAGGTTCCTCTTCATTCACTGCTTGTATGAGCGAGCAGCGAAGGTTCTGGCGAGACTGCGCGGATGCGCAGGCTCGCCTGAACCTTCGCTGCTCGCATAGGCGATAAGTACCAAAATCGCTTGACGGGGCCCATATTCAATATTAATCGATCGATAAATTCCACAAAAATGATTATCATTTCTGAGTTGCTTTTAATCGATTTCTTGATGAGTACAATTTACTACCAAAAGTTATGCCTTAAATAGCTGGATGAGTGGCAAACAGTGGCGACCCTGATGAGACGCCGCATTATGCGGCGTCTCATCTGGGTCTACACTGTTTGGTCAGGCCTGTCTGTTCAAATATACATATGGTAAAGTGCAACATATGGCAAGAATAATGCTCAGACAGAAAGCAAGACAGGTAAAATAATGACAAAATCTTGGCGATTACTAATCGATTATCGATCGCAATGACATGACTGATAATCGATTATCTTTTCAGCTCCGATTAGCCAGCCCTACGCCTCTCTACCTTTACCTGCTGCTTGTCCAACTGTACTCATACTATTATATTCAATATTATGGCAAACAAATGTTACGGACAATTGTTAGAATTCTAACAATTGTCCACAACATTTGTTTCTTTGATTTATTAGGGGGAAATGCATTTTTATCTAGGGGGAAATGCATTTTTATCTATTCTGAGGCTTCACTTTCTCTTAATCTTTATAACGGTAAATTCCTTAAAACGACGAATACTTAGGGAAGGAATAGTGCCGTTATTCACCATATTTGCATTATTTGCTGGATCCCAGCTTGCACATTGTCAAACACTGATAACCTTCAGACTAGGAACCAGCAGATAATGCAAATAAGGTGAATAAAGAGGGTCCTCTGTAGACTGTAGCATAAAATGTGAAGGGCGAAAATAATAGATTTCACTCACCAGTATGACTATGTTATAGCAGTGGACAGCTGTTCTAAGGCACGTGAAACATGGGTCCTCCCTCTCCCTCTGAGATGATACTGACCGGACCTTTGCTCGAAACCGGGGAAAATCATCATTATGGTTGTCTACGGAGCGTTTCTTCAGCGGCTGAAATATAGAGGAAGAAATAAGCGAAAAGCCAAACACCAATGCGTTCCCGATAGGCCTGACCAGTCGCGTTAGAATCGCCTCAGTAAAGCAAGGGGAAAATAACCAAAAATCACATCCAATGATTCCTTGAGCTTGTGTTTTGCATTATATTATCGCATAAAATGCCACTTACATGTAAGGATACGGTAACACGACCTTATAAGACTATACATTCCCTTTTTATGTTGATTCCATATATTTCTGCTATAACTGTAGATTAGGGTGGTAGCCCTCAAACGACAATCTTTTTTTGTGAGCGAAAACAAGGAAATAATGCTAACATGAAAACTGTACATGTATAGGGTAAATTAAGTGTTAGGTACAAATGTTACATACCGACATGTTTTCCACTGGCTGTATTTTGAAAGCGGGTGAGCAATGTTCACACACTTCGCAGTGATTACCCAACTCTTCACCTCATGACGGTAAATTTTATTTCCTCACTTTTCCTGAGCAGGCTTATACGTAAGCGGTTAACCAGTACAGTGCACATTCTTTCGCCAGAAACTGACAAATGCCCTTCTTGAATCAGGGGAAGGAGAAAAGATTTTATGATCAATCTCCACGAAAGAATGTTGCCGACCACGAACCCGCACGATCATTTTATAGCGTGGTAATAGAATGGATTGCGTATACATTTCTCAACCCAGCTCTTTCACCTCTAGGCCCGATGAGAGTGCTGGTGTCCATCCAGTCTGATCAATTTTGATTGATTATTACTTGTAATTTTGTTTGAGCTTAGATTTTACGTCTTTATGAACACTATTTAGGTTACTTCCGATTTTGTGAGACTTTTACCGGACGCTGAGATGATATGACATCTTAAGCCCGACCACCCCAAGGGTTTAAGGAGCGGTCCGACTAGCCCCACTCTTTCCGGTCAGGCTTAGACCTTCTCAGTGTTTTACCAGGTCGGTTTCAGCTCTGTGTGGAAGCATTATGCAGCCCAATCTATTCCTCCTAACCGCGCTGGGTGGGGGTGCCATATTACTTGCAATGTTCTGGTTTTTGTGTGTCTATAGTTGTATTTCAAATTTTCAATAGCGTCATAAACCAGTTATTGTGAATTATTTTATAGCTGATTTGCATACATTGTGATTTATATTACTCATTGTCATAATTTAATATAAGCAATTCCATGAGACAACAAGAGCTTTAATCTTTTACCGACATACTTGACAATTCGGTTTAAGGTTCTCGCGTAAGTAAGAAGAAAAAAAGTATGTATTTAAGGAGAATGGTAACCTTTGGCAGATTATTTCCGCCATTTTTTAAAGGGAGACAACTTCCGGAACTTCCTGTTCATTTTTCTATACATGAAACCCTGTCACACCGAAAAAAGGGGTCTACTCTTAAAGGAGCGAATTATTTCCTTTATGAGTTGACCCCTATTGACATGGGGAACGAAAATACTTTTGCAGGCGTTGCCTTCCCTGACGGTATTCCCGTTCGCTTTAACCCTTTTACGCCGGAGTTTGAATTGTAATAATCCAACCACTGGAAGCACTTTGTTTGTACAGGAGACAAGTTGGAGTTTGACGGTCCAGTCAACACTATTTTAGGTCATTTTTGAGCCGGTCAGTTTACCTATCCACACTTTTCCTGGGCAGGCTTATACGTAAGCGGTTAATCAGTACAGTGCACATTCTTTCGCCAGAAACTGACAAGTGCCCTTCTTGAATCAGCGGAAGGGAGAGAATGACCGTAGAAAAGATTTCATGATCAATCTCCAAGAAATAATGTTGCCGACCCCGGTAGGTATCGAACCCGCGTCCTCCTGATCACCAGTCAGACACGCATCCGACTGAGCTACCGAGGCAGGCACATGAAGCACTGTAGGGCCGATTGTCTCTGAGTGTCGACTGGAAAACAGTCTTGAACGGAGAATTTGACTGTGTCACGTAATCCTTAAATTCATGTGCTGTAAGTATATAGTGCAGATCGGACGCCAAGCTCTGTGGTGGCTGATCTGGATCTGCACTGTTTGCCAAGCACAAGAGATGATTTTACTACAGATTCTTACGCAAGATCTCTTCTGAACTACCATCTACGCTATTCGTCATTCAATTTGCAAATTTACATCACGAAAAGTTGACGTCCTTAAAGTAAAACTAGGGTTTGCCGGGTTATACGTTATTTTTCTTATTTCTGCTCAAACATTGATTGAGGGAACACGTTAGAACCGCCTCACAGAGGCGGTTCTAATGAGTTTCCACAATCTATGTTTTGAGCAGAAATAAGACAAATAGCAGGATTTTTCATCTGAAAATTTTCAATCTTCGGTGGTAAATTTTCAAATTGACAATGAATTTGTATAGGCGTGTTTTCTTAATGAAATGAATACAATATGTCAAGTTATTTGACTTGAATGGGTGTGGCAAAATTTGTTTTTTTATCTTTTTTTTTTTTGTTTTGTTTTGTTTGATTTGAGGTTTAACGTCCCCGTCAACACTGTAAAGGTCATTTTGGAGACGTTGCTTCCAATTCTGTGGGACTTTTACCCGACATTGAGATGAAATGACATCTCAAGCCCTGTCGCCCAATGAAACCAATAGGGTTTGTAAGCATGGACGGTCCGCCTCGCACCGCGGCTCCTGGACAGGCTTAAATCCTCTAAGCGGTTTACCAGTACTAGTGTATGGGCCGGATTCAGCTCTGCGTGGAAGCATCATGCAGCCCATATATTTCTTCAAGCCCCTATGGGCGGGGGCCGGGGTGTGGCAAAATGAATTATTCTGGAGGATAAGGGTTAACTTCCAAAACTGTGTAGCTCAGCATGCCGGTTAGTAGATCAGCCGGTCGCATAACCCCGAAGACATGTTTTCTCTGGACGGGACTGAATTAAGTAAGAAAGCAAGGATTGATACCCATCAAAATTTACCAACAAAATATATTTGATATTGGTTCGATTACACGCTTATAAAGTCGGTGCACGTGAGCAGAAAGATTGTTAAACGGATATTTCAAACTGCAGCAGAAGTAATTTTGGTGATTATTAAAATATGATTTATGAGTGACATACTCAAATATAACCATAACTTGGGCCGAGAAAAGGGTCTTGGAAAAGGGGAAACTGTACACAAAATCTGAAATGTAGCTAGAATACAAAAGAGGCTTTGTGTCTATGATCACAACGTGGGCTCAGATTGTGCACATGCGCAGACTAACTAGTCCGGTGTGAGCAAATGCTCTTAGACCGCGATTCACTTGCATGATGTTTAAAAAAAAAAAGAAAACCACGGGCGCCCAGCAAACTGTCAGATCAGCTTGCGCATCCGCGCAGTCTGATCAAGCCTGTAGCTTCCACAGACTCCAGTCTATCCCTCGGACAAACAACAATGGCTCATGTCTGGCCCCACAGGCTGATCTGTATCGTAACTGATCGGGAATCTTCGAAGGTGCGTTTTCTCGGGATGCGGCTCAAATTTTACGATAGTAATAAAATACGTTCGAATACAATCCAGACGTCGTTTGACATACATAAGAGGAAGAGAACGCATGCGTAGTGTATGTATTCGAATGACAGTCTGATGCGCATTCTCTTACATGCATACTATGTCAGTACACCTGATCGATCCCTCTTTAATAATATCTGAATCTACCAGCTAAATTAAAACCGAGACAGAGAATATTAAATGACAACAAAAGGTCCATGATGGTCCTAATTCGCTCACTCGAGTTATAATGTACTAACACAGTTGTTAACAGTTTTTTTGACTTGAGGTTTAACGTCCCCGTCAACACAGCATATGTGATTTTGGAGACGTTGCTTCCAATTTTGTGGGACTTTTACTCGACAATGAGATGAAATGACATCTCAAGCCGTTTCGCCCAATGAAATCAATAGGGTTTATAAGCATGGACGGTCCGCCTCGCACCGCGGTTCCTGCACAGGCTTAGATCCTCTAAGCGGTTTACCATACAGTACTAGTGTGCGGACGGTTTCAGCTCTGCGTGGAAACATCATGTAGCCCATCTGTTTCTTCAAGCCCCGATGGGCGGGGCGGAACAGCCGTTTTGTACCGAGGAGCAGAACCTGTTAGAGGGATCACCCAAGGAACATTTCTGTCCAGTTATTTTGAAACTTAGCCATTGGCCTTGGAGATTTTCTGTGGATTTTTTTTTCTATTTTACCTCTGCAGTAATGTGGACATTAAACCGTATCCAGCAACTTAAGCAAGCATCAGTACAATTTTACCTACTTTGAGATGGGATGTTTCAATGGAACAGAGCTTAGCTGAGCCATACCCTTTAATCAAGTTTGGTACAAAAGTATAAGAGAAACATTGCTATGAATTGGTATGAAATTGCGCCACTGACCTAGGAAGATATGTCATTTAGATATTTTTCTATTTTTATATCTGGCGGCCATTTTTTCAGTGAAGTGGAACCATTTAAGCAATGTGTGTATAGAGGGTCAACAAAGCAACATTTCTACAAAATAATTTTGAAATTGGGTTATTAACCTAGTAAAGGTTTTTGTATTTTTTCAGCGAAGTGGAAAAATTTTAACAATTTTGGTAGAGGGTCACCAAATGATCATTTATGTGAAATTATTTCCAAATCAGACCATTAGCCTAGGAGCAGATGTCGTTTATAAAAGTTGTTGTTTTTTTATCCTCTTACGGCCGTTCTGTTAAGCGGAATGGAACCAGTTTGGCAATTCTGGTCAACCAAGGAACATTCCAGTGAAATTATTTTGAAATCGAAGCATTAGCCGCCTTGGAGGAGATGTCGTTTTAATTTTGTTTTCTATTTTAGCTCTGTAAGCCTTTTTTTCAGCGGAGTCCAACCCTTTCAGCAGTTTTAGCAGAGGGTTATCCAAGGAGCATTACTGTGATTTTTTTTTGAAAACTGAACATTAGCCGAGGTGGAGATATCATTTAAAGGTTGTTCTATTTTTAGCTCTGGTGGTCATTTTGTTCAGCGGAGGGCGACCCATTTTAGCAATTTTGGCAGAGGATCACCACAGGAATGTTCCTATAAAATTATTTTGAAATCGGACCATTAGCCTAGGTGATGTCCTTTAACGTTTTTTTTTTTTTTTTTCTAAGTTTCTTTTTTATTTTCAGCTCTGTCGGCCATTTTGTTCTGGGGAGCGAAACCATTTTGGCAATTTTGATAGACGGTCACCCAAGGAACATTCCCGTGAATTTATTTTGAAATCGGACCATTAGCCTAGGGGCAGATGCCGTTTAAATGTTTTTTTGTTTTTTTTTTCTATTTTACTCTGGCGGCAATTTAGTTTAGAGGAGTGGAACCAGTAGAGGGTCAACCCAGGAATATTCCTGTGAAATAATATTTAAATTGGCACTGTGGTTTCAGAGGTGATGTCATTTGAAGAAACTGTTGACGGACGGACGGATAACTTATAAAAAGCTATCACAAAAGCTCTCATTGAGCACTTCGTGCTCAGATGAGCTATACAAGTCTTGGTTGACCCAAAATGAATACAGGTATATGACCAAGTATTTAAATTAAAATACACCAACCATTATTTTATTCAATATTTGAAATGTAATATTTATTCGAATATGGCGTACACAACAACCCAAAACAGGCAGACAGACGGACGAACATACAGACTGTCAGTCAGTCAAAGAACACAAACGACCATTTAAGAAAAACGATTTTAGGAAGTTTTCGGAACATGAACCACGAAAACTAGCATATATGACTCATAAAAATAATTTGATAGAGCTAAATTGCGACTACTTCTCAGTATGAGATGTTTTCCTTCCCTGCTGAAAAATAGAAGATTTTTTCTTAGCAAATTAGCGGCATTTTCTTATTTCTGATACAAAGTAAATTGTGTGTTTGTCTGTTTGATTGATTTGAGGTTTAACGTCCCATTAACACTATTTATATAGGTCGTTTCGGAATCGTTGCTTCCATTTTTGTGGGACCTTTATCCGTCACTGAGACGAAATGGTATCTCAAGCCCTTCCCCCAAATGTAACCAATAGGGTTTCTATACTCGCACCACTTTGCCTGGGCAGGCTTAGACCTTAAAAGAGGTTTACCAGTACTCATGTGCGGTCGGTTTCAGCTTTGCGTGGAAGCACCATGCAGCCTAATCTATTTCTCCAATTCCGATGGGAAATATATTGTGGATGCTCGTTAGAACTGCATAACTGAGTCGGCCCAGAGCCTGTTTTCGGGAAAAATAATAGAAGCCTCCGTGTTGCAGTGGTTACGCTACTCGCCTTGTAAACCAAGGATCGCAGGATCGATCCCGGGCTTCTCCAGACTTTCGGATGAGTCTTTAAACCGAGGTCCCGTCTCCGTATGACCCTAGCTGTTGGTGGGACGTAAAACTAAAACTCACTCACTCGGGAAAAATAATACACATCCTCGTAAGCCGCTTTTCCATTCACTCGTAAGCCGCTTTTCCATTCATACCATTACGAAAACATGCCTATTCAAATATATTGGTAAAATTTTACCACCACAAAATGAAGTTTCCAGGTAAAGATCGTAATATTGTTCACAATTCTGCTCATAACATAGATTGTGGGTACTCGTTAGAGCCGCCTCGACGAGGCGGTTCTAACGAGTACCAACAGTGTATGTTTTTGAGCAGAAATAAGAAAAATAATGTGTATACCCGTGTAAACCCCAGTTTTACTATATAAAAGTGAGGTTTGAAGGGTCAAAATTATAAAGGCGTGTTTTCATGATGCAATGGGTTTTAAAGAGTGTGCATTAGTAATCATTAATATGATGAGCTAATCATCCAAATGTCAAGGTCTGTCGACAAAGGACCTAATTCACTCATATTTCTTCTCTTATCAACGTAATTACATTTTTATATATGACCAGTGTTTTTCATATCTGTACATATTTATTTAGTCTCTGGGGCTGCGATAATGTCTTTTCTTGATGAAACAATTGAATTTATAGCCGATAATGAAGAAGAAAAGCATTAAAGTCTGATTGTTTGTCGATTGTTTGACCTCTTCTCAAATCACTCGATTTTATCCGCAAGATATGGTCCGGCACTATATTGGGAAATACAACACCTTTCAACAAACCATTTCTTTCTAATCCGGGTATAACCTACATAAATTCAACATTTACCCAATGGCTTTGAACAAACTGTTTTTGCAAGCACTTGCACGCTCAATCCTCGGAAATATTCAGTTACCTTCGGCTCGAGCCGGCCTCTGTAGCTCAGTCGGTTGCACGTTTGACTGGTGAATTGGCGTAAGCCGCCCGTTATAAAACGGCTTACACGTGTTGATCAATACAAGTATGACAATGGAAAATTTCTAGCGACAAATCTGTCCAAATAAATGTTCGCACGCTCCCTCAAAGACTGCAGTTACAAGCACCTGCGCACTCAACCCATTTCACTCAACAAAACCTGAAACTATTCTGTAGTAACACAGTCATGTTGTATTCGTGTAAAAAAAAAGTTCGCTCGCGCCTTACTTTAGTATGTTTGGAGTAGGTCACTGATGGTTAGGGTAAGGTTAGTGTTAGGAGTAGGTCACTGATGGTTAGGGTTATGTTAGTCTGGTCGTTAGGGCAGAGTAAAGGTTATGGTTAGGTTTTATTCAATGGCGGACAGATTCTAAAGTCAATGTCGACCAGCTGACACAGACAAATTTTGAGATGTTTCCGTTATAGTTAACCCTTTACCACTCAGGGATTTTGTGAATTTCGCTGATTTTCACAGTGTTGCACCTGCCAGCAACTTCAACTAGCCATTGTTTCATAATGGATGGTCTGTTTTACACCAAACTCGGTATGAATGTTCATTGGGCAGTAGCCTTTCAAATGCAACCTTTCATGACTTGATCATTGTTGTCATGGTAAAGAGGGGGCATCTCAAAGTTGGCAAAAAGTGTGTTTTCACATGAATTTTTGACCACATTTTAATCTTCACACAGCTGTCAAGGCATCAATTAAAGTGTTTGGCACTGGCCATTTTCACTGTTTGCAGCATGTTTTATCAGCATCAATTTTCTGGCATTTTCGACCCCAGACACCCTCAGATATAAATTCTAGCGGCCGGTTGGGTCATATACCCAAAATTTTTTGGGGTGTGTTGCCCCCCCTTCAATCCCTCCCAGAATATTTTTAGTGGGGAGGCGCGCGAAAAAACAGGTTACTTTTTTCACCAACAAATCCTAAAGCAAACATAACTATCCAGGGGTAGAAATGCAGATTTTAGGTGCTTCTGGGGCTTAAAATGGGGGAGGGGGTGCAGACACGTAAAAACACGTATCTGAGTGGTAAAGGATTAACAAGACCTTTCTTTTTCGGTCTGACTAGATTTTGTAACACACACACACATATTGCAAAGAATTCCGGAATTCATCACAAAATACGCCTATATAATTTTGAACCCCCTTGATCCCTATTTTTATACCGTAAAACTGCTGTTTACAGGAGAAAACCTTATTGTTCTTATTTCTGCTCTAAAATATAGATCTTGGGTACTCATTAGAACCGCCTCGATGAGGCGGTTCTAATGATTACCCACGATCGAGGCGGTTCTAATGTGTACCCTCGTTCTATATTTTAGAGCAGCAATAAGAAAAAGATCACAATTTTTATGCCCCCGGAATCTAAGATTCTGGGGGGCATATAGTTTTTGGTCTGTCCGTCTGTTTGTCCGTCTGCAAAAACTTTAACATTGGGCATAACTTTTGAATGGTAAGTGGTACAGCTTTCATACTTCACATGTGTATACCTTATCACAAGACCTTTCCAGTGGTACCATAATTTTTGATATTGTGACCTTGAACTTGACCTTTGACCTATATTTTTTCAAAATTTAACATGCGCTGTCCGGGGGCATCAGTGTTTCACAAACACATCTTGTTTATCTTATTTTATTTTTTTTTTTATTTTTTGCCGGTAAAATTCACAATAGATTTTCGTAGTGATAAGACTATATTACTGGTAATGAAATATTAGAAATCTGTCTAATCAACCCCAAAGAAGCAGCACACGCATCCAATACCACTTAAGATCGAATAAACATATAATTCAGAAAACACAATACAGATGGTCATTAAGGTTGCAATGTTTATTTCATAAATAAACACAATTTTGGTATATCAATATAATAAAGTAAATTATTTATCTATGCAGTCAGTAAGCTGTCTATACTTAAAGGCAAAACGAATGCCATCCTTAGGTTAGGTAAGATTGTGTGTGCTCGTTAGAACCGCCTCGTCGAAGCACATGTAAGTCAACACTACACGAGCTCGTATTTAGGTCATATCGAGCCGGCCAGATTACCTAACCACACTTCATGAGCAGGTTTAAACATAATCAGTTAACCAGTATTGTACAGTCCACACGTTTTCAATAGAAACTGCCCTTCTTGAATCAGCGGAAGACAGGAGATTGGCTGTAGAAAAGATTTCATATTCAATCAACACCAAGAATCATGCCGACCCCGACAGGTAACGTGAGGTATCCCGATCACCCGTCAGACGCGCATCCGACCGAGCTACCACGGGGCTCCGTGGCCTGATGGGTAAGAGCTCTGACTCTTAATTATTAGGTCTCCCACCGCTGTGGGTTCGAGCCTGGCTCGTGTCACGTGTGAGACGCCAAGTTCTGCAACCGGTCTGGTAGTTTATCTGCGGGTACTCCGGTTTTGACCCAAATAAAACCGACCGCGCTACCGAGAGCGGCTATAGGTATGTTGATTAAGTATATGTTGCATATGTGGTGCATAGGTTTCTCATTCTAAGGCGCGTTGCTACATGTAACAGTCAGCCTAACAATAACTGATATTTGAATGGTCCCAAAAGACCCATCCAAGACTAATTAGGTTTCTGATAAAACACAAACAGTGGTATTTATACCTACAAAACACAGATGCCGTGAAAGACGAGCCAATATTGCTACCAGAAGATTAATCTTTCAAAGCGGCTTCTGTTTTTCGTAAAAAGCGCATAAGCATGTTCAAGTTCCCTATTCAGTATAAGAGTGAGTGAGTGAGTGAGTGTTTGAGTTTTACGTCCCACCAAGAGCTAAGGTCATGCGGAGACGGGACCTCGGTTTAAAGACTCATCCGAAAGTCTGGAGAAGCCCGGGATCGATCCTGCGACCCCTGCTTTACAAGGCGAGTAGCATAACCACTGCACCGTGGAGGCTTCTATTCAGTATAAGACAGAAAAGCACACAGAAAATCACAAATCTTGTCTCAGCCGAAAAAGAAAAAACGGGGGAAAAATATGGCAGGTGTTTTGGGCGCCGTTTTACTATTTAATCCGTATTTATAGATGTCCATAATTATTTATGGATATCCATAATTCGAATTATGGATATCCATTATTCGAATTATGGATATTCATTATTATTTATGGATATGTATCCATAATTATTTATGGAGTTCCAGAATTCGAATTATGGATATCCATAAATCGAACTGAATTAATGATATCCCTAAATCGAATAATGGATATCCATTATTCGATTTATTGATGTCCATAAATCGAATTATGGATATCCATTATTTGGCTGATTTATGGACATCCATAAATCAAATTATTGATATCCATAAATCGAATTATCGAATAATGGATATCATAAATTTAGATCGAAATATGGATATCCATAAATCGAATTATGGATATCCTTAATTCGAATTATGGATATCCATTATTCGGCTGATTTATGGATATCCATTATTCGGCTGATTTATGGATATCCATAAATCATATTATGGATATCCATAATTCTCCTCTACAAATAAACCTAATGAATAATAACTGCTCCCTTTGCAAACTCGACTATTCGCGTCAGATTTCCAATTTAGGCGTGTAATAAAAGCCGGGATGGAGGTGGAGGCTAAGTGGTAGCCTATGGTTTGGGAGAGATATGTTTTGTTTGATTTGAGGTTTAACGTCCCCTTCAATACTATTTAGGTCATTTTGGAGGCGTTGCTTCCAATTATGTTGGGCAGTAAGCCTTCATTGAGATTAAATGACATCTCAATCCCGCCGGCCTCGGTAGCGTCTGATTTGTGATCAGGAGGATGCGGGTTCGATACATGTACCTGCCGGGATCGGCAACATTCTTTCGTGGAGATTGATCATGAAATATTTTCTATTGGTATTCTCTCCCTTCCGCTGATTCAAAAAGGACAGTTCAGTTTCTGGCGAAAGAATGTGCACTGTACTGGTTAACTGCTTACGTATAAGCCTGCCCTGGAAAAGTGTGGACAGGTAAACTGACCGGCTCAAAAATGACCTAAATTAGAGTTGACTCGGCCTGTAAACCCAAATACAAACAAACATCTCAATCCCTGTCTCCCATTGACTCGCACGATTTTGTATGGACAGGCACAGACCTTCTAAACGGTTTACCAGTACTCTCAGCTCATGCAGCCAAATCTATTTCTCCAAGCCCCAATGGGCGGGGGCCTGGAGATATACCTGAATCTGCCTGGTACTCCATACATCTCAAGTAGAGTATTATATGGATATATGTTAATACTATATATAACGACCATGTGCATTTTTTCTACAGTAAACGTGCACGGATTGCCTGTTTGGGCCATTATAATCTTACGTCCGACTTTCATTGTCCTCAGGTGCGCAGTCCTCATAGAGGTGATTCAAGAGGTACCGGATGCGTTGGCCGGAATTTCAAGATCTTAGGGCTGGTTCCGATAATTAACTGCACACATGGCGGGCGTTCAGCGTACTTTGGAAGCCTCACGGGCTGAAAAGGCTGCACGACAGATAGATCCCTTTGGCTGGCCATCATCTTGCAGCGATGATGAAGACCTTGACGATTTTGAATATTTTTGCTATAAACAATCACGTGTTTTAGGGAGAAATCATTAGCCAAACGTTTTGGCGGTGATTTATGGATATTCATAATTCGAATAATGGATATCCATAAATCGATCTGAATTAATGATATCCATTAATCGAATTATGGATATCCATAAATCGAATTATGGATATCCATAAATCGACCTGAATTAATGATATCCATTAATCGAATTATGGATACCCATAAATCGAATTATGGATATCCATAATTCGATATCGAATTCGATTTATGGATATCTATAAATACGGATTTAATAGTAAAACGGCGCCCCATACAGGTGCACCCATACCCTAATTGTTTTGCGAACTGCCTGCGAAAGGTGGCCGTCACAAAAAAAAACTACGAAACTGTCACAGGATTTTTTTTTATTATTTTATTTTATTGTTTTACGGCCCTTTCCAGATTATTACACTTATTTCGAGCCAATCGTTAATCAGAGAAGGGCGAAAACCGGGGTACCCAGAGAAAAACCACATGACCTTTCGTTGCAGAACTTGACGCCTCACATATGGCCATCTGATTAAGTGTCTGTCAGGCTCTAGCCACCTAGGCCAAGGAGGCCAATCACTGTCGCAGGATACGAAATCGTGAGAGAGAGAGAGAGAGAGAGAGAGAGAGAGAGAGAGAGAGAAAGAGAGAGAGAGACGGAGAGAGAGAGAGAGAGAGAGAGAGAGAGAGAGAGAGAGAGAGAGAGAGAGAGAGAGAGAGAGAGAGAGAGAGAGAGAGAGAGAGAGAGAACGAGCCCCATCATCAGCTTAGGTAACACGAACTTCTGGGGAAGCCCGGAATCGTACCAACGACATCGACCCCTGGTTTATAAGGCGAGTAGCACAGAGAGAGAGAGAGAGAGAGAGAGAGAGAGAGAGAGAGAGAGAGAGAGAGAGAGAGAGAGAGAGAGATGTAAAATTTCTAAGTGTGACTGACCTCAAGGTCACTGTGGGGACGGGACATGCACCAATAAATCTTGAGACCAGCATGCAAATTCAGTGTAAGTATCAACTTTATCTATCAAAGGTTTCAGGGGAACTTTGACGCAAAACTTTAACCAAAATGTTAACGGACGGACTGACAAACGGACGAACGGCAGGACGAAAACTATATACCCCCATAGCAATACTTCGTATGCCGGGGTATAATGATTTTGACTTTTGACTAAACCGACGGTCTTGATGGTTTCTTTGTTTGATTTGAGGTTTAACGTCCCCGTCAACACTGTAAACTGTAAAGGTCATTTTGGAGACGTTGCTTCCAATTTTGTGGGACTTTTACCCGACATTGAGATGAAATGACAACTCGAGCCCTGTCGCCCAATGAAACCAATAGGGTTTATTAGCATGGAATGTTTATTAGCCTCGCACCGCGGTTCCTGGACAGGCTTAGATCCTCTAAGCGGTTTACCAGTACTAGTGTGCGGGCCGGATTCAGCTCTGCGTGGAAGCATCATGCAGCCCATATATTTCTTCAAGCCCCTATGGGTGGGGGCGTAACGGTCTTGATGGAAGTGTCCATTTCAGAAACCCAGGAACGAAAGGCGTTAATATATGCCCACCAAAATCAGACGTATTTAACGCTGAATCAGACGTATTTAACGCTGAAGGTCAAAAGTTTGCTAACGGGAATTCACTGGTCCAGATAGAATATTTCTACATCGTTTGACAAGATATATAGCCCCAGGCTCTACAGTACAATTGCAAGCCGAGTCAACATTTTATGTCTTTTCAATGGGAATAACATGGGAAACGACAACAAAACAGTTGCTAATCAACTATGCAAATTCCTCCGACTTTGGAAGGGAGCACTTTTTAAAAGAGGATGATTTTAATTTGATAAGGGACAATCCTCCTATAGTTCTTGTTAGGATTGTGGTTATTTGTTATTAGTCTCGTTCCATCCCTGCCCCGCGAGCACCAAGTGTTGTTCCTTGAGCAATACAATTTGTCTACATTGCTTAGTACTGGTTAGGCAGTATGTATTCTAAGTGAAATTGACAGATTTTACAGTGGTGTGTGAGGGGGGGGGGGGGGGTGCATATGCCTACATTACGTTTCCGTTTTGTGCTGAGGCACAGGTTGTAGGTCCCCGTTAGAACCACTTCCAACGAATATCAACAATCTATGTGTAGAAGAGAAAAAAGAACAATGTCATAATCAGCCGAAAACTGATTCCTAGAACCTTATCTATCTATCTATCTATCTATCTTCTGATACTGCGTCGGTCACATTTGACCATTACCGCAGGTGTATATTACATACACTCCAGTTTTTGCAGGATGAAAGCCTACACAGTAATCATGTAATTACGGTAGGGATCTTTAACCTGCACAGGGGATGGTTCTCCCTGCACAGGGGGCCTCCAGTTAACGTCCCGATCCGAAGGACGGTGCACTTAATGACATTCATCCCTGCAAATGATGCTAATGGAGCGTGTTCGGACACCGAAATTTTATCGCCGCTGCCGGGGATCGAACCCGGGACCTCTAGCATCAGAGGCAAGTGCACTAACCACTGAGCTATCACGCTCATAAAGCATGTTATCATAGCCAAATGTCATACTCACTGTTGCAGCACCGTCTCTGCTGATCAATGACCTTTTGTCAAAATCTGATCTCTTTGGCTTCGGTGGTGGTTTAGGGGCTTTTCGCTTCCCTTTATTCTCCTTATTATCTGATAATCCGGCCATAGTCTGTGAACTCACGTTTTCACAATTTTAATCCATATTTGTTCAAACCACAATATTATATTTATACCACAAATTTCAATAATACTGTCAACAAACTTTAGATTATGACGTCACAAATTTACAAGATAGAAAGTATTAGGCCACTTATGACGTTGCACTTTCAGTTATTTGGCATGTGACCAATGCAAATAAATTATCGTTCTTACGTCTCAGAATCTTGAGCTGAGTTTAAAAAAAAAGAACACTTTTGGCTGTATGTTGCAGGATATCCGGAGATCTCTGTGAAATGTTACAAAAAATGTCAACCTTTTGATTATTTGTTTATTTTAATGTTTGTCAGGCGTAAAATAATCATAAATATAGTTCGAACTGAAAAGAAAACAAAACTCTGTAGGTTGCATACCACGTAAAATAAACATCATTCCCTAAAGCCCCATTCAAACGACATTCTATGTCATTTAGTTTACTAGCTTACAAACAGGCTTGACATTGCATGTGAATCGTCGCAGACGATCCATATGCAATACCAAGTCATGTTTTCTCTGAAAGATAAGGAAAAAAAGTATTTTAAACTGTCGTCTGCATAGGTTGCATTTTAGCACCTTCAGGGTTAAACGATGAAAAATCCAGCACCACATGGAGAACTTTGACAAGTGTTCAAATCAATGGAAATGAAAAACTAATACAGATCTTTACATTAACATCTGTAACAATTGATTGAGATATTATTATCCAGTGGAGTAACTTGACGCCATTCTCTCGCACTAGAGAAAATTGGAGAAAAAAGCTAAAAACCTATAATAATATTTTATCAAAGGCTGCGATTATGTTTTATTAACGCCAATTGCTTATAAAACCTTTTTGCTTTACTAATGATGCGTGAATTTCATATAAAAATAACTTCTAGTTCAAATCATCAGCCACTGTTTAAAAAAAGTCTCCATAAAATTTTACAAACATGTAGGCCTACATGTACAAAATTTTACATCCTGTAAATTCGAGACACATTTCGTCATGTGCTTGAAAACTGCAGATTCAAATATTATTGGAAAACATGATCATAAAGCCACATTTTTTTACTATTTGTATAAAGATATTGAATAAAATGACCGCATATTTAATATTACAAAATAAGCGGAGTAACTTATAATCCGTTGAAATATCGAAGGGTTTAGCACTCTTCAACTCCTATCTATTTTTGGGAAGGTTCAAAATCCTGAAGATAAATAACAGAATGTCAACAAAAAATTTAACAGTCATTGCAGCGTTTATCTAGCTATCAAAAGACCCCTAGCGAGGACAGGCTGATAAGGGATGAAAAATGCCCGATGCAAACTTGAACTTAGTGATACTAAAATTTATACTTCGCCCAAATAAAGTATTTTATGATGATAAAAATATAAGCTGGTGGACTGAGTATGATACTGAGCCGCAGCATAAGAAAATCTGTATTATTTCACAATCATGTCAACACGTCCGTGTTTATGTAGAGAAAACTGGGCTTTACAGGGGTATATTTCAATTGAGGTTTAACGTTCCCGTCAGCACTAGACACTATTTAGGTCAGGGTATATTATTTAACTTACTTTGCTCAACGACATATGTTACGGGTACTCGCTAGAACCGCCTCAATGAGAACCCACGTATGAATAAGAACATTATCACAAACATGTATATGTCCATTTTCGGGTGTTGGGGGTGAGGGGGGAAGGGGTGCACTATGCCACAAGGATGTGTTATCGTAATGGCATACGAACAATAAAAACACACGTCAACCTCAGCAGATATCCAGGCTGATCAGTTTCTTTGCTCTTCGCTGCTTGGATGACACAATTGCCAGGCTTTGAAATCTGAGGGGCCACAGACTAGGTATCATGTCAGTTTTTAGTCACGTTGCCGAACATCCTAAAGACCGGGTTTTCGTTGTGACGCGGCACATAATGCCGTTCAAAGAAGGTTTACGCATCAACAGTTTCGAATATCAAATCTAAATGTTTCGACCAAATGATTCAAAAGAAATGCAGCCAATGACCCGAAAGCTGATGCCTCACTCAAGTTCATTCGCCCTGAATTCTATTTTTCATGGCTGCTTATTATTACATACCGCTTTAGTGGATAAGAGCGCTGACTCTTAGTCATTAGGTCTCTCACCGCCGTAGGTTCGAGCCTCGCTCGGGCCACGTGTGAGACGCCAAGTTCTGCAACGGAAGGTCAGGTGGTTTTTCTCCGGGTACTCCGGTTTTCGCCCACCACTGATTAACGATTGGCTCGATATGAGTGAAATAATCTTGAAAGGGCCGTAAAACCCAAACCAAAAAAAAAAAAAAAAAAAAAAAAAAAAATTACATACCGCTTAGCGGTTATTGTGTGTGTGCTTATTTTTGTTTTTTTAAAGCAACCCTTTGTATTTACACCACGTGAACAAGTCCGTGAGATAAAGACCTCCCTAAACCACCCACACTCTATATTTTGAGCAGAAATAAGAAAAATATCACAATTTTTCATCTTAAAATTTTCGTGTTTTTTTCTGTGGTAAAATGTACAATGCATAGATCTGTATAGGCGAGTTTTCAGAATGAACACGGTATTACATAGGCGTGCTTACACTTGATTCTGCGACAATATATCGATTATGATATTTCCCCACTGGGACGCATAAACAGTGGACATCCTTTATTTATTTGATTGTTACTCCCACCCAATCAATGCTGTATTAGTATTTATCATCATTTATACTATTCTGATAACTTTAACCAGTTCAATAGTGAGTAATTCTTATGTTTGATCAATTTGTGTTTCTTAAGGGGAATGGGAACACCTGGTAGATTTTCCCGCCATTTTGCAAGGGAGACAACTTTCGGGGCTTCCAGAAAAAGAAGTCTACTCTTAAAGGAAAGAATTTGCTCCTCAATTCTTTCCCTTTCTGCAGGGGCTGTCTCCCCTGAAGGTGATCCCATTGCCCTTAAGGGGTATAAATAAATGTTCCACACCTCGCCATTGTTACAAGGGAGGCAGCGTTCTAATAATTACGCCTCTAAACCTAACTTTATATATATATATACAAAATTGGGGTTTACGGGGGGCATATATTGGTTTCTTTTTTGTAATCCAAGAAAAAGGTTGTGGGTACTCGTTAGAACCGCCTCAATGAGGCGGTTCTAACGAGCATCCACAAGCTATGTTTGATGAAAAATAAGACAAAATATCACAATTTTTAATCGGAAAAGTGGCCATTTTAGAGATACGAAAGAATACACAATGTCACACGGTGTGTTATCGTGAACTCTCTCATATAAAGCAAAAGCTTTGCTCATCAGGGGCAAATTATTTCTTTTAAGAGTGGACCAGTATATTGATAATGGAGACATATATACTTTTGGTTTGATTGACTGGTGAAGGTTTATGTCTCCTCAACATCTTAGGCCATATGTAGACTAAGCCTCAGTTTATAAAGACCCAAACATCCTCGAGCCCATAGTTAACGAGGCGAGTAGCCGTTGAATCTCTACTCACAGAGGACTCTAGAAACCTCAAGAAAGAACTGCCCGCTCCTACACGCCCCCACCCCAGAAGGTATATCCATTACCCTTAATGTTGCAAAATTTGTCATACAACTGCTGGCACCAGTATGAAAGAATAAGAAACAGCCAAAATCCTGGCTTTGACTCATGTACAACATTACCGTACATCGAAATTGAACAATAACCGTTTCAACCGTCATATAATAGTGACTATTCAAGGTCTTTTAAACTATTTTAGTTTCCATCTGCTTATGGCCTATTACAAATTGCTGGCAACGTTAAAAGTTTGGAATGCAAATCAATTGTGTTAATGGTCATCTTATAAAATACGAAAAATAATATCATGCGCAATAATTGTCACGTGGCATATTTTCTCACTGACAACTTCTAAACACCCACACAAGAATACTGATCCCTGAAACAGATACGGGGATGGAATGGATACACTTTAAAGGGACATAACTCTTTCATTTGAGCCCCGCCAAGCGAATTTATGTCTTCGAGCATTCCGTCATGACAAATTTTAACTGCGCATGCCCAGCCATTCAGAGGGGACAGGGATATGGCTTTCTGTCTGAAGGTTTCTCTTGATTCACTACTTGTATGAGCGAGCAGCGAAGGTTCTGGCGAGACTGCGCGGATGCGCAGGCTCGCCTGAACCTTCGCTGCTCGCATAGGCGATAAGTACCAAAATCGCTTGACGGGGCCCATTTATAATCGAATCCTTTGTCAGAACAGGTCTTCTCATAAATGATAGGATTTTTCCGCATTTTAGAATGTCCCCGTTCACGGAAGTAACAAAAAATTGTGTAGGTGTAAATGAATAAATAAATAAGTAAATAAAAATAAAACTGGCATAAGAATATCAATTGTATGCGTTTGGTATGACCATTTTCCATCGTCCACAGATTTGCCCCAACAGTATTACATGCATTTTGGAAAAAGTCAAATTCAGAAGTTACTATTGTTTTCTTTTATTCGTTTATTTATTTAGTTTAAGGGTTATTATTATTATTTTTTATTAGACACATATGTGTATAGTCTATCAACGAACTTTGAGAGTTCATAGTTCAAGCGTGACAAAACCATTCCATGTTTTAGGGGAAGCAGGTTTCGGATATCTTTTTTCAAAATATATATTTTAAAACTATAAATAAGTGTTTGACAACGGCATTATGTTTTGTTTTTTGTTTGATTTGAGGTTTAACGTCCCCGTCAACACTTTTAAGGTCATTTTGGAGACGTTGCTTCCAATTTTGTGGGACTTTTACCCGACATCGAGATGAAATGACATCTCAAGCCCTGTCGCCCAATGAAACCAATAGGGTTTATTAGCATGGACGGTCCTCCTCGCACAGCGGTTCCTGGACAGGCTGAGATCCTCTAAGCGGTTTACCAGTACTAGTGTGCGGGCCGGATTCAGCTCTGCGTGGAAGCATCGTGCAGCCCATATATTTCTTCAAGCCCCTATGGGTGGGGGCGGAAACGGCATTATGTAAAAGTCGCGGAAAAGTTGTTAATGTGATGCTCTACGAATCTCACAAAAACTATATCCCCCAACGTAAAATCACAACTAAAGGCGATATACCTAAAACACGGACGAGTCCAAGAATAAAATTGCAGTCACTTTTTACTGCATTTTGAAGGACTATACCAAAGCAACTTTCAAACGACCGATTCTTTCACTGCGTAGTATACTTTTCAAGTTTTTGTAAATTTTAATCGTGTCAAAACTCTCCAAAGTCGGCTATTTTGATAAAATCCCAAGTGTAAATAGTTCCTGTTTATCTTGAATAAACGGCTTGAATCCATTTGTGTTGCTCAAAGATAGTATGTAACACTTTACGACCCCTATAAAATAATAAACATTTGTTTAGAATTGTAAAATAAAGTATAAACTATCGTCATAGCTTTCTGAAACTTATAACATTTCGTTTATTATATATAATTTTGTTTTACAGAATGATACTGTCCAAAAAATGTTAGACTGCCACGAACACAACTGCAGACCCTATGTTACGTGTATATAGGCAGAAGTGGGGTTTACATAGGGGTGCAGTATTGTGTTATGTCTGATACAAAACTGTTGGTACTCGTTAGAACCGCCTCATAGAGGCGGTTCTAACGAGTACCAACACTATGATTGAGTAAAAATTACAAAGCTATTACATCTAGTCATTAAACAATGATTTGCATCTGCTCACTTCATGCGAGTTACATTATATTGTGCAAGAAATAGATTGGCTGCATGATGCTTCCACGCAGAGCTGAAACCGACCTGCACACGAGTACTGGTAAACCGCATAGAGGATCTAAGCCTGCCCAGGAAATGCGGTGCGAGTCGGCCCGTCCATGCTTATAAATGCTATTGGTTTCATTGAGCGGCAGGGCTTGAGATGTCATTTTATCTCAATGTCGGGTAAAAGTCCCACAAAATTGGAAGCAACGTCTCCAAAATGACATTTACAGTGTTGACGGGGACTTTAAACTTCAAATCAAACACACAAACAAACATTATATTGTGTTTGTTTGATACCCAATTAAAAACTGCACACATCTACACTTTCCGCATTTTACTTATATCTTGAACATGTCGCAATACGAAAAATAGGATGAAAAGATAATCCTTCAACCTGTCAACTGTCAGTTACGTCCGCATTACAGCGTGACAATGTCGAAATATTTTGAAATACCGTATTTTCACAATATCCGATGTATGAAAAAAATAAAAATAAAACACTTGCTATTCTATAATATCACTGACCACTTGACCATTGCACTATAGGTCGTTCAAGTCCCAAATGCACACCGATACATTTTTACCTGGCCGAGTTTATTGATTCGAACATGTCCCCAAACACAATCAAACAGAATTATAAAGATATCCGATCAATTGCTCTGATAATGTACTACACACTGTTCCAATAGTTTCAAAGAATGTATCACCTGGAGAATTCAAAATTGAACAATATTTGAAGCGAAATTATTTGCGCTAGAGCGTCGTCTTTTTCAAATATGTCAACCCTCAGTGACTGTCACTGATGTCACGTGATACAGGTAAGCTAAACATAAGTAGTTTCATATATATAATCCGTAATAAACTATATGTATACATCTCTTTCTTCTGTCTATTTGCTTGTAACATCACGTTTTGACTTTTTACATCATAGTATAAATGTCCGCGCTGAATATCATTAGGCTAACGTGCCAGAAGGTCGAGAACATGGCATTTTATGACATTTTTCTTTCGCAAGCTTTCAGCATGGCGCGATACAGGAGGCATGCATTTTCGTTCGTTCGTTCGTCCGTTCGTTCGTCAAGCCGTCAACATTTGCGACAATCCCAGCGTTCACAAAAAATGTACATGTCCACTCCATCACGTGAACAAGTCCGTTTTGCCCTCAATGCTCGTCATGATATATCTCCAGTTTCTACTGAGTACCACGTGAAGATCAAACAACTTAAATCTGACGGACTTGGTGGCATGTCTAGTGTTTCTTTATCCTTAAGGCTAGGCACCAAGAAAAGAATAACGCATAACAATTTCCATTTACTCCTATTTACTATGATAGTAGTGCTCTTATGCGTACCTAATAGCCGTGATATTCAATCCTTCAGTATGACGTTAGCTATTCAGCGAAGCAACGAGTTGTACAAAGACATCAGGGTTCCTCATGTGCGTCTGTACTTTTGCCAACCGCATCGAAACATTTCTTTCTGTCGCAAATTCCTTTTTTTCCTATTTGTAACTGACCTGACCTTTTGGCTACTCTCGTTGCTTCTTATTTGTGGCGATATAGAGACCAACCCTGGACCAGACTCTGTCGATACTAGTACCTCATCCAGCGGCGATCTTTCAGCAACATCTTTTGAACTGCTTCATAACCACTTAAGTATAATTCATGCCAATATTCAAAGCCTGATGCCTAAAATAGACATAATACGCAGTGAAGCCGATGCTTACGATGTCCTTGTTTTTTCTGAAAGCTGGCTAAACCCCAATATTAACAGTAGCACAATACAGATAGATAACTTCACGTCACCATTCAGGACTGATAGGCTAGGTCGCCCTGGTGGGGGTGTGATCATCTATGTCCGCGACACACTATTTTGTAAGCGAAGACCAGACTTGGAATTACAGGGCTTGGAATCTACCTGGGTAGAGATCCAAGTCAAGTCGAAAAGGATTCTGGTAGGCGGATTCTACATACCCCCTAATAGTAGTCCAGAATATTTCAATCTTATCAAGGAAAGTATTGACAGAGCATGCAACACGAACCTATCAGACATAATTATTACAGGCGACTTTAACATCGACATGACACTTAACAACAATCCTAAAATGAAAGATCTTATGCTTGAATACAATCTGAAACAACTTATTACTGAACCCACGCATTTTACGGAAAACTCATCGTCACTCATAGATTTGATTCTAGTACGCAATTACAGCAACGTCCTAACAAGCGGCACAATTGACCCCTTCATGGCAGATTACACCAGGTATCACTGTCCAATAGTTGTCTTACTCAAGTTCACTCGACCTCACACACCATCCTTTAAAAGACAAATATGGAATTATAAATTAGCTGATTATGACAAATTCAGGAACTTGCTGTCTGAATCCAACATTACAGAAATAGTTTTACGCGAAGGAAACATCGACATTAATATCAAGGACATCACCGACATCATATTTACAGCTGCAAAACAATCAATACCTAACAAAATAGTAACAATACGGCCTAACTATCATCCTTGGATAACTTGCAAAATCAAAAATATGATAAGGAAACGGAAGCGCACCTATAGACAATTCAAAAAGACAAACAACAATTATTTCTGGACTAAATACAAACTCCTTAGAAACAAAATCAACACTACAATAAGACTTTCCAAAAAACATTATTTTGATAAACTCGACAATCTCCTGTCTTTGGATAATTGTGACCAAAAACTATTCTGGAAAACCTCTAAGCAGCTTCTGAATCTTGGACGCTCTTCTAGCAACATTCCGGTACTTACCATGAACCATGAAGTGGCCGAAACAGACGAACAGAAAGCAGAAATGTTAAACTTATATTTTTCCGCTCAAACAAAGGTCAATGACACAAACAAAACTTTACCATCTCTCGAGCCTGCTCAGTACACCTTAGACTCAATCACAATATCGTCTCAAGATGTTCTTGATGTATTCAAGCATTTGGATGTGAGCAAAGCCTGTGGTCCTGACTTGATCAGCCCAAGGCTTTTAAGAGAAGGTGCTGATTACCTAGCACGTCCCTACTCAATCGTCTTTAACAAGTCGTTCGCCACAGGGTACTTTCCACCCTCTTGGAAGGACGCTAACCTTTCTCCAATTCATAAGAAAGATGAAAAGTCCCTCCCGGGCAATTACAGACCCATTTCCCTCTTGAGCCTAGCAGGTAAAACTATGGAACGCTGTGTGCACAAACATCTCTATAATTACATTACAGCACATCAAATGATAACTCCCTTTCAATCGGGCTTTGTACAAGGCGATTCCACTACATACCAACTTCTTCATACATACCATACCTTTTGTGAGGCTGTAGACAGTGGTAAAGAGGTACGGACAGTTTTCTGCGACATAACAAAAGCCTTCGACAGAGTCTGGCACAAGGGTTTGCTCCACAAACTCAAGAACATAGGATGCTCCGATCCTGTTTTAAAATGGTTCACAAGCTATCTATCCGGGCGGAGACAACGTGTCGTTATTAATGGCAAGTGCTCTAGTTGGGCGGCGGTTGAAGCCGGTGTGCCCCAAGGTTCCATTTTAGGCCCACTTCTCTTTCTCGTTTATATAAACGACATAGTAAAAAATATTAGTTGTTCCATTCGCCTCTTTGCTGACGACACCAGTCTATACATCGTTGTTGAACATCCAGACCTAGCGGCACGACTGCTAAACACCGATCTACAAACCATTTCTAACTGGGCTGATGAATGGCTGGTAGAATTTCATGCACAGAAAACAATGGCAATGACCATATCAAGAAAAAGAAACCCCCCTCATCACCCACCCTTGTTTTTAAATAACACTATGATACAGGAAACATCCAACCACAAGCATTTGGGCCTTACATTTTCCGACTCATGCAACTGGAAAATACATGTGAAAAATATCTCCGAAAAAGCTTGCACACGTCTCAATCTTCTAAGAGCCCTCAAGTTTAGAGTCAGCAGAAAAGCTTTAGAAAAAATGTATATGGCCTTTATTCGACCCCTTCTAGAGTACAGCGATGTCGTTTGGGATAACTGCTCACTTGAATCTAAAAGACAGTTAGATGCAATTCATGTCGAAGCTGCTCGAATAATAACAGGAGCAACCAAATTATGCAGTGTTGAAAAACTATTCTCAGAACTCGGTTGGGAGTCTCTTCAAAGTCGTCGGAACAAGCATAAATTGGTAGTTTTTTACAAAGCTCTACACGGTATCGCACCAGAATATCTCTTTGACTTGGTCCCTGCTACTCTTCAAGAAAGAACTAGATATAATCTTCGAAATTCTGATCATATCCTAAACTATAGAGCTAAAACAAGCCTATTCCTGGATTCTTTTTTTCCGTCGACAATACGTGCCTGGAACAACCTTCCCAACGATGTAAAAGAAGCGACATCTGTAGCTTCTTTCAAACGCGCCTTAAACAGAAACGCCACAGTGCCTCCTAAATATTTTAATACTGGTGCGCGTATTGGTCAAATTCTTCATGCTAGACTAAGAATGGGTTGTAGTTCACTTAATTCCGATTTGTATCGTAAAAATATTGTTTCAAGCCCATCTTGTCATTGCGGAGAGTTTGAAAGTGCAAAACATTTTCTGTTCTCATGTGCTAACTATTCAGTTGCCAGGGAAAGATACTTACCACGTGACCTAAACAATTTTACTCTCAGCGATCTATTGTTTGGAAAAACCAACCTTGCACCACACGAGAACCAATCGTTATTCCTAAAAGTGCAAGACTTCATTGTCAAATCCGGAAGATTTGTTTAATCCGTATCCTTCTGCAAACAGTGTAGATCCAGATCAGAAGCCATCTGACCAGGATCTACCATGTTTGCGAGTCAGTTTCTGAATTTGTAAGAACAAATTAAATCAAGCAATCTCATTTGTTTAAGTCAGAAATGGGAATGGGTGTGACTTAATTGAACATTCAGCAAAATAAGGGTTAAGACAGCCTAGCCTAGCCAACAATACATTATAACGTAAATTTCTCAGCTCTGGTAGAAGTCTATTTTTATAGTTTCCCATGTAAGTTTTATGTAGGTGTTCAGTCAAATCTCTCTCTCTCTCTCTCTCTCTCTCTCTCTCTCTCTCTCTCTCTCTCTCTCTCTCTCTCTGTATGTCACAGTTACTCATCTGAATTTGTCTGTCTGTGTCTGTCTGTGTCTGTCTGTGTATGTCTGTCTGTCCGTCTGTCTGTCCGTTTGTATGCATGTATGTTTGAACGTATATATGTATGTATGTCACACACAGCTACTTTATTTCAATATTTACAGTCTTGCTACTCAAATATTGCACACACTATGTTGTTCCAAGGAGATGACGTCTATAAGCCACAAGGCTTACTGTAAGATCCTTTAGCCATATCGTATTATATATATGTATTGTAAATGAATCAAATTTGAAATAAATAGCTCGACATAGCTCTGCATAAACTTTCAATTCGGCAGTCTTATGCAGTGCTCGACATAGCTCGACGTAGCTCTGCAAACAACTTTCAATTCGCCAGTCTTATGCAGAGCTCGACATAGCTCGACGTAGCTCTGCATACTACTTTCAATGTGCCAGTCTAAGAGCTCGACATAGCTCGACGTAGCTCTGCATAAATATTTCAAGGTGCCATACTTATGCAGAGCTCGACATAGCTCGACGTAGCTCTGCATACAACTTTCAATGTGCCATTCTTATGCAGAGCTCGACATAGATCGACGTAGCTCTGCATACAACTTTCAATGTGCCAGTCTTATGCAGAGCTCGACATAGCAGAGCTCGACCTAGCGTATTGCAGAGCTCGACCCACCTCAACATAGCTCTGCAAACAACTTTCAATTCGCCAGTCTTATGCAGAGCTCGACATAGCTCGACGTAACTCTGCTTACTACTTTCAATGTGCCAGTCTTATGCAGAGCTCGACATAGCTCGACGTAGCTCTGCATAAATATTTCAATGTGCCATACTTATGCAGAGCTCGACATAGCTCGACGTAACTCTGCATACAACTTTCAATGTGCCAGTTTAGTGCAGAGCTCTGCAATCGCCTTAGGTCTGCATAATCTTAGAAATCACCACATCAATGCACAGCTCTGCGCTCGACATAGCTCGACGTAGCTCTGCATACATTTTTCAATGTGCCAGTCTTATGCAGACCTCAACATATCAGAGCTCGACCTAGCGAATTGCAGAGCTCGACCTAGCTCAACACAGCTCTGCATAAAACTTTCAATGTGCCAGTCTTATGCAGAGCTCGACATAGCTCGACGTAACTCTGCATAGCTCTGCATACAACTTTCAATGTGCCAGACTTATGCAGAGCTCGACCTAGCTCGACATAGCTCTGCAAACAACTTTCAATTCGCCAGTCTGATGCAGAGCTCGACATAGCTCCACGTAGCTCTGCATACTACTTTCAATGTACCAGTCTTATGCAGACCTCGACATAGCAGAGCTCGACCTAGCAAATTGCAGAGCTCGACCTAGCTCGACACAGCTCTGCATAAAACTTTCAATGTGCCAGTCTTATGCAGAGCTCGACATAGCTCGACGTAACTCTGCATAGCTCTGCATACAACTTTCAATGTGCCAGACTTATGCAGAGCTCGACCTAGCTCGACATAGCTCTGCAAACAACTTTCAATTCGCTAGTCTTATGCAGAGCTCGACATAGCTCGACGTAGCTCTGCATACTACTTTCAATGTACCAGTCTTATGCAGAGCTCGACATAGCTCGATGTAAGTCTGCATAAATATTTCAATGTGCCATACTTATGCAGAGCTCGACATAGCTCGACGTAGCTCTGCATACAACTTTCAATGTGCCATTCTTATGCAGAGCTCGACATAGATCGACGTAGCTCTGCATACAACTTTCAATGTGCCAGTTTTATGCAGAGCTCGATGTAAGTCTGCATAAATATTTCAATGTGCCATACTTATGCAGAGCTCGACATAGCACGACGTAGCTCTGCATACAACTTTCAATGTGCCAGTTTAGTGCAGAGCTCTGTAATCGCCTTAGGTCTGCATAATCTTAGAAATCATCAGATCAATGCACAGCTCTGCGCTCGACATACCTCGACGTAGCTCTGCATACAATTTTCAATTCGCCAGTCTTATGCAGAGCTCGACATAGCTCGACGTAGCTCTGAATACATTTTTCAATGAGCCAGTCTTATGCAGACCTCGACATAGCAGAGCTCGACCTAGCGAATTACAGAGCTCGACAGTCTTATGCAGAGCTCGACATAGCTCGACGTAGCGCTGCATACTACTTTCAATGTGCCAGTCTTATGCAGAGCTCGAGAGTTCGACATAGCTCGACGTAGCTCTGTATACAACTTTCAATGTGCCAGTTTAGTGCAGAGCTCTGCAATCGCCTTAGGTCTGCATAATCTTAGAAATCATCACATAAATGCACAGATCTACGCTCGACATAGTTCGACGTAGCTCTGCTTACAATTTTCAATTCGCCAGTCTTATGCAGAGCTCGACATAGCTCGACGTAGCTCTGCATTTTTTTCAATGTGCCAGTCTTATGCAGACCTCGACATAGCAGAGCTCGACTTAGCGAATTCCAGAGCTCGACCTTATGCAGACCTCAACATATCAGAGCTCGACCTAGCGAATTGCAGAGCTCGACCTAGCTCAACACAGCTCTGCATAAAACTTTCAATGTGCCAGTCTTATGCAGAGCTCGACATAGCTCGACGTAACTCTGCATAGCTCTGCATACAACTTTCAATGTGCCAGACTTATGCAGAGCTCGACCTAGCTCGACATAGCTCTGCAAACAACTTTCAATTCGCCAGTCTGATGCAGAGCTCGACATAGCTCCACGTAGCTCTGCATACTACTTTCAATGTACCAGTCTTATGCAGACCTCGACATAGCAGAGCTCGACCTAGCAAATTGCAGAGCTCGACCTAGCTCGACACAGCTCTGCATAAAACTTTCAATGTGCCAGTCTTATGCAGAGCTCGACATAGCTCGACGTAACTCTGCATAGCTCTGCATACAACTTTCAATGTGCCAGACTTATGCAGAGCTCGACCTAGCTCGACATAGCTCTGCAAACAACTTTCAATTCGCTAGTCTTATGCAGAGCTCGACATAGCTCGACGTAGCTCTGCATACTACTTTCAATGTACCAGTCTTATGCAGAGCTCGACATAGCTCGATGTAAGTCTGCATAAATATTTCAATGTGCCATACTTATGCAGAGCTCGACATAGCTCGACGTAGCTCTGCATACAACTTTCAATGTGCCATTCTTATGCAGAGCTCGACATAGATCGACGTAGCTCTGCATACAACTTTCAATGTGCCAGTTTTATGCAGAGCTCGATGTAAGTCTGCATAAATATTTCAATGTGCCATACTTATGCAGAGCTCGACATAGCACGACGTAGCTCTGCATACAACTTTCAATGTGCCAGTTTAGTGCAGAGCTCTGCAATCGCCTTAGGTCTGCATAATCTTAGAAATCATCAGATCAATGCACAGCTCTGCGCTCGACATACCTCGACGTAGCTCTGCATACAATTTTCAATTCGCCAGTCTTATGCAGAGCTCGACATAGCTCGACGTAGCTCTGAATACATTTTTCAATGAGCCAGTCTTATGCAGACCTCGACATAGCAGAGCTCGACCTAGCGAATTACAGAGCTCGACAGTCTTATGCAGAGCTCGACATAGCTCGACGTAGCGCTGCATACTACTTTCAATGTGCCAGTCTTATGCAGAGCTCGACGTAGCTCTGCATAAAAATTACAATGTGCCACACTCGACATAGCTCGATGTAAGTCTGCATAAATATTTCAATGTGCCATACTTATGCAGAGCTCGACATAGCTCGACGTTGCTCTGCATACAACTTTCAATGTGCCATTCTTATGCAGAGCTCGACATAGATCGACGTAGCTCTGCATACAACTTTCAATGTGCCAGTCTTATGCAGAGCTCGACATAGCAGAGTTCGACCTAGCGTATTGCAGAGCTCGACCTAGCTCAACATAGCTCTGCAAACAACTTTCAATTCGCCAGTCTTATGCAGAGCTCGACATAGCTCGACGTAGCTCTGCATACTACTTTCAATGTGCCAGTCTTATGCAGAGCTCGACATAGCTCGACGTAGCTCTGCATAAATATTTCAATGTGCCATACTTATGCAGAGCTCGACATAGCTCGACGTAGCTCTGCATACAACTTCCAATGTGCCAGTTAAGTGCAGAGCTCTGCAATCGCCTTAGGTCTGCATAATCTTAGAAATCATCACATCAATGCACAGCTCTGCGCTCGACATAGCTCGACGTAGCTCTGCATACATTTTTAATTCGCCAGTCTTATGCAGAGCTCGACATAGCTCGACATAGCTCTGCATACATTTTTCAATGTGCCAGTCTTATGCATACCTCGACATAGCAGAGCTCGACCTAGCGAATTGCAGAGCTCGACCTAGCTCAACACAGCTCTGCATAAAATTTTCAATGTGCCAGTCTTATGCAGAGCTCGACATAGCTCGACGTAACTCTGCATAGCTCTGCATACAACTTTCAATGTGCCAGACTTATGCAGAGCTCGACCTAGCTCGACATAGCTCTGCAAACAACTTTCAATTCGCCAGTCTTATGCAGAGCTCGACATAACTCGACGTAGATTTGCATACTACTTTCAATGTACCAGTCTTATGCAGAGCTCGACATAGCTCGACGTAGCTCTGCATAAATATTTCAATGTGCCATACTTATGCAGAGTTCGACATAGCTCGACGTAGCTCTGTATACAACTTTCAATGTGCCAGTTTAGTGCAGAGCTCTGCAATCGCCTTAGGTCTGCATAATCTTAGAAATCATCACATAAATGCACAGATCTACGCTCGACATAGTTCGACGTAGCTCTGCTTACAATATTCAATTCGCCAGTCTTATGCAGAGCTCGACATAGCTCGACGTAGCTCTGCATTTTTTTCAATGTGCCAGTCTTATGCAGACCTCGACATAGCAGAGCTCGACTTAGCGAATTCCAGAGCTCGACCTAGCCCGACACAGCTATGCATAAAACTTGCAATGTGCTAGTCTTATGTAGAGCTCGACATAGCTCGACGTAACTCTGCATAGCTCTGCATACAACTTTCAATGTGCCAGACTTATGCAGAGCTCGACCTAGCTCGACATAGCGCTGCAAACAACTTTCAATTCGCCAGTCTTATGCAGAGATCGACATAGCTCGACGTAGCTCTGCATACTCCTTTCAATGTACCAGTCTTATGCAGACCTCGACATAGCAGAGCTCGACCTAGCGAATTGCAGAGCTCGACCTAGCTCGATACAGCTCTGCATAAAACTTTTAATGTGCCAGTCTTATGCAGAGCTCGACATAGCTCGACGTAACTCTGCATAGCTCTGCATACAACTTTCAATGTGCCAGACTTATGCAGAGATCGACCTAGCTCGACATAGCTCTGCAAACAACTTTCAATTCGCCAGTCTTATGCAGAGCTCGACATAGCTTGACGTAGCTCTGCATACTACTTTCAATGTACCAGTCTTATGCAGACCTCGACATAGCTCGACGTAGCTCTGCATAAATATTTCAATGTGCCATACTTATGCAGAGCTCGACATAGCTCGACGTAGCTCTGCATACAACTTTCAATGTGCCATTCTTATGCAGAGCTCGACATAGATCGACGTAGCTCTGCATTCAACTTTCAATGTGCCAGTCTTATGCAGAGCTCGACATAGGAGAGCTCGACCTAGCGTATTGCAGAGCTCGACCTAGCTCGACATAGCTCTGCAAACAACTTTCAATTCGACAGTTTTATGCAGAGCTCGACATAGCTCGACGTAGCGCTGCTTACTACTTTCAATGTGCCAGTCTTATGCAGAGCTCGACGTAGCTCTGCACAAAAATTTCAATGTGCCACACTTATGCAGAGCTCGACATAGCACGACGTAGCTCTGCATACAACTTTCAATGTGCCAGTTTAGTGCAGAGCTCTGCAATCGCCTTAGGTCTGCATAATCTTAGAAATCATCAGATCAATGCACAGCTCTGCGCTCGACATACCTCGACGTAGCTCTGCATACAATTTTCAATTCGCCAGTCTTATGCAGAGCTCGACATAGCTCGACGTAGCTCTGAAAACATTTTTCAATGAGCCAGTCTTATGCAGACCTCGACATAGCAGAGCTCGACCTAGCGAATTACAGAGCTCGGCCTAGCTCGACACAGCTCTGCATAAAACTCTCAATGTGCCAGTCAAATGCAGAGCTCGACAAAGCTCGACGTAACTCTGCATAGCTCTGCATACAACTTTCAATGTGCCAGACTTATGCAGAGCTCGACCTAGCTCGACATAGCTCTGCAAACAACTTTCAATTCGCCAGTCTTATGCAGAGCTCGACATAGCTCGACGTAGCTCTGCATACTACTTTCAATGTACCAGTCTTATGCAGAACTTGACATAGCTCGACGTAGCTCTGCATACTACTTTCAATGTACCAGTCTTATGCAGACCTCGACATAGCTCGACGTAGCTCTGCATAAATATTTCAATGTGCCATACTTACGCAGAGCTCGACATAGCTCGACGTAGCTCTGCATACAACTTTCAATGTGCCATTCTTATGCAGAGCTCGACATATATCGACGTAGCTCTGCGTCGAGCTCTACAAACAACTTTCAATTCGCCAGTCTTATGCAGAGCTCGACATAGCTCGACGTAGCTCTGCATACTACTTTCAATGTGCCAGTTTAGTGCAGAGCTCTGCAATTGCCTTAGGTGTGCATAATCTTAGAAATCATCACATCAATAAACAGCTCTGCGCTCGACATAGCTCGACGTAGCTCTGCATAAAATTTTCAATTCGCCAGTCTTATGCAGAGCTCGAAGAGCTCGACGTAGCTCTGCATACATTTTTCAATGTGCCAGTCTTATGCAGACCTCGACATAGCAGAGCTCGACCTAGCGAATTGCAGAGCTCGACCTAGCTCGACACAGCTCTGCATAAAACTTTCAATATGCCAGTCTTATGCAGAGCTCGACATAGCTCGACGTAACTCTGCATAGCTCTGCATACAACTTTCAATGTGCCAGACTTATGCAGAGCTCGACCTAGCTCGACATAGCTCTGCAAACAACTTTCAATTCGCCAGTCTTATGCAGAGCTCGACATAGCTCGACGTAGCTCTGCATACTACTTTCAATGTGCAAGTCTTATGCAGAGCTCGACATAGCTCGACGTAGCTCTGCATACAACTTTCAATGTGCCAGTTTAGTGCAGAGCTCTGCAATCGTCTTAGGTCTGCATAATCTTAGAAATCATCACATCAATGCACAGCTCTGCGCTCGACATAGATCGACGTAGCTCTGCATACAATTTTCAATTCGCCAGTCTTATGCAGAGCTCGACATATCTCGACGTAGCTCTGCATACATTTTTCAATGTGCCAGTCTTATGCAGACCGCGACATAGCAGAGCTCGACCTAGCGAATTGCAGAGCTCGACCTACCTCGCACAGCTCTGCATAAAACTTTCAATCTGCCAGTCTTATGCAGAGCTCGACATAGGTCGATGTAACTCTGCATAGCTCTGCATACAACTTTCAATGTGCCAGACTTATGCAGAGCTCGACCTAGCTCGACATAGCTCTGCAAACAACTTTCAATTCGCCAGTCTTATGCAGAGCTCGACATAGCTCGACGTAGCTCTGCATACTACTTTAAATGTACCAGTCTTATGCAGAGCTCGACATAGCTCGACGTAGCTCTGCATAAATATTTCAATGTGCCATACTTATGCAGAGCTCGACATAGCTCGAAGTAGCTCTGCATACAACTTTCAATGTGCCAGTTTAGTGCAGAGCTGTGCAATCGCCTTAGGTCTGCATAATCTTAAAAATCATCACATAAATGCACAGATCTGCGCTCGACATAGCTCGACGTAGCTCTGCTTACAATTTTCAATTCGCCAGTCTTATGCAGAACTCGACATAGCTCGACGTAGCTCCGCATTTTTTTTCAATGTGCCAGTCTTATGCAGACCTCGACAGAGCAGAGCTCGACCTAGCGAATTGCAGAGCTCGACCTAGCTCGACACAGCTCTGCATAAACCTTTCAATGTGCCAGTCTTATGCAGAGCTCGACATAGCTCGACGTAACACTGCATAGCACTGCATACAACTTTCAATGTGCCAGACTTATGCAGAGCTCGACCTAGCTCGACATAGCCCTGCAAACAACTTTCAATTCGCCAGTCTTATGCACAGCTCGACATAGCTCGACTAAGCTCTGCATACTGCTTTCAATGTACCAGTCTTATGCAGACCTCGACATAGCAGAGCTCGACCTAGCGAATTGCAGAGCTCGACCTAGCTCGACACAGCTCTGCATAAAACTTTCAATGTGCCAGTCTTATGCAGAGCTCGACATAGCTCGACGTAACTCTGCATACAACTTTCAATGTGCCAGACTTATGCAGAGCTCTACCTAGCTCGACATAGCTCTGCAAACAACTTTCAATTCGCCAGTCTTATGCAGAGCTCGACATAGCTCGACGTAGCTCTTCATACTACTTTCAATGTACCAGTCTTATGCAAAGCTAGACATAGCTCGACGTAGCTCTGCATAAATATTTCATTGTGCCATACTTATGCAGAGCTCGACATAGCTCGACGTAGCTCCGCATACAACTTTCAATGTGCCATTCTTATGCAGAGCTCGACATAGATCGACGTAGCTCTACATTCAACTTTCAATGTGCCAGTCTTATGCAGAGCTCGACATAGCAGAGCTCGACCTGGCGTATTGCAGAGCTCGACCTAGCTCGATATAGCTCTGCTAACAACTTTCAATTTGCCAGTCTTATGCAGAGCTCGACATAGCTCGACGTAGCTCTGCATACTACTTTCAATGTGCCAGTATTATGCAGAGCTCGACATAGCTCGATGTGGCTCTGCATAAATATTTCAATGTGCCATACTTATGCAGAGCTCGACATAGCTCGACGTAGCTCTGCATACAACTTTCAATGTGCCATTCTTATGCAGAGCTCGACATAGATCGACGTAGCTCTACATTCAACTTTCAATGTGCCAGTCTTATGCAGAGCTCGACATAGCAGAGCTCGACCTAGCGTATTGCAGAGCTCGACCTAGATCGATATAGCTCTGCTAACAACTTTCAATTCGCCAGTCTTATGCAGAGCTCGACATAGCTCGACGTAGCTCTGCATACAGCTTTCAATGTGCCAGTCTTATGCAGAGCTCGACATAGCTCGATGTGGCTCTGCATAAATATTTCAATGTGCCATTCTTATGCAGAGCTCGACATAGCTCGACGTAGCTCTGCATACAACTTTCAATGTGCCAGTTTAGTGCAGAGCTCTGCAATCTCCTTAGGTCTGCATAATCTTAGAAATCGTCACATCAATGCACAGCTCTGCGCTCGACATAGCTCGACGTAGCTCTGGATACAATTTTTAATTCGCCAGTCTTATGCAGAGCTCGACATAGCTCGACGTAGCTCTGCATACATTTTTCAATGAGCCAGTCTTATGCAGACCTCGACATAGCAGAGCTCGACCTAGCGAATTACAGAGCTCGACCTAACTCGACACAGCTCTGCATAAAACTTACAATGTGCCAGTCTTATGCAGAGCTCGACATAGCTCGACGTACTTCTGCATAGCTCTGCATACAACTTTCAATGTGCCAGACTTATGCAGAGCTCGACCTAGCTCGACATAGCTCTTCAAACAACTTTCAATTCGCCAGTCTTATGCAGAGCTCGACATAGCTCGACGTAGCTCTGCATACTACTTTCAATGTACCAGTCTTATGCAGACCTCGACATAGCTCGACGTAGCTCTGCATAACTATTTTAATGTGCCATACTAATGCAGAGCTCGACACAGCTCGACGTAGCTCTATATACAACTTTCAATGTGCCATTCTTCTGCAGAGCTCGACATAGCTCGACGTAGATCTGCATACAACTTTCAATGAATGTGCCAGTCTTATGCAGAGCTCGACATAGCAGAGCTCGACCTAGCGTATTGCAGAGCTCGACCTAGCTCGACATAGCTCTGCAAACAACTTTCAATTCGCTAGTCTTATGCAGAGCTCGACATAGCTCGACGTAGCTCTGCATAAATATTTCAATGTGCCATACTAATGCTGAGCTCGACATAGCTCGACGTAGCTCTGCATCAAACTTTCAATGTGCCAGTTTAGTGCAGAGCTCTGCAATCGCCTTAGGTCTGCATATTCTTAGAAATCATCACATCAATAAACAGCTCTGCGCTCGACATAGCTCGACGTAGCTCTGCATACAATTTTCAATTCGCCAGTCTTATGCAGAGCTCGACATAGCTCGACGTAGCTCTGCATACATTTTTCAATGTGCCAGTCTTATGCAGACCTCGACATAGCAGAGCCCGACCAAGTGAATTGCAGAGCTCGACCTAGCTCGACGTAGCTCTGCATACAATTTTCAATTCGCCAGTCTTATGCAGAGCTCGACATAGCTCGACGTAGCTCTGCATACATTTTTCAATGTGCCAGTCTTATGCAGACCTCGACATAGCAGAGCTCGACCTAGTGAATTGCAGAGCTCGACCTAGCTCGACACAGCTCTGCATAAAACTTTCTATGTGCCAGTCTTATGCAGAGCTCGGCATAGCTCGACGTAACTCTGCATAGCTCTGCATACAGCTTTCAATGTGCCAGACTTATGTAGAGCTCGACATAGCTCGACGTAGCTCTGCATACTTCTTTCAATATGCCAGTCTTATGCAGAGCTCGACATAGCTCGACATAGCTCGACATAGCTCTGCATAAAACTTTCAGTGTGCCAGTTTAGTGAAGAGCTCTGCAATCGCCTTAAGTCTGCATAATCTTAGAAATCATCAGATCAATGCACAGCTCTGCGCTCGACATAGCTCGACGTAGCTCTGCATACAATTTTCAATTCGCCAGTCTTATGCAGAGCTCGACATAGCTCGACGTAGCTCTGCATACATTTTTCAATGTGCCAGTCTTATGCAGACCTCGACATAGCAGAGCTCGACCTAGCGAATTGCAGAGCTCGACCTAGCTCGCACAGCTCTGCATAAAACTTTCAATGTGCCTGTCTTATGCAGAGCTCGACATAGCTCGACGTAACTCTGCATAGCTCTGCATACAACTTTAAAAGTGCCAGACTTATGCAGAGCTCGACCTAGCTCGACATAGCTCTGCAAACAACTTTCAATTCGCCAGTCTTATGCAGAGCTCGACATAGCTCGACGTAGCGCTGCATACTACTTTCAATGTACCAGTCTTATGCAGACCTCGACATAGCTCGACGTAGCTCTGCATAAATATTTCAATGTGCAATACTAATGCAGAGCTCGACATAGCTCGACGTAGCTCTGCATACAACTTTCAATGTGAAATTCTTCTGCAGAGCTCGACATAGATCGACGTAGCTCTGCATACAACTTTCAATGAATGTGCCAGTCTTATGCAGAGCTCGACATAGCAGAGCTCGACCTAGCGATTTGCAGAGCTCGACCTAGCTCGACATAGCTCTGCAAACAACTTTTAATTCGCCAGTCTTATGCAGAGCTCGACATAGCTCGACGTAGCTCTGCATACTACTTTCAATGTGTCAGTCTTATGCAGAGCTGGACATAGCTCGACGTAGCTCTGCATAAATATTTCAATGTGCCATACTTATGCAGAGCTCGACATAGCTCGACGTAGCTCTGCATACAACTTTCAATGTGCCAGTTTAGTGCAGAGCTCTGCAATAGCCTTAGGTCTGCATAATCTTAGAAATCATCACATCGATGCACAGCTCTGCGCTCGACATAGCTCGACGTAGCTCTGCATACAATTTTCAATTCGCCAGTCTTATGCAGAGCTCGACATAGCTCGACGTAGCTTTGCATACATTTTTCAATGTGCCAGTCTTATGCAGACCTCGACATACCAGAGCTCTACCTAGCGAATTGCAGAGCTCGACCTAGCTCGACACAGCTCTGCATAAAACGTTCAATGTGCCAGTCTTATGCAGAGCTCGACATAGCTCGACGTAACTCTGCATAGCTCTGCATACAACTTTAAAAGTGCCAGACTTATGTAGAGCTCGACCTAGCTTGACATAGCTCTGCAAACAACTTTCAATTCGCCAGTCTTATGCAGAGCTCGACATAGCTCGACGTAGCTCTGCATACTACTTTCAATGTACCAGTCTTATGCAGACCTCGACATAGCTCGACGTAGCTCTGCATAAATATTTCAATGTGCCATACTAATGCAGAGCTCGACATAGCTCGACGTAGCTCTGCATACAACTTTCAATGTGAAATTCTTCTGCAGAGCTCGACATAGATCGACGTAGCTCTGCATACAACTTTCAATGAATGTGCCAGTCTTATGCAGAGCTCGACATAGCAGAGCTCGACCTAGCGTATTGCAGAGCTCGACCTAGCTCGACATAGCTCTGCAAACAACTTTTAATTCGCCAGTCTTATGCAGAGCTCGACATAGCTCGACGAAGCTCTGCATACTACTTTCAATGTGCCAGTCTTATGCAGAGCTCGACATAGCTCGACGTAGCTCTGCATAAATATTTCAATGTGCCATACTTATGCAGAGCTCGACATAGCTCGACGTAGCTCTGCATACAACTTTCAATGTGCCAGTTTAGTGCAGAGCTCTGCAATCGCCTTAGGTCTGCATAATCTTAGAAATCATCACATCGATGCACATCTCTGCGCTCGACATAGCTCGACGTAGCTCTGCATACAATTTTCAATTCGCCAGTCTTATGCAGAGCTCGACATAGCTCGACGTAGCTCTGCATACATTTTTCAATGTGCCAGTCTTATGCAGACCTCGACATAGCAGAGCTCGACCTAGCGAATTGCAGAGCTCGACCTAGCTCGACACAGCTCTGCATAAAACTTTCAATGTGCCAGTCTTATGCAGAGCTCGACATAGCTCGACGTAACTCTGCATAGCTCTGCATACAACTTTCAATGTGCCAGACTTATGCAGATCTCGACCTAGCTCGACATAGCTCTGTAAGCAACTTTCAATTGGCCAGTCTTATGCAGAGCTCGACATAGCTCGACGTAGCTCTGCATACTACTTTCAATGTACCAGTCTTATGCAGAGCTCGACATAGCAGAGCTCGACCTAGCGAATTGCAGAGCTCGACCTAGCTCGACACAGCTCTGCATAAAACTTTCAATGTGCCAGTCTTATGCAGAGCTCGACATAGCTCGACGTAACTCTGCATAGCTCTGCAAACAACTTTCAATTCGCCAGTCTTATGCAGAGCTCGACATAGCTCGACGTAGCTCTGCATACTACTTTCAATGTACCAGTCTTATGCAGAGCTCGACATAGCTCGACGTGGCTCTGCAGAAATATTTCAATGTGCCATACTTCTGCAGAGCTCGACATAGCTCGACGTAGCTCTGCATACAACTTTCAATGTGCCATTCTTATGCAGAGCTCGACATAGATCGACGTAGCTCTGCATACAACTTTCAATGTGCCAGTCTTTTGCAGAGCTCGACATAGCAGAGCTCGACCTAGCGTATTGCAGAGCTCGACCTTGCTCGACATAGCTCTGCAAACAACTTTCAATTCGCCAGTCTTATACAGAGCTCGACATAGCTCGACGTAGCTCTGCATACTACTTTCAATGGGCCAGTCTTATGAAGAGCTCGACATAGCTCGACGTAGCTCTGCATTAATATTTCAATGTCCCATACTTATGCAGAGCTCGACATAGCTCGACGTAGCTCTGCATACAACTTTCAATGTGCCAGTTCATTGCAGAGCTCTGCAATCGCCTTAGGTCTGCATAATCTTAGAAATCATCACATCAATGCACTGCTCTGCGCTCGACATAGCTCGACGTAGCTCTGCATACAATTTTCAATTCGCCAGTCTTATGCAGAGCTCGACATAGCTCGACGTAGCTCTGCATACATTTTTCAATGTGCCAGTCTTATGCAGACCTCGACATAGCAGAGCTCGACCTAGCGAATTGCAGAGCTCGACCTAGCTCGACACAGCTCTGCATAAAACTTTCAATGTGCCAGTCTTATGCAGAGCTCGACATAGCTCGACGTAACTCTGCATAGCTCTGCATACAACTTTCAATGTGCCAGACTTATGCAGAGCTCGACCTAGCTCGACATAGCTCTGTAAGCAACTTTCAATTCGCCAGTCTTATGCAGAGCTCGACATAGCTCGACGTAGCTCTGCATACTACTTTCAATGTACCAGTCTTATGCAGAGCTCGACATAGCTCGACGTAGCTCTGCATAAATATTTCAATGTGCCATACCTATGCAGAGCTCGACATAGCTCGACGTAGCTCTGCATACAACTTTCAATGTGCCATTTTTATGCAGAGCTCGACATAGATCGACATAGCTCTGCAAACAACTTTCAATTCGCCAGTCTTATGCAGAGCTCGACATAGCTCGTCGTAGCTCTGCATACTACTTTTAATGTGCCAGTCTTATGCAGAGCTCGACATAGCTTGACGTAGCTCTGCATAAATATTTCAATGTGCCATACTTATGCAGAGCTCGACACAGCTCGACGTAGCTCTGCATACAACTTTCAATGTGCCAGTTTAGTGCAGAGCTCTGCAATCGCCTTAGGTCTGCATATTCTTAGAAATCATCACATCAATAAACAGCTCTGCGCTCGACATAGCTCGACGTAGCTCTGCATACAATTTTCAATTCGCCAGTCTTATGCAGAGCTCGACATAGCTCGACGTAGCTCTGCATACATTTTTCAATGTGCCAGTCTTATGCAGACCTCGACATAGCAGAGCTCGACCTAGTGAATTGCAGAGCTCGACCTAGCTCGACACAGCTCTGCATAAAACTTTCAATGTGCCAGTCTTATGCAGAGCTCGACATAGCTCGACGTAACTCTGCACAGCTCTGCATACAACTTTCAATGTGCCAGACTTATGCAGAGCTCGACATAGCTCGACGTAGCTCTGCATACTACTTTCAATGTGCCAGTCTTATGCAGAGCTCGACATAGCTCGACGTAGCTCTGCATACTACTTTCAATGTGCCAGTTTAGTGCAGAGCTCTGCAATCGCCTTAGGTCTGCATAATCTTAGAAATCATCACATCAATGCACAGCTCTGCGCTCGACATAGCTCGACGTAGCTCTGCATACAATTTTCAATTCGCCAGTCTTATGCAGAGCTCGACATAGCTCGACGTAGCTCTGCATACATTTTTCAATGTGCCAGTCTTATGCAGATTTCGACATAGCAGAGCTCGACCTAGCGAATTGCAGAGCTCGACCTAGCTCGACACAGCTCTGCATAAAACTTTCAATGTGCCAGTCTTATGCAGAGCTCGACATAGCTTGACGTAACTCTGCATAGCTCTGCATACAACTTTCAATGTGCCAGACTTATGCAGAGCTCGACCTAGCTCGACATAGCTCTGCAAACAACTTTCAATTCGCCAGTCTTATGCAGACCTCGACATAGCTCGACGTAGCTCTGCATACTACTTTCAATGTACCAGTCTTATGCAGAGCTTGACGTAGCTCTGCATAAATATTTCAATGTGCCATACTTATGCAGAGCTCGACCTAGCTCGACACAGCTCTGCATACAACTTTCAATGTGCCAGTTTGCTCTGCAATCGCCTTAGGTCTGCATAATCTTAGAAATCATCACATCAATGCACAGATCTGCGCTCGACATAGCTCGACGTAGCTCTGCATACAATTTTCAATTCGCCAATCTTATGCAGAGCTCGACATAGCTCTGCATACATTTTTCAATGTGCCAGTCTTATGCAGAGCTCCACATAGCAGAGCTCGACCTAGCGAATTGCAGAGCTCGACCTAGCTCGACATAGCTCTGCATACAACTTTCGATGTGCCAGTTTAGTGCAGAGCTCTGCAATCGCATTAGGTCTGCATAATCTTAGAAATCAGCCTATCAATGCACAGCTCTGCGCTCGACATAGCTCGACGTAGCTCTGCATACAATTTTCAATTCGCCAGTCTTATGCAGAGCTCGACATAGCTCGACGTAGCTCTGCATACAACTTTCAATGTGCCAGTCTTATGTAGAGCTCGACATAGATCGACGTAGCTCTGAATACAACTTTCAATGTGCCAGTTTATGCAGAGCTCGACATAGCAGAGCTCGACCTAGCGAATTAAAGAGCACGACCTACCTTGACAACTCTGCATACAACATTAAATTCACCAGTCTTATGCAGATCTCGACATAGCTCGATGTAGCTCTGCATACATCTTTCAATGTGCCAGTCTTATGCAGAGCTCGACATAGCAGAGCTCGACCTAGCGAATTGCAGAGCTCGACCTAGCTCGACATAGCTCTGCAAACAACTTTTAATTCGCCAGTCTTATGCAGAGCTCGACATAGCTCGACGTAGCTCTGCATACTACTTTCAATGTGCCAGTCTTATGCAGAGCTCGAGATAGTTCCACGTAGCTCTAAACAAATATTTCAATGTGCCATACTTATTCAGAGCTCGACATAGCTCGACGTAGCTCTGCATTCAACTTTCAATGTGCCAGTTTAGTGCAGAGCTCTGCAATCGCCTTAGGTCTGCAAAATCTTAGAAATTATCACATCAATGCACAGCTCTGTGCTCGACATAGCTCGACGTAGCTCTGCATACATTTTTCAATGTGCCAGTCTTATGCAGAGCTCGACATAGCAGAGCTCGACCTAGCGAATTAAAGAACTCGACCTAGTTCGACACAGCTCTGCATAAAACTTTTAATGTGCCAGTCTTATGCAGAGCTCGACATAGCTCGACGTAGCTTTGCATACAATTTTCAATGTGCCAGTTTAATGCAGAGCTCGACATAGTAGAGATCGACCTAGCGAATTGCAGAGCTCGACCTAGCTCGACAGAGCTCTGCAAACAACTTTCAATTCGTCAGTCTTATGCAGAGCTCGACATAGCTCGACGTAACTCTGCATACTACTTTCAATGTGCCAGTCTTATGCAGAGCTCGACATAGCTCGACGTAGCTCTGCATACAACTTTCAATGTGCCAGTCTTATGCAGAGCTCTACATAGCAGAGCTCGACCTAGCCAATTGCAGAGCTCGACCTAGCCAATTGCAGAGCTCGACCTAGACAATTGCAGAGCTCGACCTAGCTCGTCATAGCTCTGCATACAACTTTCAATTCGCCAGTCTTATGCAGAGCTCGACATAGCTCGAAGTAGCTCTGCATACAACTTTCAATGTGCCAGTCTTATGCAAAGCTCGACATAGCAGAGCTCGACCAAGCGAATTGCAGAGCTCGACCTAGCTCGACATACCTCTGCAACCAACTTTCATTTCGCATGTCTTACACAGAGCTCGACATAGCTCGACGTAGTTCTGCATACAACTTTCACTGGCCAGTCTTAAGCAGAGCTCGACATAGATCGACGTAGCTCTGCATACACATTTCAATGTGTCAGTCTTATGCAGGGCTCGACATAGCAGAGCTCGACCTAGCGAATTGCAGAGCTCGACTTAGCTCGACATAGCTCTGCATACAACTTTTAATTCGCCAGTCTTATACAGAGCTCGACATAACTCGACGTAGCTCTGCATACAACTTTCAATGTGCCAGTCTTATGCAGAGCTCGACATAGCAGAGCTCGACCTAGCGAATTGCAGAGCTCGACATAGCTAGATATAGCTCTATAAACAACTTTCAATTCACCAGTCTTATGCAGAGCTCGACATAGCTCGACGTAGCTCTGCATACAACTTTCAATGTGCCAGCCTTATGCAAAGCTCGACATAGCTCGACGTAGCTCTGCATACAACTTTCAATGTGACAGTGTGGTGCAGAGCTCGACATAGCATAGCTCGACCTAGCGAATGGCAGAGCTCGACCTAGCTCGACATAGCTCTGCATACAACTTTTAAATCGGCAGTCTTATGCAGAGCTCGACATAGCTCGACGTAGCTCTGCATACAACTTTCAATGTGCCAGCCTTATGCAGAGCTCGACATAGCAGAGCTCGACCTAGCGAACGGCAGAGCTCGACCTAGCTCGATATAGCTCTGCATACAACTTTCAATTCGCCAGTCTTATGCAGAGCTCGACATACCTCGACGTAAGTCTGCATACAACTTTCAATGTGCCAGTCTTATGCAGAGCTCGACGTAGCTCTGCATACAACTTTCACTGTTCCAGTTCAGTGCAGAGCACGACATAGCAGAGCTGGACCTAGAGAATTGCAGAGCTCGACCTAGCTCGACATAGCTCTGCATAAAACTTTCAATTCACCAGTCTAATGCAGAGCTCGACATAGGTCGACGTAGCTCTGCATACTACTTTCAATGTGCAAGTCTTATGCAGAGCTCGACATAGCTCGACGTAGCTCTGCATACAACTTTCAATGTGCCAGTTTAATGCAGAGCTCTGCAATCGTCTTAGGTCTGCATAAACTTAGAAATCAGCACATCAATGCACAGCTCTGCGCTCGACATAGCTCGACGTAGCTCTGCATACAACTTTCAATTCGCCAGTCCTATACAGAGCTCGACATAGCTCGATGTAGCTCTGCATACAACTTTCAATTCGCTAGTTTAGTGCAGAGCTCTGCAATTACCTTAGGTCTCCATAAACTATGAAATCAGCACGTCAATGCACAGCTCTGCGCTCAACATAGCTCGACGTAACTCTGCATACAACTTTCAATTCGCAAGTCTAATGCGCAGCTCGACATAGCTCTGCATACAACTTTAAATTCGTCAGTTTCGGCTTTGGTCTGTATCCAACTTTGAAATCAGCACCTCTATGCACAGCTCTGCGCTCGATATATATAGCTCTGCATACATTTTAAAATTTGCCAGTCTAATGCAGAGTTCTGCAATCAAGTATGAGTTTGTCATTTCAATGCAGAGCCCTGCAATCGACATAGTTCTGCATACAACTTCCGATGCGCCAGTTTAGTGCAGAGCTCTGCAATCGCCTTCGGACGACATCCAATTGTGAAGTCTCCATATCAATGCAGAGCTCTTCAATCAATATAGTTTGACATAGCTCTGTATACAACTTTCAATTCGACAGTTAATTGCAGAGCTCTGCAGTCGGCTTAGGTCTGCATCCAACTTTGAAATTGCCATATGAACGCAGAGCTCTTAAATCGGCTTAGCCCTGTATCCAACTTTAAAATCGAAATTTGAATGCAGAACTCTGCAATCAGCCTAGCTTTGCATTTAATTTTTTAGCCCTTTCAATACAGAGCTCGAACAACAGCCTAGCTCTTAATTCGATTCTTAACTCGAAAATTGCCGGCCTCGGTAGCTCAGTCTGATGCGCATCTGATAGGTGATCAGGAGGACAGGGGTTCGATACCTACCGGGGTCGGCAACATTCTTACGTAAAGACTGATCATGAAATCTTTATTACTGTTATTCTCTCCCTTCCGCTGATTCAAGAACGGCAGTTGTCAGTTTCTGGCGAAAGGATGTGCACTGTACTCGCTAACTGCATATGGACAAGCTTGCCCAGCCAAAGTGTGGATAGGTAAACAGACCAGCTAAAAATGACCTAAATAGTGTAGACTGGGCCGTTAAACCCCAATACAAACAAAGAAACTAATAACGCGACATTTCAATGCAAAGCTCTGCAGTCAGCGTAGCTCTGTATTGAAATCTGCATTCACCATTTCCTCTCTTCAGCTCTACAATAGACATTTGCATCTATAGAGCTCATGTTCCCATAATGAGGGCAGCCTTTCTAGTAAAAAAGGAAGCAATGAATCCACACAAGAATTAAATGTGGCCGAATGTTTAATTGTGGTTTTACATCGGTGGTTTTAAAACAATAAAATATTGATAAATATTTTGTTTCTTTGTGTTGAGGTTCTACGTCCCCGTCAACACTATTTGGCTTTGTTGCCTGACGTCGTTTCCAAGTTTGCTTGATTTTTACCCCTGATTGAATTGTAATACCGCATCAAGGACAACCACCAAAAGACACTGCTAGGGTTAAGGATGCGATCAGTCTCTCGGCATTTTTCCTTGGCAGGCGTAAATCTTCGATGCGGTTTACCAGACTGCAGTTTGGTCGGTTTCAGCTCTGCACGGAAACATCATGCTACCCAATATATTTCTCTAAAACCTGATTCGCGTGTGGCCGATTGTAACGTGATCTATCTCGTATTAACACATAGCAATGTTTATAAAGTCAAGCTTTGATAACTCGAACACATTGGGGACCATGGTTTTTGATCGAGCTAGGGGTTATCGAACTTTTGAAAGTTAGTCATAGTGCCAGTCCCTGATGACTAATGGGGAGGAGCTTGGGAAACATGTTTGACCTTTTATAGATAATAGTATGTTTTGTGTTCGCTGTACTCGTAGGAATCGCCTCAATGAGGCAATTCCAATGAGTATACACAAAATACATTTCACACACATTTGAATCGCCTCAATGAGGCGACACAAACGAGAACCCAAAGCACCCACCGCGCCAAAGACCCGGTTATGCTATCTTGGCAGTAGCCATCACTGGCTTGAACTACTCTACTCGTTGGTCGAATAGATTTTTGTGGTCCCAAAGGTGTTCGAGACATCGAAGATTGACTATATTTCTATTCCTGCCATGAGACCAAGATTTAACGCATGAATACATATACCTTAATATTTAACAATAGAAGGAGCCCCTTCGCGAGAAAAAAGTATTGTTAATGGGCTTTTGAGTATTAGAATAATGCAACTCAAAAAACTGATTGGGCTGCATGATGCTTGCATGATGACTGGCACATTGAAAGTTGTATGCAGAGCTACGTCGATCTATGTCGAGCTCTGCATGAGAATGGCACATTGAAAGTTGTATGCAGAGCTACGTCGAGCTATGTCGAGCTCTGCATAAGTATGGCACATTGAAATATTTACGCAGAGCTACGTCGAGCTATGTCGAGCTCTGCATAAGACTGGCGAATTGAAAATTGTATGCAGAGCTACGTCGAGCTATGTCGAGCGCAGAGCTGTGCACTGATGTGATGATTTCTAAGATTATGCAGACCTAAGGCGATTGCAGAGCTCTGCACTAAACTGGCACATTGAACGTTGTATGCAGAGCTACGTCGAGCTATGTCGAGCTCTGCATAAGTATGGCACATTGAAATATTTATTCAATGTCGAGCTAGGTCGAGCTCTGCAATACGCTAGGTCGAGCTCTGCTATGTCGAGCTCTGCATAAGACTGGCACATTGAAAGTTGTATGCAGAGCTACGTCGATCTATGTCGAGCTCTGCATAAGAATGGCACATTGAAAGTTGTATGCAGAGATACGTCGAGCTATGTCGAGCTCTGCATAAGTATGGCACATTGAAATATTTATGCAGAGCTACGTCGAGCTATGTCGAGCTCTGCATAAAACTGGCGAATTGAAAATTGAATGCAGAGCTACGTCGAGCTATGTCGAGCGCAGAGCTGTGCATTGATGTGATGATTTAAGTATAAGTATGGCACATTGAAATATTTATGCAGAGCTACGTCGAGCTATGTCGAGGTCTGCATAAGACTGGTACATTGAAAGTAGTATGCAGAGCTACGTCGAGCTATGTCGAGCTCTGCATAAGACTGGTGAATTGAAACTTGTTTGCAGAGCTATGTCGAGCTAGGTCGAGCTCTGCATAAGTCTGGAACATTGAAAGTTGTATGCAGAGCTATGCAGTGTTACGTCGAGCTATGTCGAGCTCTGCATAAGACTGGCACATTGAAAGTTTTATGCAGAGCTGTGTCGAGCTAGGTCGAGCTCTGCAATTCGCTAGGTCGAGCTCTGCTATGTCGAGGTCTGCATAAGACTGGCTCATTGAAAAATGTATGCAGAGCTACGTCGAGCTATGTCGAGCGCAGAGCTGTGCATTGATGTGATGATTTCTAAGATTATGCAGACCTAAGGCGATTGCAGAGCTCTTCACTAAACTGGCACATTGAAAGTTGTATGTAGAGCTACGTCGAGCTATGTCGAGCTCTGCATAAGTATGGCACATTGAAATATTTATGCAGAGCTACGTCGAGCTATGTCAAGCTATGTCGAGCTCTGCATAAGACTGGCACATTGAAAGTAGTATATAGAACTACGTCGAGCTATGTCGAGCTCTGCATAAGACTTGCGAATTGGAAGTTGTTTGCAGAGCTATGTCGAGCTAGGTCGAGCTCTGCAAAACGCTAGGTCGAGCTCTGCTATGTCGAGCTCTGCATAAGACTGGCACATTGAAAGTTGTATGCAGAGCTACGTCGATCTATGTCGAGCTCTGTATAAGAATGGCACATTGAAATATTTATGCAGAGCTACGTCGAGCTATGTCGAGCTAGCATAAGACTGGTACATTGAAAGTGGAATGCAGAGCTACGTCGAGCTATGTCGAGCTCTGCATAAGACTGGCAAATTGAAAGTTGTTTGCAGAGCTATGTCGAGCTAGGTCGAGCTCTGCATAAGTCTGGCACATTCAAAGTTGTATCCAGAGCTATGCAGAGTTACGTCGAGCTATGTCGAGCTCTGCATAGGTCTGCATAAGACTGGTACATTGAAAGTAGTATGCAGAGCTACGTCGAGCTATGTCGAGCTCTGCATAAGACTGGCGAATTGAGAGTTGTTTGCAGAGCTATGTCGAGCTAGGTCGAGCTCTGCATAAGTCTGGCACATTGAAAGTTGTATGCAGAGCTATGCAGAGTTACGTCGAGCTATGTCGAGCTCTGCATAAGACTGGCACATTGAAATTTTATGCAGAGCTGTGTCGGGCAAGGTCGAGCTCTGCAATTCGCTAGGTCGAGCTCTGCTATGTCGAGGTCTGCATAAGACTGGCACATTGAAAGTTGTATGCAGAGTAACGTCGAGCTATGTCGAGCTCTGCATAAGTATGGCACATTGAAATATTTATGCAGAGCTACGTCGAGCTATGTCGAGGTCTGCATAAGACTGGTACATTGAAAGTAGTATGCAGATCTACGTCAAGCTATGTCGAGCTCTGCATAAGGCTGGCGAATTGAAAGTTGTTTGCAGAGCTATGTCGAGCTAGGTCGAGCTCTGCATAAGAATGGCACATTGAAAGTTGTATGCAGAGCTACGTCGAGCTATGTCGAGCTCTGCATAAGATGGCACATTGAAATATTTATGCAGAGCTACGTCGAGCTATGTCGAGGTCTGCATAAGACTGGTACATTGAAAGTAGTATGCAGAGCTACGTCGAGCTATGTCGAGCTCTGCATAAGACTGGCGAATTGAAAGTTGTTTGCGGAGCTATGTCGAGCTAGGTCGAGCTCTGCATAAGTCTGGCACATTGAAAGTTGCATGCAGAGCTATGCAGAGTTACGTCGAGCTATGTCGAGCTCTGCATAAGACTGGCACATTGAAAGTTTTATGCAGAGCTGTGTCTCGCTAGGTCGAGCTCTGCAATTCGCTAGGTCGAGCTCTGCTCTGTCGAGGTCTGCATAAGACTGGCGCATTGAAAAAGGTATGCAGAGCTACGTCGAGATATGTCGAGTTCTGCATAAGACTGGCGAATTGAAAATTGTATGCAGAGCTACGTCGAGCTATGTCGAGCCAGAACTGTGCATTGATGTGATGATTTCTAAGATTATGCAGACCTAAGGCGATTGCAGAGCTCTGCACTAAACTGACACATTGAAAGTTATATGCAGAGCTACGTCGAGCTATGTCGAGCTCTGCATAGGACTGGCACATTGAAAGTTGTTTGCAGAGCTATGTCGAGCTAGGTCGAGCTCTGCAATACGGTAGGTCGAGCTCTGCTATGTCGTGCTCTGCATAAGACTGGCACATTGAAAGTTGTATGCAGAACTACGTCGATCTATGTCGAGCTCTGCATAAGAATGGCACATTGTTAGCTGTATGCAGAGCTACGACGAGCTATGTCGAGCTCTGCATAAGTATGGCACATTGAAATATTTATGCAGAGCTACGTCGAGCTATGTCGAGGTCTGCATAAGACTGGGTCATTGAAAGTAGTATGCAGAGCTACGTCGAGCTATGTCGAGCTCTGCATAAGACTGGCGAATTGAAAGTTGTTTGCAGAGCTATGTCGAGCTCTGCATAAGTCTGGCACATTGAAAGTTGTATGCAGAGCTATGCAGAGTTACGTCGAGCTATGTCGAGCTCTTCATAAGACTGACACATTGAAAGTTTTATGCAGAGCTGTGTCGAGTTAGGTCGAGCTCTGCAATTCGCTAGGTCGAGCTCTGCTATGTCGAGGTCTGCATAAGACTGGCACATTGAAAAAAGTATGCAGAGCTACGTCGAGCTATGTCGAGCTCTGCATAAGACTGGCGAATTGAAAATTACATGCAGAGCTACGACGAGCTATGTCGAGCGCAGAGCTGTGCATTGATGTGATGATTTCTAAGATTATGCAGACTCAAGGCGATTGCAGAGCTCTGCAGTTAACTGGCACATTGAAAGTTGTATTCAGAGCTACGTCGAGCTATGTCGAGCTCTGCATAAGTATGGCACATTGAAATATTAATGCAGAGCTACGTCGAGATATGTCCAGCTCTGCATAAGACTGGCACATTGAAAGTAGTATGCAGAGCTACGTCGAGCTATGTCGAGCTCTGCATAAGACTGGCGAATTGAAAGTTGTTTGCAGAGCTATGTCGAGTTCGGTCGAGCTCTGCAATACGCTAGGTCGAGCTCTGCTATGTCGAGCTCTGCATAAGACTGGCACATTGAAAGTTGTATGCAGAGCTACGTCGATCTATGTCGAGCTCAGCATAAGAATGGCACATTGAAAGTTGTATGCAGAGCTACGACGAGCTATGTCGAGCTCTGCATAAGTATGGCACATTGAAATATTTATGCAGAGCTACGTCGAGCTAGGTCGAGCTCTGCATAAGACTGGTACATTGAAAGTAGTATGCAGAGCTACGTCGAGCTATGTCGAGCTCTGCATAAGACTGGCGAATTGAAAGTTCTTTGCAGAGCTATGTCGAGCTAGGTCGAGCTCTGCATAAGTCTGGCACATTGAAAGTTGTATGCAGAGCTATGCAGAGTTACGTCGAGCTATGTCGAGCTCTGCATAAGACTGGCACACAGAAAGTTTTATGCAGAGCTGTGTCGAGCTAAGTCGAGCTCTGCAATTCGCTAGGTCGAGCTCTGCTATGTCGAGGTCTGCATAAGACTGGCACATTGAAAAATGTATGCAGAGCTACGTCGAGCTATGTCGAGCGCAGAGCTGTGCATTGATGTGATGATTTCTAAGATTATGCAGACCTAAGGCGATTGCAGAGCTCTGCACTAAACTGGCACATTGAAAGTTGTATGCAGAGCTACGTCGAGCTATGTCGAGCTCTGCATAAGACTGGCACATTGAAAGTAGTATGCAGAGCTACATCGAGCTATGTCGAGCTCTGCATAAGACTGGCGAATTGAAAGTTGTTTGCAGAGCTATGTCGAGCTAGGTGGAGCTCTGCAATACGCTAGGTCGAGCTCTGCTATGTCGAGCTCTGCATAAGACTGGCACATTGAAAGTTCTATGCAGAGCTACGTCGATCTATGTCGAGCTCTGCATAAGAATGGCACATTGAAAGTTGTATGCAAAGCTACGTCGAGCTATGTCGAGCTCTGCATAAGTATGGCACATTGAAATATTTATGCAGAGCTACGTCGAGCTATATCGAGGTCTGCAAAAGACTGGTACATTGAAAGTACTATGCAGAGCTACGTCGAGCTATGTCGAGCTCTGCATAAGACTGGCGAATTGAAAGTTGTTTGCAGAGCTATGTCGAGCTAGGTCGAGCTCTGCATAAGTCGGGCACATTGAAAGTTGTATGCAGAGCTATGCAGAGTTACGTCGAGCTATGTCGAGCTCTGCATAAGACTGGCACATTGAAAGTTTTATGCAGAGCTGTGTCGAGCTAAGTCGAGCTCTGCAATTCGCTAGGTCGAGCTCTGCTATGTCGAGGTCTGCATAAGACTGGCTCATTGAAAAATGTATGCATAGCTACGTCGAGCTATGTCGAGCTCTGCATAAGACTGGCGAATTGAAAATTGTATGCAGAGCTACGTCGAGCTATGTCGAGCGCAGAGCTGTGCATTGATGTGATGCTTTCTAAGATTATGCAGACCTAAGGCGATTGCAGAGTTCTGCACTAAACTGGCACATTGAAAGTTGTATGCAGAGCTACGTCGAGCTATGTCGAGCTCTGCATAAGTATGGCACATTGAAATATTTATGCAGAGCTACGTCGAGCTATGTCGAGCTCTGCATAAGACTGTCACATTGAACATAGTATGCAGAGCTACGTCGAGCTATGTCGAGCTCTGCATAAGACTGGCGAATTGAAAGTTGTTTGCAGAGCTATGTCGAGCTAGGTCGAGCTCTAAAATACGCTAGGTCGAGCTCTGCTATGTCGAGCTCTGCATAAGACTGGCACATTGAAAGTTGTATGCAGAGCTACGTCGATCTATGTCGTGCTCTACATAAGAATGGCACATTGAAAGTTGTATGCAGAGCTACGTCGAGCTATGTCGAGCTCTGCATAAGACTGGCGAATTGAAAGTTGTTTGCAGAGCTATGTCGAGCTAGGTTGACCTCTGCATAAGTCGGGCACTTTGAAAGTTGTATGCAGAGCTATGCAGAGTTACGTCGAGCTATGTCGAGCTCTGCATAAGACTGGCACATTGAAAGTTTCGTTCAGAGCTGTGTCGAGCTAGGTCGAGCTCTGCAAAGTTCGCTAGGTCGATCTCTGCTATGTCGAGCTCTGCATAAGACTGGCACATTGAAAGTTGTATGCAGAGCTACGTCGATCTATGTCGAGCTCAGCATAAGAATGGCACATTGAAAGTTGTATGCAGAGCTACGTCGAGCTATGTCGAGCTATGCATAAGTATGGCACATTGAAATATTTATGCAGAGCTACGTCGAGCTAGGTCGAGCTCTGCATAAGACTGGTACATTGAAAGTAGTATGCAGAGCTACGTCGAGCTATGTCGAGCTCTGCATAAGACTGGCGAATTGAAAGTTGTTTGCAGAGCTATGTCGAGCTAGGTCGAGCTCTACATAAGTCTGGCACATTGAAAAATGTATGCAGAGCTATGCAGAGGTACGTCGAGCTATGTCGAGCTCTGCATAAGACTGGCACATTGAAAGTTTTATGCAGAGCTGTGTCGAGCTAGGTCGAGCTCTGCAATTCGCTAGGTCGAGCTCTGCTATGTCGAGGTCTGCATAAGACTGGCACATTGAAAAATGTATGCAGAGCTACGTCGATATATGTCGAGCTCAGCATAAGAATGGCACATTGAAAGTTGTATGCAGAGCTACGTCTAGCTATGTCGAGCTCTGCATAAGTATGGCACATTGAAATATTTATGGAGAGCTACGTCGAGGTAGGTCGAGCTCTGCATAAGACTGGTACATTGAAAGTAGTATGCAGAGCTTCGTCGAGCTATGTCGAGCTCTGCATAAGACTGGCAAATTGAAAGTTGTCTGCAGAGCTATGTCGAGCTAGGTCGAGCTCTGCATAAGTCTGGCACATTGAAAGTTGTATGCAGAGCTATGCAGAGTTACGTCGAGCTATGTCGAGCTCTGCATAAGACTGGCACATTGAAAGTTTTATGCAGAGCTGTGTCGAGCTCTGCAATTCGCTAGGTCGAGCTCTGCTATGTCGAGGTCTGCATAAGAATGGCACATTGAAAAATGTATGCAGAGCTACGTCGAGCTATGTCGAGCTCTGCATAAGACTGGCGAATCGAAAATTGTATGCAGAGCTACGTCGAGCTATGTCGAGCGCAGAGCTGTGCATTGATGTGATGATTTCTAAGATTATGCAGACCTAAGGCGATTGCAGAGCTCTGCACTAAACTGGCACATTATAAGTTGTATGCAGAGCTACGTCGAGCTATGTCGAGCTCTGCATAAGACTGGCACATTGAAAGTAGTATGCAGAGCTACGTCGAGCTATGTCGAGCTCTGCATAAGACTGGCGAATTGAAAGTTGTTTGTAGAGCTATGTCGAGCTAGGTCGAGCTCTGCAATACGCTAGGTCGAGCTCTGCTATGTCGAGCTCTGCATAAGACTGGCACATTGAAAGTTGTATACAGAGCTACGTCGATCTATGTCGAGCTCTGCATAAGAATGGCACATTGAAAGTTGTATGCAGAGCTACGTCGAGCTATGTCGAGCTCTGCATAAGTATGGCACATTGAAATATTTATGCAGAGCTACGTCGAGCTATATCGAGGTCTGCAAAAGACTGGTACATTGAAAGTTGTATGCAGAGCTACGTCGAGCTATGTCGAGCTCTGCATAAGACTGGCGAATTGAAAGTTGTTTGCAGAGCTATGTCGAGCTAGGTCGAGCTCTGCATAAGTCTGGCACATTGAAAGTTGTATGCAGAGCTATGCAGAGTTACGTCGAGCTATGTCGAGCTCTGCATAAGACTGGCACATTGAAAGTTTTATTCAGAGCTGTGTCGAGCTAGGTCGAGCTCTGCAAAGTTCACTAGGTCGAGCTCTGCTATGTCGAGCTCTGCATAAGACTGGCACATTGAAAGTTGTATGCAGAGCTACGTCGATCTATGTCGAGCTCAGCATAAGAATGGCACATTGAAATATTTATGCAGAGCTACGTCGAGCTAGGTCGAGCTCTGCATAAGACTGGTACATTGAAAGTAGTATGCAGAGCTACGTCGAGCTATGTCGAGCTCTGCATAAGACTGGCGAATTGAAAGTTGTTTGCAGAGCTATGTCGAGCTAGGTCGAGCTCTGCATAAGTCTGGCACATTGAAAGTTGTATGCAGAGCTATGCAGAGTTACGTCGAGCTATGTCGAGCTCTGCATAAGACTGGCACATTGAAAGTTTTATGCAGAGCTGTGTCGAGCTAGGTCGAGCTCTGCAATTCGCTAGGTCGAGCTCTGCTATGTCGAGGTCTGCATAAGACTGGCACATTGAAAAATGTATGCAGAGCTACGTCGAGCTATGTCGAGCTCTGCATAAGACTGGCGAATTGAAAATTGTATGCAGAGCTACGTCGAGCTATGTCGAGCGCAGAGCTGTGCATTGATGTGATGATTTCTAAGATTATGCAGACCTAAGGTGATTGCAGAGCTCTGCACTAAACTGGCACATTGAAAGTTGTATGCAGAGCTACGTCGAGCTATGTCGAGCTCTGCATTAGACTGGCACATTGAAAGTAGTATGCAGAGCTACGTCGAGCTATGTCGAGCTCTGCATAAGACTGCCGAATTGAAAGTTGTTTGCAGAGCTATGTCGAGCTAGGTCGAGCTCTGCAATACGCTAGGTCGAGCTCTGCTATGTCGAGCTCTGCATTAGACTGGCACATTGAAAGTTGTGCGCAGAGCTACGTCGATCTATGTCGAGCTCTGCATAAGACTGCCGAATTGAAAGTTGTTTGCAGAGCTATGTCGAGCTAGGTCGAGCTCTGCAATACGCTAGGTCGAGCTCTGCTATGTCGAGCTCTGCATTAGACTGGCACATTGAAAGTTGTGCGCAGAGCTACGTCGATCTATGTCGAGCTCTGCATAAGAATGGCACATTGAAAGTTGTATGCAGAGCTATGTCGAGCTATGTCGAGCTCTGCATAAGTATGGCATATTGAAATATTTATGCAGAGCTACGTCGAGCTATATCGAGGTCTGCAAAAGACTGGTACATTGAAAGTAGTATGCAGAGCTACGTCGAGCTATGTCGAGCTCTGCATAAGACTGGCGAATTGAAAGTTGTTTGCAGAGCTAAGTCGAGCTAGGTCGAGCTTTGCATAAGTCGGGCACATTGAAAGGTGTATGCAGAGCTATGCAGAGTTACGTCGAGCTATGTCGAGCTCTGCATAAGACTGGCACATTGAAAGTTTTATGCAGAGCTGTGTCGAGCTAGGTCGAGCTCTGCAATTCGCTAGGTCGAGCTCTGCTATGTCGAGGTCTGCATAAGACTGGCTCATTGAGAAATGTATGCATAGCTACGTCGAGCTATGTCGAGCTCTGCATATAACTGGCGAATTGAAAATTGTATGCAGAGCTACGTCGAGCTATGTCGAGCGCAGAGCTGTGCATTGATGTGATGCTTTCTAAGATTATGCAGACCTAAGGCGATTGCAGAGTTCTGCACTAAACTGGCACATTGAAAGTTGTATGCAGAGCAACGACGAGCTATGTCGAGCTCTGCATAAGTATGGCACATTGAAATATTTATGCAGAGCTACATCGAGCTATGTCGAGCTCTGCATAAGACTGTCACATTGAAAGGAGTATGCAGAGCTACGTCGAGCTATGTCGAGCTTTGCATAAGACTGGCGAATTGAAAGTTGTTTGCAGAGCTATGTCGAGCTAGGTCGAGCTCTGCAATACGCTAGGTCGAGCTCTGCTATGTCGAGCTCTGCATAAGACTGGCACATTGAAAGTTGTATGCAGAGCTACGTCGATCTATGTCGAGCTCTGCATAAGAATGGCACATTGAAAGTTGTATGAAGAGCTACGTCGAGCTATGTCGAGCTCTGCATAGGTATGGCACATTGAAATATTTATGCAGAGCTTCCTCGAGCTATGTCGAGCTCTGCATAAGACTAGCGAATTGAAAGTTGTTTGCAGAGCTATGTCGAGCTAGGTCGAGCTCTGCATAAGTCTTGGCACATTGAAAGTTGTATGCAGAGCTATGCAGAGTTACGTCGAGCTATGTCGAGCTCTGCATAAGACTGGCACATTGAAGGTTTTATGCAGAGCTGTGTCGAGCTAGGTCGAGCTCTACAATTCGCTAGGTCGAGCTCTGCTATGTCGAGATCTGCATAAGACTGGTACATTGAAAATAGTATGCAGAGCTACGTCGAGCTATGTCGAGCTCTGCATCAGACTGGCGAATTGAAAGTTGTTTGCAGAGCTATGTCGAGCTAGGTCGAGCTCTGCATAAGTCTGGCACATTGAAAGTTGTATGCAGAGCTATGCAGAGTTACGTCGAGCTATGTCGAGCTCTGCATAAGACTGGCACATTGAAAGTTTTATGCAGAGCGGTGTCGAGCTAGGTCGAGCTCTGCAATTCGCTAGGTCGAGCTCTGCTATGTCGAGGTCTGCATAAGACTGGCACATTGAAAAATGTATGCAGAGCTACGTCGATCTATGTCGAGCTCTGCATAAGACTGGCGAATTGAAAATTGTATGCAGAGCTACGTCGAGCTATGTCGAGCGCAGAGCTGTGTATTGATGTGATGATTTCTAAGATTATGCAGACCTAAGGCGATTGCAGAGCTCTGCACTAAACTGGCACATTGAAAAATGTATGCAGAGCTATGTCGAGCTCTGCATAAGTATGGCACATTGAAATATTTATGCAGAGCTACGTCGAGCTATGTCGAGCTCTGCATAAGACTGGCACATTGAAAGTAGTATGCAGAGCTACGTCGAGCTATGTCAGGCGCAGAGCTGTGCATTGATGTGCTGATTTCTAAGTTTATGCAGACCTAAGGCGATTGCAGAGCTCTGCACTAAACTGGCATGCAGAGCTACGTCGACTTATGTCGAGCTCTGCAAAAGACTGGCACATTGAAAGTTGAATGCAGAGCTACGTCGAGCTCTGTTGAGCTCTGCATAAGACTGGCGAATTTAAAGTTTATGCAGAGCTATGTCGAGCTAGGTCGAGCTCTGGGTTAGACTTAACAGGAATCCTGTTACATTAAGGGAATCCTGTTAGTCTTATGCAGAGCTGAATGCAGATGGGCGATTGCAGAGCCAACTTCACACAACTGAAAAATGCACTATATCGTACGGGTGAGTTATTGCAATGCATGCAGGCAAGAGACAGCCTTCGGCGGAAATCTTGTTCATATTTTACAGCTCATTCACAAAACGCCTATACAATTACATTGTAAATTTTACCACCTAAAAAAGACCATTTCAAGATGAGTGTTTGAGTTTTACGTCCCACCAACAGCTAAGGTCATACGGAGACAGGACCTCGATTTAAAGACTCATCCGGAAGTCTGGAGACCATTTCAAGATGAAAAATTGTCTGTAAAAACATATGTTTCTGCTCAAAATATAGATTGTGGGTATTCGTTAGGTTCTAACAAGTACCAATAACCTATATTTTAGGGCAGAAATAAGAAAAAAAATGTACACTCCTGCAATTCCCAGTTTCACTATACTAATATAGGCGTCTTTTTGTGATGAACATAGGTTGTTCTTCTATCTCAGCTCTTTCAAAAATAGATTGCGAGTACCCACAACATGTATATGTTTTTTTGCGAAAGAATAAAACATATAACGTTTACAATTACAACCCCATTTTTCTCCATACATTAAATAACAATGCAAGGGTGTTCATTTTAAGGACGTTAACTTTGTGACAGTCTCAAAAGATGTGTCTTCCGCTAATTCAAGAAGGGCAGTTGTCAGTTTCTGGCGAAAGAATGTACACTGTACTGGTTAACCGCTTACGTATAAGCCTGACCAGGAAAAGTTTGCATAGGTAAACTTACCGGCTCAAAACGACCTAAACAGTGTTGACTTGGCCGTTAAACTCCTATACAAACAAACAAAAACAAAAGATATGTAGTCTAGCCTTTATTCTGCTGAATAAATTAATTAAGCTACATCCATTTCTGACTATCAGCCAATGGCATTATTTTACATAATGCTGTGATTCAATTCACAAACTGAATGGCAAACGGTGTAGATCCTGATCAGAAGGCGTGTGAAAAATGACTACATCAAACGCCATCTGATCTGGATCTACATCATTTCCAAAGGTAGGGGTTGTTGTGTTCAGAAAGATAAGGGTTAAGAAGCCCCCCTGCGATGATATTTATTGCATACTTTACGAAAACACGCCTATACAAATGCAGTGTACATTACGCAAACACGCCTATACAAATACATTGCCACTTTTATCGCCGAAAAAAATAAAATTTTAAAATGAAAAATTGTGATATTTTTCTTATTTCTGCTCAAAAATATAGATTGTGGCACTTATTAGAACCGCCTCGATGAGGCGGTTCTAACGAGTACCCACAATCTATATTTTAGAGAAGAAATAAGAAAAATAAGGTATACCCCCGTCAACCCCAGTTTTACAATATAAAAGTGGGGTTCAAGGGAGTCAATATATAGGCGTGTTTTCGTGATGAAAACGAACATTTTAAGACGAAAAACTGTAATTTTTCTTATCAAAATGTAGATTGTAGACACAGGTTAGAACAGGTTAGAACCGGTTCTAACGACTCAATACCCACAATCTATATTTTGGAGCAGAGATAAGAAAAATAAGGTTACCCCTTTACTTAATAAAAGTGGGGTTCGAGAGGGGACAAAATTGTATAGGCGTGTTTTCGTGATGTATCTCACAACATAGATATAAACTAAAAAGCCTATTTATGCAATGGTCTATTCTTGAACGGACCGTTAACAGGTAGAGGAGAGAAAAAGAATACATACGTAAACATGGTAAAACGATTTTAATTTTATATGCTGCAAAAAGGAGCCGTGGTTAAAATACTTGGGACATTTGCAAACAGTGCAGACTCCGATTAGGCACCACAGAACGCGGTGTACGATCAAAGGTTCTAAAGAGTAGCCGCAGCCTATTTTTTATTATTAAAAAACTAACAAAAGTGCATATAATACTCTGCTTTTTTTTCTCAATATAAAGTGGGGTTACTTGTTGGTGCAGTGTGTAGTACGCGGACCACGTCGATCGAAGGGAGACAACTACGACAAAACTTATAGCTTTGAAATCCGTTTGTTATGCATGTTAAAAACAAAAAGCACACCATTTTGATTGTTTGTTTGTTTGATTTGAGGTTTAACGTCCCCGTCAACACTGTAACGGTCATTTTGGAGACGTTGCTTCTGATTTTGTGGGACTTTTACCCGACATTGAGATGATATGACTTCTCAAGCCCTCCAGTCACCCAATGAAACCAATAGGGTTTATTAGCATGGACAGGCTTAGATCCTCTAAGCGGTTTACCAGTACTAGTGTGCGGGCCGGATTCAGCTGTGCGTGGGAGCATCGTGCAGCCCATATATTTCTTCAAGCCCCTATGGGCGGGGGCGGACACCATTTTGAGGTTTATTGTTCCTCTCAACACTATTTAGGTAACCCTATTTAGGTTATTTTGGTGACGTTGCTTCCAATTTTGTGGGACTGTTACCCGACATTGAGATGAAATGACATCTCATGCTCTGTCGCCCAATGACACCAATAGGGCATATATGCATGGACGGTCCGACTCGCACCATCTTACTTGGGCAGGCTTAGACCTTCTAAGTGGTTTACTAATACTCATGTGCGGTCGGTTTCAGCTCTGCGTGGAAGCATCATGCAGCCCAATCTGTTGCTCAAAGCCCCGATGGGTGGGGGCCAAAACACTATGGCAAACGGTGCAGATCCCGATGAGTCGATTAATTCGGACAGCCGTCTCATCTGGGTCTACACGGTTTGCATGTGTGAATGTACTAAAGGACTGACAGGGTTGAACGTGTTAAATATGGCTTTTGTTCAGTAGATGATTAGAATTCTGATAAATGCTCTATGATTACTCTAGGCAATATGGGCCATGTTAAGCTTAGACGTGTCTTCGGACATTACCTGCTCAGCCTGCACAGTCAATGACATTTAATAATAATACAGCCTACCTCTCCTGTCTGCAAAACGCTCATCTCTATAGCGCCCAGCGAAGACTCTGATCAGACCGCGCGCGATGATGGAATCTGATCCGTGTAATCGCTGTTCACACATGCATATTTGACGGATGTTCCGTGTGACGCATCTGCCAGTACAGTGACACTCACCAGAAATAGACATTTATATTGATTACAAGACGCATTGTCTCAGCGAACTCATTTTCACTATTTCTCGAGTTAATATTTGTTTAAAAACAAATGCACTTGTTTAATTGCTTTTAAAAGTCAGGTGAAATGCATTTTGATCGATTTTATAGCTGACAACACAGTTATTGCATTTTCTATTCAATTTAAATTTCTAAAGAAGATTTCAAAACGTTAAACGAATAATCTATTGTCAAATTTTAACACCCATTTACGAATGAAAAATATTAATTACAAGTAAAAGGATAAATTGCATTTTGTTGGTCCAGCGGGACACAGATTCCACATCACGAAAACACGCCTATATAATTTAGACCCCCTTGAACCCCAGTTTTATATAGTAAGACTGGGGTTTACAGGGGTAAACCTTATTTTTCTTATTTCTGCTCTAAAATATAGATTGTGGGTACTCGTTAGAACCCTAACGAGCGCCCACAATCTATATTTTGAGCAGTAATAAGAAAAATATCACAATTTTTCATCATAAAATTTACATTTTTTCGGCGATAAAGGTGGCAATGTATTTGTATAGGCGTGTTTTCGTAATGAAAATGAAAACAGACTTTGGAAACAAGCAAGTTAACGGCATTAAACGAACCGTACTAATGCACAGTTTGGTGGGTAATACCCATTTTAGCACGAGCAACAGTTCAGTGAAAGACCACCTAAAATTAAGACTATTTTGGTTTAAAAGGCTTATTTACAAGGATGCATTTATACTTTCCTCGTGCTTTTCGTGCACAATCATCACGTGACCAAGTCCGTAAACTGAACACCCTCCTAAACCCCGCTTTATATAGAGAAACTTGGGTTTACGAGGGTATACGTTATTTGCTTATTTCTGCTCCAATACATAGGTTGTAGGTACCCGTTAGAACCGCCCACAACCTTTGTTTGCAGTATAAATAAACAAAAATATCATGTGATTTCATAAGAAAAGTATCCATTTTGGATATGTGACAAAAATGCACTATTTCGATGGGCATGTCATCGTAATGGTCCTCCGGTTGGGGACCACTTTTGAAAAGTCCCAAAGGTGGTCTTTATATAGAAATCAATGACTTGAACAGCGTTCAGGATAACTGGGGGATAACCATGGGATTTTCTCCTCTTTATCTTGAAAATGGATGAGGCAGTTGTAATGACTATATACAACATACATATATTTAGGTTATTTTGGACACGTTGCTTCTAATTTTGTGGGACTTTTACCCGACATTGAGATGAAATGACATCTCAAGTCCTGATGCCCAATGAAACCAACAGGGTCTATATTCACGGACGGTTCGACTCGCATCCATATGCCAGGGCAGGCTTAGACCTTCTAAGCGGTTTATCCGTACTTTTGTGCGGACGGTTTCAGCTCTGAGAGGAAGCACCATGCAATCCGATCTATTTCCCATAGCCCCGATGGGCGAGGGCCCAGTCACGGACATTGAGTAATGCTTCACAAAACATTGAGCCCATATTTATTATCAACAGGTTGCTCTGATATTCAGTGTTTGAAAAAAAAAACTTTGCTGGAAAACTTTGAAGTGAGTCATACTAAAAATGAAATAGCGCTGAATTAAACTGTGAATTGTGTGTTTGACAATTTCTATGTGAAACTTTAGCCGACGCCGACACCGGGGTTACAATTACGAAGGTAAATTAGGGGGTCCAAGCATCGCGAAAAAAAAAAAAAAAAAATCGATAAAATTCAAACGCCACAATCGGAAGTAAGAAACGGTCGTTTCTTACATTCGGCAGTGTATTTTAACTTTACAACGTCTTAGTCTCGATAAACATTACGTAACATGTACCTTTTTGTTGATCTCGCCCCATGTTTTGTAAGGATGTGCAGTTTCTGTCAACTCTGACACGACTTATCAACCATATGAACCAAGGTTATGGAACTGCAATGACATTCCTGACACTGGTCGCCGACTTTATGACGATTTGTCAATATGATAATTGATTTCTCATACACTTGCTCATAAATGTCACAAAATAAATTTCTTTTCTCCAGAGCAAATATTGTAACACTCGGAACCTTATCAAGCATTGATTTCGCCCTTCTTCATTTTCTGTATAGACATATGTCTGCTAAATTGTTTGTTCAAGAACTAATATGTTGTGCTTGTTTCGCCAGTTATTTTATACCCCGATGGGTGATACTGAAATAGCTATTCTAACACAGTGCGCCTAAATAGGCAATGGAAAATAACTTTTATTCTGCAACAAATAACAACTAAGAAGAGCGTGACGAGTGACGTCATTAAAATCTGCTCATTTATGACGTCACTAGTCGATTTCCTTGACGTTAGACGGTGTAACGTCATTTTCTCGCATCGAAAACGTTAGAAAAAGATATAAATGCGTGTGTTTCCGTCGATAATTTTTGCGGGAATTCTTTCAACAATGATGAAAGGTCGTGAGATTTTGAAGGAAACAACAACATTATTGCCGATTTTCAGCGTGTTAGAATCGAACTTCTTCAGCTCTAGTCTGTGATTCGTTGAGTAATAAATCACAGTTTGTGCTCGTGCTTTGTCTACTTTACAACCGACCTCCAAACCGTGATTTATTACTCAACAAATCACAGCTAAAGCTGATCTATTTCTTAAATTAAATCAGATAAGAAATAAGTAGTTCAAACGAAACAGAGAAAGTGCGTTGTCCAATTAAAGTCGGTTTAAACAATATTTATCGAATTTCAGCACCGTACATGTGGAACTGAAGATCATATCGAGCCGGTCAGTTCTCAACTTAAGCGAGGCTTAATTTCTCTATAATCAGCATTTGTCTAAGAAAATGTGCCATACTATTCTGAGAAAGACGCCCTATATAATTTTGATCCCCTTAAAACCCTTATATATAGTAAAACCGGGGTTTACAGGGGTATACATTATTTTTTCATATTTCTGCTCAAACACATAGATTGTGAGTACACGTACTCGTTAACGAGTTTCTACAGTCTATGTTTTGAGCAGAAATATGAAAAAATCAGATTTTTTTTTTACCTGCAAATTTTAGTTTTTCGGTGGTCATCACGAAAACACGCTTATATAATTTGGACCCCCTTGAACCCCACTTTCATATAGTAAAACTGAGGTTTGCAGAGGTAATCCTTATTTTCTTATTTCTGCTCTAAAATATAGATTATGGACACTCGTAAGAACCGCCTGGATGAGGCGGTTCTAACGAGTACCAACAATCTATATTTTGAGCAGAAATAAGAAAAATATTATAATTTTTCATCTTAGAATTGTCAGTTTTTTTCAGTGATAAAGGTTACAATGTATTTGAATCGGGGTGTTTGCGTAACTGGAAACACTCATCATTGCGGCCCACAATGTGTTTATAGCAAAATGTAGAAAACTATAAATTAATTATACCCTTGCAATCTCTACCATTATATAAACATGTACAGTAAAATTCCTTTATTAAGACCACTTTTGTGACTGTTCAAAAGTGGTCTATAAGACCCCTTTTGAACAGTCACAAAGGTGGTCCTCGACTAGAGGACACTGCGTGCAGAAATCTCAAAGAAAGAATAACTGCACTCTTCTAAGCTTTTTTAAGAAGAATTAGTCTTAATTTAGGTGGTCTTAATAGCGGAATTTTACTTTTTATATATAGTGGTGTCAATTCATTTTATAGTCTGGTAAAAGTCCCACAAAATTGGAAACAGCGTCTCCAAAATGACCTTTACAGTGTTGACGGGGATGTTAACCCCCAAGAGAGAGAGAGAGAGAGAGAGAGAGAGAGAGAGAGAGAGAGAGAGAGAGAGAGAGAGAGAGAGAGAGAGAGAGAGAGAGAGAGAGAGAGAGAGAGATACTCCTATCTCGAACACATTTCATGATTTCATAGACCCAAAAGTATTCGAGTTATTGAAGTTTGAATGTGGCTGCTAAATGAGCCATGGGTGTTTGCCTCTCTAACATGTCACTGTTTTTTGTTGTTTATTTTTGCTGTCTTTGTATATGGCAAACAAGCTATGTTGTTTGTTGAGATACAAACTCTAATAGAGAATAACATTTCCCCATTGTTTTTCCTATGGGACTAGAATAAATTGAAATTTTCCAAATCAACTCTTACTTTAGGATGAGAAAGTGGGATCCATTTATATTTATTTTACATTAGAGACAATTTTACAACATTTTAACCCATTTTGTGCTGGAAACCCCAAAACGGGTAGTTGGCAAACAGTTCAGGCCCAGATCAGGCGGCGTCTTATCAGGGCCTACAATGTTTACAAAATTTTCAGCCGATTTCCAATAACACAACCTGACCTCCTTAAATTTTGAAATTATAAGGTGGAAGATACAAATAGGTACAAAAAGGGTTAAACCCGCTTCTTACACTGGTCGATTTGTAGTAAAAGAGTGTCAAAGCCTATTTGTCAGCTGACATGCAACGTGGGGTATTCTTGTAGACAAGCTAAGGAGTATAGGATGGAAAGAGTAGACCTTCTATTCCTGGGCAGGCTTAAACTGAATCAGACATCCAGTGTTTCGCCAGAAACTGACAATTCCCTTCTTCGTTCGATCAATGAGAGAGAGAGAGAGAGAGAGAGAGAGAGAGAGAGAGAGAGAGAGAGAGAGAGAGAGAGAGAGAGAGAGAGAGAGAGAGAGAGAGAGAGAGAGAGAGAGAGAGAGAGAGAGAGAGAGATGGAGAGAGTTCACAGAAAAGATTTCATAATCAATCTCCAGAATAGATTGTTGCAATATCCGGCCGGCATTACGAAAATACGCCTATACAAATACATTGTAACGTTTAGCGCCGAAATCTTTTTTAATTTTTGGAAGAAAAATTGTGATTGTTTTTTCCTATTTCTGTTCAAAATATAGATTGTTGGTACACGTTAGAACCGCCTCGATGAGGCGGTTCTAAAGAGTACCCACAATCTATATTTTAGAGCAGACATAAGCGCCTATAAAACGCAGATTTTCTATATAAATGTGGGGTTCAAAGGGGTCAAGATTATATAGATTTGTTTTTATGATGGGATCGAACTCCGGCCTCCAAATCACTGTGTCCGACTGAGCCTCCAGCACTGTCAAGGCATGAAAAAAATGTCATTCGGATGACACACAGAGCAGATTTAAATGCCTCAAAACTTGACATTTTTTGGATTAAAATTTTTGATGTTAGTCTTATTTCTGCTAAAACATATAATGGATCGCCTCAATAGGTGGTTTTTAATGCCGCAAAACTTGCCATTTTTCGGATAAGGTTTTTGATACTATTCTTATTTTTGCTGGAAACATATAATGTGGGTGCTCGTAAGGAGCGCCTCAAAAGGTGGTTCTAAGGGGTACCCAGAATCTATGTTTTGGAGCAGAATAAGGAAAATTATATTATTATAGACCTGTTTTAAACACCACTTTTCTTAGCATCAGGTAAACAAGTCCGTGTAATGAAGACCTCGTAAATCCCACTCTATAGAGAAAACTGGGGGTTTAAGGGGTACATATTATTTTCTTTATTTCCGCTCCAACACATAGGTTATGAGTACATTAGGAAAACATGGCCGTGTGAAATAATGGCGTCCAACATGGTGTCAGAAGTCAAATATATTAGATAAAAATGATAACATCTTTCTAATTTCTGCTTTTGGCATAGATTGTGGGTGCTCGTTAGAACCGCCTCAATGAGGCGGTTCTAACGAGTACCCACAATCTATGGTTTGGAGCAAAAATAAGGCAGATAATGTTTACCCCCTTACACCCCACTTTTCCCTATATAAAATGGGGTTTAGGGGGGTCTTCTTTTCACGGACTTGTTATCGTGATGATACGTTAGAAACGCCTCAACCGGCGATTCTAAAGAGCACCCACAGCTTATGTTTTGAGTATAAATGGGCCGCGTCAAGCGATTTTGGTACTTATCGCCTATGCGAGCAGCGAAGGTTCAGGCGAGCCTGCGCATCCGCGCAGTCTCGCCAGAACCTTCGCTGCTCGCTCATACAAGCAGTGAATCAAGAGGAACCTTCAGACAAAAAGCCATATCCCTGGCCCCTCTGAATGGCTGGGCATGCGCAGTTGAAGTTTGTCATGACGGAATGCTCGAAGACCCAAATTCGCTTGGCGGGGCTCAAATAAGAATACTGACACATTTTTTGTTGTTTTTTTTTCATCAGAAAATCAACTATGTGAAAAATTGCACTATGTCGTACGGATGTGTAAAATGAAGTTATCAGGAGAGTTCTTTATATTGTTATGCATAAGAATTTATTTTTCTGATTCCCACTTTCACCCCACTGGTTGACCTAAAAATATCTTGTTTATTCTTCTTAAAGAACTTTCTGGAAAGAAATGAGTCACAGATTAATTTTATTTGAAAACAACTTGTTTACAAGAAAAAGTACTTTGGAAACTTCCAGAAAGTTCAGGTTTGCATTATTTTTAGAAAATTACCTAATCTTATTCCACAGCCCTCTAGAACGTTCTAGAGAGTTCTTAGGGTCTATAAAAGAGCTTGATTTTTCTCTTTGAGTCAGACTTCGGAGTTTGATGTTTGGGTTTTTAAGAAAAGTTATTTCTAAATTCTGTTTTGGATTGTTAAAGGGTGCCAATTTAGGATTGATGTTAAACAATCGACTATAGAAGCTTCCCACACGGTATTGTCCATGGGACTATCTCTGACAAAGTCCAGGTACCGGCTATTTATAGCAGCGCTAGTCTTCTCCTTATGGCGTCAGAGCGCTGTGTAAAATCTGGACTGGGTTCGTGTGCTGGGGCATTGGCAAACAGTAAAGACCCAGATCAGACGCTGCAAAACGCGGCGTCTGGTCAGGGTATTTCTTTCTTTCTTTCTTTCTTTCTTTCTTCTTTCTTTCTTTCTTTCTTTCTTTCTATACTTCCACACCCCCTCGCGAGCATTCAGGCATTCAAAGGCCTCATTACTGAGTATTATGCGCAGGGAGTATGACTGGAATACTAGGAAAACCAAGATGGGAGCCTTTCAAGCAAACGAGAAGAGACAGTCGGTTCATACTATTATACAAAGGTCTAAAGGCCCAACGGATGACTAGTTCCCCCAGCTAGGCACTGTAGAAATAACCATTCCCCCCAGCTAGGCACTGTAGAAATAACCATTCATTGGCGTTTCAGATCACTACTGCAAGAACTGACATTTTCAAAGATGCTTTCTCCCAGGGCCTGCACTATTTGCTTATAGAATTGTCCGTCAAAAATAGAATAAAAACGAAAAATAGGTCTGATACCCCTTATATGACAAATGTACTTGTCCACAATATAGCAATGGAAGAGTCCACCAGTATACAGTGGGTTAAAGAGCAAACACAATAATGATCGCATCACGTGAAATGAATACCCCCTTACACCCCACTTTGTATAGAGAAAACTGGGGTTTACGGGGGTAAACATTATTTTTCTTATTTTTACTCCAAGACATAGGTTGTGGGTACTCGTTAGAACCGCCTCAATGAGGCGGTTCTAACGAGCATCCACAATCTATGTTAGGAGTACAAATAAGAAAAACAGCACACATTATCATCGGGAAAGTAGCCCGTTTGGAGATATGAAAGAATGCACTATGTCACACGGGTGTGTTATCGTAATGGAAACACTGACAGCCCTGGTGGGTCGATTGCCTGTGAGTGTAGGCTGGAAAAAATGTCCTGGATGTGGACTTAGGCGGTTACGTGTAACCCTTAATTTTCTGTACTGTATGAAAACAGTGTAGACCCTGATCAGACACCGCGTTCTGTGGCGTCTGATCTGGGGCTACATTGTTTGCCAACCCAAACACATGCTTCCAGTCCAGATCCTATGGATAACCCTATTACGAAACACACTGACATTACATTGATAACAATAGCGCGGCTTTTCTATCTGGATTTCTTACAATCAGTGATAGTCACGTGGACACCAGCACTGAAGAGCTTCTGTGCTAGTATCTTTAGGTCGATTGAACAATCGACCAAAATCAAGAACCAAACTTGAAGAATTTCCGTCGTTAAATCTTAAACATGACGTGTTTAATTGCTGAACGTTAAATAACGTAACGTTTCATACTTAGCAACGACGTTGCAACAATACAACATTGCGACTGAAAAGAAGCGGCGAACAAATACGGAGAACGGAATACAAACATATTTAAAATCCAACGAAGTTAGTGAAGAAACAAAACTGTGATCTACACTAAGATGCCAAAGAGTTGGAGAAGCGGGAGTCTAAGATCTCGCAAACACAAAAGAAGATTTCGGATTACTATATTTTCTACTGCTGTTGAATCTAGCAGATATTACCTGACGTCGGGGAAGGAATGGCTTCTTTCTAAGACCGGTCGAGTGGTGCGCTGGACGGCAGGACAACTGTACTACGGATGGATCTTCCACAAGAGCATAACTCAAGCCAAGGCCCTACTGTACTGGCTGTGCGAAGAATATATTATCTGTAATGTTCACAGTAACGTATATTACGTGATTCTGTTGGAGCTTATCGCCATTGCTTTTGCTACTGTTTGTCTACACATAGCAAAGCATGTTCTGGTGCGGGGATTGAAGCCGTTTATATCAAAGCCGAAGCCGAGGCACATCCAACTGAGCTGGGGAAAGGATATACTGGGCACACACCGAACCCGGTCCGGACGAATCTATGGCGGTGGGAAGGCAGTCCTTGCAAAAAGAACACGTTCTGGTCGCATCTACGGATATTGAAAATGCAAACATAATGCTTCAGAAAGAACTTGATGGATGCGCATAAATGGTAAAAATGATAAGCGATTTAAATAAGGAAGAACTATTTAATAATGAAATGAAAATATTATGTTATGTTATGAAGTCTTTGTTCTGTTATCTGTTTGTATCACGTGAACAAATCCGTGAAATGAAGACCCCCCTACAGCCCAGTTTATATAGAGAAAACTTGGGTTTAAGGGGGTAAAGATTATTTTTCTTATTTCTGCTCCAAGACATAGGTTGTGGGTACTCGTTAGAACCGCCTCAGTGAGGCGGTTCTAACGAGCACCCACAACCTATGTTTGCAGTATTTATAAGAAAATATCACGGATTTTCATCAGAAAAATTGCCATTTTGGAGATATAAAAAGTGCACTATGTCGCACGGGTGTGTTATTGTAATGGGAGTCGAATTAGCTTGTACAGTGTAATCCCATAAATAGTCACATGTGACACTTATCCTGCTGAATGAATTAGCCACATCCATTTCTGGCCATCAACTAGTCCAATTGCTTGATACAAATTTTTCACTCAATTCACAATCTGCACGACAAACAGTGTAGATCCTGATCACATGGCTTTTTCAGAAACGATCTGTTTTGGATCTACAGTGTTTGCAGAGGTAGGTTTGCAGAGGTAGGGGTTGTCATGTTAAGCAGAATAAGGGTTATATTTTATAAAATTGAGGTTACAAAATTTTTTAAATCCTCCTAGAGTCGAATCTCAAGGGCTTTCGCGCCACGAAAATTTGTTCGAGATAGGAATACTTCGAGTCACCGAGAGTTAATCTTAGTGACAGTACCGGAGATAAAACGAAGATGATTTGGGGATATCCTTTGACCGACTATAAAATTAATGTATTCTGAAATTTCGATAACGGGAACACAAATAGTTCGTTTACCATTGCTAATTCGAATTAGTTCTTGAGTTCCTTCGAAATTCACTAAAAAGCTCCAGATATCCATATAATATGGGCCCCGTCAAGCGATTTTGGTACTTATCGCCTATGCGAGCAGCGAAGGTTCAGGCGAGCCTGCGCATCCGCGCAGTCTCGCCAGAACCTTCGCTGCTTGCTCATACAAGCATTGAATCAAGAGGAACCTTCAGACAAAAAGCCATATCCCTGGCCCTTCTGAATGGCTGGGCATGCGCAGTTAAACTTGTCATGACGGAATGCTTGAAGACCCAAATTCGCTTGGCGGGGCTCAGATGAGCCGGGACACAGTATTTCCTACAACTTACATGTGCGCCAAGCGAAGAATCAAATCAGCCTGCGCTAACATATAGTCAAACCACAGACTTCATTTGCTGCATGAAGGAGCATTGGGCCTTTAGCTACCCTTAGAGCGTGCAACGAAGACTCTGATTAGACTGCGCGGATGCGCAGGCTGATCTGAGTCTTCGATGGGCGAACATGCCTTATTGGGGATTTTGTCGTGCGCTGGCTAATATGATTTTGTTGTCTGCTTGTATTTTGAAAAGGAATTTTGTGTGCACTCAAAATCGCATCAGTGAGGCGATTCTAATGAGTGCACACAACACATATTTTTTATAGAAGGGCAACAAAGTAAACTTATGCTTAAGAGATACCAATTGTGCCTCCTGATCTTGCTTCATTATAAAACCTCAGTATTTCGAACTACCCATATCTCGAACAAATTTTCATGGCCCTAAACGAATGTTGTGTGTACTCATTAGAATCGCTTCTAATACATTACATTACGAAAACACGCCTATACGAATGCATTGTAAACTTTACCACCGGAAAAACGATGATTTTAAGATGAAAAATTGTGAATTGTGTTCTTATTTATTTCTGCTCAAAATACAGATTGTAGGTACTCATTAGAAGCGCCTCATCAAGGCGGTTCTAACGAGTTCCCACAATCTATATTTTAGAGTAGAAATAAGAAAAATAAGTTTACCCCTGAAAATGCGTTTTACTATGTAAAACTGGAGTTCAAGGGGGTCAAAATTATAAAGGCGTGTTTTCGTGATGTTCAAGATAAAATTAGACACTTTACTAAAAAGACAAAACAAGGTAAAAAATTATGGTACCGCTGAAAAGGTCTGTGACAAGGAATGCTCATGTGAAATATGAAAGCCCAATCACTCACCAATCGAAAGCTATGGCCAATATTAAAGTTTTTAGAAACTAGGTCAAACATCAATGCCAAAGTCACAAGGTCAAAAATTATGGTACCACTGGAAGGTCTTGTGACATGGAATACATAATTGAAATATGAACGCCCTGTCGCTAACCAACCAAAAGTTATGGCCAATGTTAAGGTTTTTAAAAAGTAGGTCAAACGTCAAGGTCAAGGTCACAAGGTCAAAATAATCGGAGCGTTGGAAAAGCCTTGTGACATAGAATGCACATGTGAAATATGGAAGCCCTATCACTTACCAATCGAAAGTTATGGCCAATGTTGAAGTTTTGAAAAGTAGGTAAAACGTCAAGGTCATAATGTCAAAAATTATGGTACCGTTGGAAAGGTCTTGTGATATAGAATGCACATGTGAAATATGAAAGCCATATCACTTTCCAATAGAAAGTTATGGCCAATGTTATGTTTTTGAAAAGTAGGTCAAACGTCAAGGTCAAGGTCACCAGGTCAAAAATTATGGTACCATTTTAAAGTTCTTGTGACAAGCAATGCACATGTGAAATATGAAAGCCTTATCACTTATCAATCGAAAATTATCGCCAATGTTAAAGTTTTTGAAAAGTAGGTCAAGGTCACAAGGTCGAAAATTATGGTACCACTGGAAAGATCTTGTGACAAGGAATGCACAAGTGAAATATGAAAGCCCTATCTGTTACCATTCAAAAGTAATGCCCAATGTTATGGTTTTTGCGGACAAACATACAAACAGAGAAACAGACGGACAGGCAGACAGATCAAAAACTATATGCCCCTCGAATCTTTAATTCCGGGGGCATAAAAATGATTTTGGAGATAGGGATAAAATTCCGAGGGACTCAAGAATGAGTTCGACTCAGCCATGTTAAACGAGCCATCCGTATTCGAGACATAGAAATTTCAATACTTATATTGATCTGTATATTCCTGTCGTCCCATTTTGGAACATTGGCAAACAATGTAGATCCAGATCAGACGCCGCGAAACATATCGTCTGATCTGAATCTACACAGTTTGCTTAAAGTACAATCCCTTTTGTAAAATATACCACAAACAAAACGAACCCGACACCCCTATAATTCGAAATAGACTGGCCCTAATCTATTAGACGGAATACTCTTAAAAATATATATTTGAGCCAGCGCACGACAAAACCTACAAAAACAAGTGCGCCCAGCGAAGACTTAGATCAGCCTGCGCACAGTCTGATCAGAGTCTTCGTTGTGCACTCTAAGGATAGCTAAACGCCAAACACTCCTTCATACAGCAAGAGAAGTCGCTGGTCAGACTATATGGATGCACAGGCTGATATGATTCTGTACATTGTAGAAAATGCTGTGCCCCTGCTCATTTGTTAAAAAAGGGATGGAATGTGTGGGGCTCTCAGTCCTGAATTCACGGCCTTTACGGCTCAGGTACTCTACTTGTCTGTCACGACTGTTATAGTAGCCGCAGATAAGATTGACTAGGCGGAGCTATTCAGGTGTTGTCAATATGAGTCCACCAGAAGATTCGGTAGGGTGCCTTTCGTATGCTTTCTGCAAGCGGACCAAATGGCCATACACCCTACAGCTTTGTTTGTGTTACAGTTGAATTCATGCAATGGGGTGATTTGATTTACCTTTTTGTTAATAGAACATTCCAAAGGGAGGTTCAAACGATAGCTCCACCTAGTCAATCCGCAACCAGACACCGTCGTGATATGACTGAAAAATTGTTGAAAGCGACGTTAAACCCGAATTCACACACACACACACACACACACACACACACACACACACACACACACACACACACACACACACACACACACACACACACACACACCACCTAGTCAATCTTATCTTAGACAAGATGGGGATTGATGGATCTATAGGGGAGGTATATCAGGGATCTTATCTCTTTTAAAACCAACCATTGGCCTCAAAATAATGCAACCATTCTGCTAAGATCAGCAGAAAACGGTATGTATCCTGTTAATTTCATAATGTTTAAACATTACTGGCTTTTGTTTAAACTGATGTTTAACGTTCCCGTCTCTACTTGTTATGTCATTTTGGAGACGTTGCTTCCAATTTAGTTGGACTTTACCCGGCATTGAGATGATATCTCAGGCCCAATACGGTTAATATGTATGGAAGGTGCGACTTGCGCCACTTTGCCTAGGCAAGCTTATACCTAAGCAGTTTACCAGTACTCATGCGCAGTCGGTTCAGCTCCACGTGGAAGCACCGTGCAGCCCAATCTATATCTCCAAGTCCCGATGGGCGGGGCCCCAAACATTACTGGTATTCTAGTGAGTTGAACACAATGTCATATATAGGCTTCGAGAAGTAAAATATGTGGTCAGACGCCAAGTTCTGCAATGGAAGGTCAGGTGTTTTTTTCTCTGGGTACTCCGGTTTTCGCTCACCCCTTATTAGCGATCGGCACGATATGAGAGAAATAATTTTGAAAGGGCCGTAAAACAACCAAAAAAATCTTTATGGGCTGAAGCGAATATTCGGCGTGTTGACAGAAACACGGTACATTTTACTCATAAATGCTTCACGTGGAGTCAATAATGATATTGTCGTTATTGTTGATGATGATGATGATGGTGGTGATGATGATGATGATGATGATGATGATGATGATGATGATGATGATGATGATAGCGACGACGACACGGCGGCAACAACGGTATAATGTTATCTAATGTGTCCAGTTTATATGTTTCTGTGTAACAAAATACAACTTCTGCTTACGGGGATAGTGGTTTAGAAACTAAACGCCTTTTGCCTCCATTTGGGAAATATGAAGGGTGTTGGAAAACTTTTGTAAATGAAACGTTTTCATCTTTATATTAATTAAAACTGATTAAACTTAAACTGAAGATCCAAATGCACAACTGGGCCTGTCCTCCTACCAGGTAATGTTTATTTTACTTTTATTTATTTTGCTACAAATGAGGATTTATGGGCTGGAGCATTTTCATGTAACCAATGGGCATGCTGGAGACTGTTTTTGGGACGCACTTGTCTAATGTTTGTTCGCAATGTTCTCAGAACCAGATTCCAGACATAGACTTACCTTTAGGATCAGTAATTTGCATGAGTGGCCCAGAATTCCTGTAGAAAATGACGTATAACATCCTTTTTGCTGTCAGTTTCCTTTAGCAATAGTTGGATTATGGCATGTTTCAGCGCCCATTTCCTGTTATCAACTTTTCGCTTGGGCTTACAAAAAATGACCCATGTCTCAACACCAGTCATGAGATTATCAAACATCTTTTTTTGATATTTGGGTTCTTCTTCAGCAGTTGCTGTGCCGTTTACAACAAAGTCGATGTCAAATGGGGATCTAGCTAGCACTTATCGTTGTAACCTTAATAATAGAACCCAAGTTTGTAATTTATGCCAGGTGTCTGACCTCTCTCAATAATGGACTGCTTTCTGAAGAGTGGCAGTCGACATACGAAACTTTTGAGACAAGAAAATGGCGGCTTGAAGCTGAATAATTTCTAAGTTAAAATGACATGGTGAACATTAAGCGTTGGGATCACACATACATGTATTATCGACAGTCGCGACGCTAAGTGTTCATGAATATGAACACTAATCGCCACGTTGGACACTAAGCGTTGCGTCGCAACGATTAGTGCTCATATGGAGACTAAGCGTCGTGTGGACACTAAGCGTTGTTACACTGGGTCTTCCTGTATAAGTGACATCCGCCGGTAATGTTAACTTATTGAACAACTTCTTGAGAGAAAACTGTTATCAATGATAGTAATGTTGATCTTTCTCGTATGCCAATGTATAATGTGGAATCTGAGCTCATTTTATAATCTTGACACCTAGCGAGGTCCAAACTTTTAAACCGCTACCAATCGGCAAATCCGTAGGACCAGACGGTGTTGGTAACAGGGTCTTAAAAGAATTAGCTGAAGAAATTGCAGTTCCATCAATTGCAGTTCAATTAACAACATTTTTTTAATCGGTCACTGGCAAGTAGTAAAGTCCTTGATGATTGGAAGAAGGCCAACGTTCCCTCAATTCCTAAAAATGACGATCCCACATTACTTACTAACTATAGGCCGATTTCTCTTCTAAGCAATATTGGCACACCTACAATCATTTACAAGATAATAATATATTAACTTCATACCAGTCGGGGTTCACACCAGACGATTCAACAACAAAACAGCTAGCTCATCTCTGCAATACGTTTATCCAAGCACTGGACTCAGGCAAAGCGGTCAGAGTAGTGTTCTGTTGTATCAGCAAAGCCTTCGACCTCCTGTGGCACAAAGGACTTTAATTTAAGCTGAAAGCAGCTGGTACCACAGGCACACTTCTTGACTGGTTCGACGGTTATCTTAAACAAAGAAGACGGCGTATCGTTTCTCCTGGCGCGACTTCCAACTGGAACGTCATCAAAGCCGGGGTCCCACAAGGCTCTATTCTAGGCCCTTTGCTTATTTGTGTATATCAATGATATAGTTTCATGTACATATATTCAGACAAGCATAATGGTATTTGCCGATGATACATCCTTGTATATTATTGTTGAAGACCCGGCTCCTGATGCTTTACTTCTCAATTCTGACCTCCAAACTATCTCTGACTTGGCACATAAATGGCTGGTCCTTTAATCCAGCTAAAACCAAGTCACTTCTTTTACCTCGTAAATCTAATAAGCCTTGGCAACCTTCCTGTCTCTATGGAAGGCCGCCAGATCAAAGAAGTGCAGTCCTATTATTACTTTGGTATCTACTGAAACTGGCACATGGCACACACATATTGAAAACATCTAAAAGAAAGCTTGTCATATGTTGAATGTAATGCGTAGACTTAAATTTGTTCCGGACAGGATATTAGAAGTCATTTATATATCGTTTATTAGGCCACTTTTAGAATACGGAGATATTATTTGGGATAATTGTACACAATATGAAAAGCGCGAATTAGAAAAAAAATCAAAATGAAGCAGCTAGGATAGTTACAGGTGATACAGCTTTAGTTTTCTTGCAATCTCTAAACGTAGAAATTTGATGGGGATCATCACAAACTAGGAGAACCAACCATAAGCTTATCAGGGTAAGAGAAAATGCCACGTCATGCATGCTCGCTTGAGAACTAATAGTAGTATTTTAAAAAAGTGATTTTTTTTTTGTTCAAAATAAAACAAACAAACAAACAACAACAACAACAACAACAACAACAACAACAACAACAAAAAAAACATGACTTCCTCACCGTCTTGTACTTGCGGGCTCGTCGAAAAGGCATACCATTATTTCTTTCGATATGCATATTACCAAAATCAACGGAACGAACTACTCCGAGATCTATCATTTTTACCAAATATCAATCCGAAAGTACTCTTATATGGTGATGCATCAAGAAGTTGTGAAGACAAAGAACAAATTTTCCTTCACGTATTGCATTTATAGAAGCTAGTAAAAGGTTTAAATATAAAGAAACTTCTATGTAAATGCAAGAAGCATTCTCCCCACCAATTCTGGCATGAATGCAGCAAGGATCGGTGTTTTGAAAATCGCTTCAGATAGCCATGCTTGCCTGTCTTCTCTTTCACATGTTGCAATTTGTCTCCTCCTCTTCGTTCATTACTTCCTGATTTTTTTTTTTGTTTGTTCTTTTTTTCGCTCATTCATTGCTTTGGTTAGTACAACTACATGTATGTATAGCTTATCTTTTTTCTTTTCGACATCTACGCTTCAATGTATTCAGGTGAATCCGCCGGCCAATTCATGTACAAATGCTTTCATTTCCATTTATCAGGAGATGAGCTTCATAGGCTACATGTAGCTTCCGTTCAAATCCTTCAACATTATGATAACACATCCTAGTGATAGATATAGTGCATTAAACAAAAAGCAACAACAAAAAGGCAATTTTTCTGATGAAAATTTGTGATATTTGTCTAATTTATACTCCAAACATAGGTTTTGGGTGCTCGTTATAACCGCCTCATTGAGGCGGTTCTAACGAGCACCCATAACCTATGTCTTGGAGCAGAAATAAGGAAAATAATGTTTACCCCTGTAAACCCCAGTTTTCTCTATATGAAGTGGGGTTTAGGGGTTTTATTTCACGGACTTATTCACGTGATGACATATTGTAAACATTATTATTTGTCTTGACATGTGTTGTAAACCAATGGAAACCTTCGACTGATTGAATCATTTTGCAAACCATCTATAAACTGTGGGAAATGACATTTGTTCCTCCCCATAAATAACATGTATCTCATCATGTATGTGTTCGACACTTAATCCCAACTTATAGCTGACTTTTGTATAAGCCTCAATTCAGTAGCATTTTCTGTTTTCAACGCAGTGTCTTCGTATCAATACACTTGAAAGCAATCTTCGCAGAAGAGCCCGTTTGTGCATTTCAAGTGATGATCACTGAGTCATCACTTTTGTATTCGTTGTGTACAGATAAATCCCGTGATTGTGGAGCATGCATTGCATTTGCAAACGTTTTTGAATGCCCCTGGTAAACTCGATGACTATTTGGTACCTAATCTGAAGTTCAACCAAGATGATGGAAGTTCTTATTTTTCGGTTCATATGCGGAATTGGAACACCTGGAAGATTTCCCGCCATTTTTCAAAGGGCAACAGCTTTCGGAACTTCATGGCCGTTTTTCTATTAGTTCTTTCCCACGGCAAAAGGGGTCTAATATTGAAGGAAAGAATGTGCTTTCCTTTAAGAATTGACTCCTATTGGCATGGGAGACAGAATACGTTTGCTTGCAGGAGTTGCCTTCAGTGAAAGTGTATCAATTCCCCTTCAACCCATTTTATACGGGGACCCCGAAATGGGACACTCGAAAACTGCAGGTCCACATCAAACCCCGCAGAATGGGGCGTCTGATCACGACCTTCACTATTTCTAAATAAATTTCCAAAAACAAATCAGTCTAACTCCACAAAATATCGAAATAGACTCCTGCTATACAGAAGACATATGGTACCATTCATTTTAACCCATTTAGTACCGAAAACCCCAAAACGGGTACTAGGGCAAACAGTGTATGCCCAGATCAGACGCCGCAGAACGCGGCGTCTGACCAGGGCCTACACTGTTTGCTAAAAGTTCAGTCATTTTCCAAATCAATTTTGATGAAAACACAACCTGCCAACCCTAATTTTTTGTTATGGACTCCTGCTATATATAAGGAGGAAAATTCCATTTGGTACAAAAAGGGTTGAAATGGGCCAAACTAGTGAGATCCCGGGAGACAAATGAATACGATTATAATCAGGAAAACTAGAAACAATTGCGTGAACAGATTAATCGAAGATAAATTTCAGCAAATAAGATGATCCATTTGTACTGTTATTGCATCAGAACAAATATCAAATTTAATGAAAACTGAAAAAGAGATAAATTTTGTAAAGGAAAGAGGCTTTATAAAGAATCTCCTTGGTTCGGTCAAACGCACAAATCCTTAAAATGAATATCGTTTTTACTCTAAATATTCGGACAACTTTACTATCTACAATTTAAACAAGTACAATTTCTACCCGATGTTGATAAATTTTGTAAAGGAAAGGCTTTATAAAGAATCTCCTTGGTTCGGTCAAACGCATTAATCCTTAAAATGAATATCGTTTTTACTCTAAATATTCGGACACCTCAACTCCTAACCATACCTGATCCAAAATTTGAACAAGTACAATTTCTACCCGATGTTGTTTTGTCTAAAATAGCTGGATGAGAGGTGAATATTGTAGACCCTGATCAGACTACTTCTGCGGCCTCAAATCTGGGTTTACACTGCTTGATCATGCCTGTTTGTCGAAAACATGCTGTAAATACGATGTCCCCGAACCTCTGAACCTTGATGTGAATGTAAACATCATAAGAGGCAGCAACTGTCAAAACTTTGTCCCCATACCAAGAAGGGACTGCTCTTAAGAGAAAAGACGCACGTTCGTTCCATTAATAGCAGATCCTTTTTTGATCGACTGGAAAACAATCAGAAAATCCACAGTAACGCAAACAGAACGTTGACGGGAACATCACGTGAACATTTCCGTGAAATGAACACCCGACTAAACCCCACTTTATATAGCGAAAACTGTGGTTTACGGGGTATACATTGGTTTGCTTATTCCTGCTCTTAGACATAGGTTGTGGGTACTCTTTAGAACGGTTCCGGTTCTAAGAACCGCCACAATGAGGCTGTTCTAACGAGCACCCACAGCCTATGTTTGGAATATGAATACGTAGAATATTACAACTTTTCAACGCAAAAGCAGTCATTTTGGTGATATGAAAAGTTCACTATGTCACACTGGTGTGTTATCGTAATGAAAGCGAACAGAAACGGCAACAGAACAAACACACGAAAGTGGGAAAGAAAACAGACAATTTTCACAAGAAAGCAAACAGAAAGTTCACAGAAAAGGAACTAGAAAATTCACAAGAAAGCTTATAGAACGTTCACAGGAAAGCCAAGAGAAAAGTCACAAGACGGTTAACAGAAAGTTCATAGGAAAGCTTACAGAAAGTTCAAATGAAAGGTAACAGAAAGTTCACAGGTAAACAAACAGAAAATTCACAGGAAAGCTAAAAGAACGTTCACAGGAAAGCCAACAGAAACGCCACAAGACGGTTAACAGAAAGTTCAAATGAAAGCTCACAGAAAGTTATCAGGAAAGCTCACAGAAATCACAGAAAACGTAACAGAACGTTCAAAGAAAAGCCAATAGAAAAGTCACAAGATACCTAACAGAAAGTTCAAATGAAATTGCACATACGGTTCACAGGAAAGCTCGAAGAAAGTTCGTTTGGAAGCTAATAAAAAGTTCACACGAAAACTAACAGAAATTTCACATGTTAGCTGACAGAATTGTTTCACAAGCCAGCTAACAGAAAGTTCACAAGCAAGTTAACAGAAAGTTCACAAGCAAGCTAACAGAGTTCACATGGAAGCCAACAGAAAGGTCATAAGTCAGCAAACAGGAAGTTAACACGAAAGCTTACAGAAATGTCACAGAAAAGCCAACGGAAATCATAAACGCTGTATTCTCGAGCAAAGGAAATTGGTTTTAGGACATGTGGGCCAAGCGAAGACTTAGATCAGCCTGCGCGTCCGCGCAGCTTGACAACAACTTTTTTTTGGCTGTATGCTATTTAATCAGGGAATTTTGTGGTTTGATAAGAATCTGCAGGCACACGCATTATTGCACACGCCCGCACACGCCCTAAGACAAATTTACCGAACAGCGAGCGAAACAATAAAAGCACTGAGAGTATTGATGGTTCCATTGTCTCTGAGTGTAGGCTGGATAAATGGTCTTGATCGGGGACTTAGACGATCTCTTTTAGCCCCAAAAATTCTGAAAAGGGCATGCTAGAACCGCCTAACGAGTACCCACCATCTATATTTTAGAGCACAAATAAGAAAAATACTTTAGAGGAGAAACAAGAAAAATAAAATTTACCCCAGTTACTATATAAAAAGGGGTTCCAGGGGGTCAAACATTATATAGGCGTAACTTTGTGATGTCGAAATGCTCAAAATGTTCGAAAATGGAGTAGTTCGAGTTATTGAAGGTTATTGATACTGCTAGCTGAAACATAATAGGGATGACCTGAGAATATGTTCGACGTTTTACTAAATAAATGTATGCTGTGAATACTCATCAGAGTCGCCTCAACGAGGCGATTCTCATGAGTACACACAGCTTACATTTTTTTTCTGTTTAAGTTAAAATGAGACAAACCTCCTTTTATTGACCTAAACACACGTATTTCTGGATCTATACGAACACTTTTCTAGGGCCCCAAGAGTTCAAATTAGCCGTGTTCGAGTTGTCGAAGTTTCGCTGTATATCACTCCACCCATAAACATATTTTTTCACCTTTTTACTTCCTTTGTTCCTTTTCTAATGTTCACATGTTTTGTCTATTGTTTGTTTCTTATTTTTTTATATTTTATGTCTTTGCTCCACGGGGATCGCAGCCTTCAAAAGAACATGTTGTTATGCTGTAATGCACTGTGTGCGGAAGTCTTGAGCAGTCCTTTCACTGCATCCATAAAGGAAATGCGCTGTCTTATAGACTGTATAACATGAATGATATTGTAGAGCACAGGATGCGTATAGGACTGCATAACTATCGGCATCTAAAACACAAAGCCTTGTCTCACTTTACCCATTTCGAACTCTTATCATTCTTGACAATGCTTCTCGTGATGTGTGGCGACATAGAAACCAATCCAGGACCCGTATTAGATTGTCCTTCACTTATACAAACATCACTTGATCTAATGTTCATGCCATTGCTGTTAGTGCGCTCAGGTGACATTGAATTGAATCCAGGCCCAACGGATCTGCGGGACGATACTAGCGTTTCCTCCCAAGGACCAGATAATATTGAAGAAGCCGCTATAATAAAACAACTTTTCCATAGTTCATTACAATATTCAAAGTATTTCAAATAAAATAGAAATAATCGGGGCAGAATTAAAAAACGTTGACATTATTTGTCTAACAGAAACTTGGTTAAATCAGGGAGTGATAGATGATTTAGTTACTATAGAAGGATATAAACTTTATAGGCGTGACCGCGAAGGGGATAGTCACGGAGGTATGTGTGTTTACATAAAAAACAATGTATATTCACGCCGTAGATTAGATCTCGAAATTCCAGATATAGAATGCATTTGGATGGACTCAACATTCATAATAGAAAATTTTTGTTGGGTACATTTTACAGACCACCAAATTCTCCTGCTGCAACCCTGGCTTCCATAGAAGTTTCCATTGGTATGGCTTTTGACACAAACATTAGTAATATTTTTATAACAGGAGATTTTAACCTTGATATTTTCAAGCAAGCAACGGGTAATAAAATACGCGACATATGTCAACATTTCAATTTGGAGCAACTCATAACGGAACCGACACACAAAACGGAGAATTCGTCTTCCGCTATCGATTTGATATTTACTTCTGACAAAAATGCTATACTTCTAAGCGGAGTTGGTGATCCCTTTCTAGATCAAAACATTAGATATCACAGTCCAATTTTTTTGGTTCTAAATTTTAGAAAATACACTACACGAGTCTTTCACCGGCATATTTGGCTCTTTGATCGTGGGGACTATCAATCCCTTTCGCACGAGGTCGAAAACACTAACTGGAATGAGCTAAAAGACAACGACGTTGATACATATGCTAGAAACATTACTGAAAAAATTTCCAACCTGACTTCCAAACACATTCCCAACAAAACAGCAAAAATTCGTCAATCTGATCCTCCATGGCTAACTAATGAAATCAAGAAAATGATCCGTAAGAGAAAACGTATATACAACAAATTCAAAAAATCAAAAAGCACGGTAGATTTTGACAATTACAAACAAATACGAAACACAATTATAGGAGAAATTCGAAAATCTAAGCAATTACAAACAGAAAAATTGGCAGACAATTTAAACAACGAAGAAATCAAACAGAAAGACTGGTGGAAAACTCTAAAACAGTTTATTAAAACCGATCAATCTTCAACACTCCCGCCTCTTTACAAAGAAGATATTGTTTATTCAAAAGACGAAGACAAGGCTAATCTAATGAATGACTTCTTTATAGAACAAACAATGCTAAATGATGACAATGCCTCTCTACCCACTGATGTTCCTCAAGCTCAGAATTTTCTCAGCTTAATCTCAACCACTCCGGCAGAAGTTGAATTAATATTAAAGTCGTTGCAATTAGGTAAGGCAGCTGGTCCTGACTCAATTAACAATCGCATTCTTAAGGAACCAGCTGGTCCTCTATCTGTACCACTAAGTGATCTTTTTAACTTCTCTCTTAGTAAGGGTAAAGTTCCAAATACATGGAAAGAGGCAAACGTGACCCCCATCTTCGAAAAGGGCGACCCTTCAATCATATCGAATTATAGACCAATTTCTCTCCTAAGTACTATAGGCAAAGTCCTAGAAAAAATCGTTCATAAGCACCTTTTTAACTTTATTCGTGACCATAATATACTAACATCTCTTCAGTCAGGATTTATTCCTGGAGACTCAACTGTTAATCAACTAGTTCATATCTACAATACATTTTGCAAAGCTCTCGACGAAGGTAAAGAAGTACGTGCGGTCTTTTGCGACATTAGTAAAGCCTTTGACAGAGTATGGTATAAAGGCCTTCTATACAAACTTCACAGCATTGGTATTTCTGGTTCGCTACTGCAATGGTTTACAGATTATTTGCATAATAGACAACAGAGAGTAGTGCTACCTGGGGCTGCATCGTCTTGGTCTGTTATCAAGGCAGGAGTCCCACAAGGCTCCATCCTTGGCCCACTTCTGTTCCTGATTTATATTAATGACATAGTTGTAGACATACATTCTTCTATCAGGCTCTTTGCAGATGATACTAGTCTGTACATAGTGGTGGAGAACCCCATGCATGCGGCAGCCCAGATCAACTCTGATCTGGCTAAGATTCACTCATGGGCAACGAAATGGCTTGTTTCTTTTAATCCTGCAAAATCCGAGTCAATGATTTTTTCGCGAAAAATAAATAAACCCTATCATCCTCCTATATCAATGAACCAGCAACATATTAACGAAGTACATTCTCATAAGCATTTAGGTCTTATTTTCTCGACCGATTGCACCTGGCATGACCACATAGACAACATCAAAACGAAAGCATGGTTTCGGATTAATATAATGCGCAAACTTAAATTCACACTCGATAGAAAATCCCTACAAACAATATATACTTCTTTTATAAGGCCACTTCTTGAATATGCCGATGTTGTCTGGGATAATTGCACCCGATACGAGGCGAACGAATTAGAAAAAATCCAAAATGAAGCCGCACGTTACTGGGGCAACAAAACTAGTATCAATCAACTCTCTTCTCTATGATCTTGGATGGGAATCTCTGGAAGCTCGGAGACAAAAACACAAACTTGTACTCTATTACAAAATGCAGAATTTTCTCACACCTGAATACCTATCTTCATTAGTACCCCTCACGGTAGGCAGTAGCACAGCTTACGATTTGCGAAATAATGCCAATTTACAGACTGTCCGAGCCAACTCGCAGCTTTATTATACATCATTTCTCCCGTCGGCGACTCGCAACTGGAACGATTTGCCAGATGACAAGAAAAATGCACCCTCATTAGCAGCTTTTAAGCACAAACTACAGTCTAACGAAAGAAAACCACCGTCATACTTTTGTGCAGGTAAAAGATTTGGGCAAGTACATCATGCCAGACTAAGACTTAATTGCAGCTCGCTACACGATCATCTCTTTCAAAAGAATGTTCTAAATAACTCTTTATGTGCTTGTGGAGCTGTTGAGGACACGCATCACTACCTCATGGCCTGTGAACAGTACACTGACGTTAGACAGGACATGTTAAACATTGTCTCAGCTATTTGCCAACCTGCTTTAAACATCCTTCTATATGGCAGTACTGATCTCTCTGTGAATGATAACATAAAAATATTCTTAGCAGTACAAGATTTTATTCTTAAGTCTAAAAGATTTTGTACCTCAAATTTATAATCACAGATTTCAAATGCCTTACTAGTACTTATCACAGATATATAAATATGTGTAGTTTTCTACATGGGCACACATACATATATCTACACACGTAAATATATACATGCGCGTTCTTACCCGAAAAAGTTTGAATAACACATCTACTAACTCGAGTTAAACAGCTACAGCGTCCTACCGAACCGATCTTCAGCCTCTGTCTCACATCACGATTCGAAGAGCGCAACTGAATTTCTACATTGTATTGTTTCTCTTGAGACAGCCCCAAATCACACGCCCAAGACTTGATTCATCAGTGCAAATGAAACAAAATAATTACCTTAAAATCCATTCCCCGTGGAGCCATATATCTATGCTTTATTTCACTACTACACTATTCATTTTGTAACCAAAATGAAATTCACCTAAAATATCTTCACAATAATTTGCAAATTCGAACAAACTTGACAATCACAACTATACTTAGTACATTGATATTGTAATCGAGGGATACAGATTTGAATAAGTCATTTGACTTTTTTGTGAATCCCTTTGTATGATACTTGTATTCTTTGTCAACAATATATGTGTAAAAAAATGTATGTATTATACAAAGAAATAAAGTTTAAACCAAATGCTCAAATCGAATCCATACTTCTTGAAACATGCTTTTATTCTATCATAACTCGAATATATCACTTTCCTATTGAAAATTTGAGATGCAAGTTTGTGCAAAAATATTCAAACAAAATTATATATTACCTCTTTTTGATCATGGGTGCAACATAAGGGGAACCACATCAAATGCCAATACCGAAAGACTCTAACAAATACAAAAGCAAGGCGCCCGGTTTATTTTGTAAACTGACTTCATCTGTTTCAAAAGCTGGGATGGCTATCTGTTCCTAATCTTTATAACTAACAAAGCTACTTTTTTCTCACAAAACACTAAATAAAATACCGGCCCCGATAGCTCAGTTGGTAGAGTGTCCGCTCCGGGGAACGGGAGGTCTCGGGTTCGATCCCGGGCCGCGACATACCAAAGTCGTTAAAAATGGTACTAGCTGCTCCTCGTTTGGCACTCAGATTTACGGGGTAGAGCTAGGACTGGTCGATCCAGTGTCAGGATAATGTGACTGGGTGTGGTATCATGTAATGTGTCTGGGACATGATACTTCAGTGAGGCAGCACTATAAACGTGAGCATTGAGCTCCCTGTCGCAACCAGACACCGTCGTGATATGACTGAAAGATTGTTGAAAGCGACGTTAAATCCGAATTCACACACACACACACACACACTAAATAATATAATACCAAGATACATTGCTAGCTAATTAAACCCGGATGAATGTCAACCGTCCATAATCGTTCATTGAGACCATCTTCAAACGGACTCTTACCGGGCTCAGTCCAGATCGAGAACTGTGCTATACTACGATCGCTCTTTTTTTCATTCAGCCTCTAGGTTATGGAATTCATGGCCGCCATCTTTAGGAACAAAAAAGCTCCTTCAATGAATTTAAAACTGCTTTAAAATAGTATCTTTAAAATGGTTTATTTATTTTATCAAACTAAATACAGATACCTTAACTTTTCTAAATTAAAACTGTTGCATGTGCAGTATTACATTTTAATGATACTTTGTAGTTCGACTCCAGACCAGTTGTTTTAAACAGGTTTTAATTATTTCCATCACAGTCATAACTTTTAACTCATTTTATTTAAATTTTTAATTTTAGACAAAGCACGCAGCACACTTTATCGTATTTGTTTATTCAGCTCCAATTACTATCTGTCCTATTGCATCCTGTACACGGATAATATAAATTTTAATATGGGCAAAATCAAGGAGCTCTTCGTCCTTTCATCGATTCTGAAATTAATCAAAAACGTCATTAAATCAAAATATGCTTCATTAATAAGGATTTGGATTTTATATATATAAATTTTCAAAATACTGAAACACCCATAATTTGCGATAAATACAACAAACCTGTTAGATCTATCATTTTTAATTTCAATAAACTTTTTTCTGATCTCGATATTGCCACTAACACTCCTGATACCTGTGATTGTAAAACATCAGAGTATTGCTATCCTGCTGCTGGTCATATTATTACTGGCCATTTAAAATTATTCCTGATTCTAGGTTCTAAAGGACCGAAATATCGATTTCCTTCTAAAATTGATTTCAGTAAGTGTAGAGATGAAATCGCTGCTGCCTTGAATGAATTTGGTAATCGATGGTGTAAGCGAGTGTATGTTGAGCATAAAACTCTCAAAGAATTGGAACTTAGCATTCTGAAACTAGTAAATAAACCCATTTGTTTGTTCTCTCAAAATACGAACTTATTACCTCCTAAACATAAGACGTCTTTACGTCACTTTAAACTAGGTATTCAAGAATTTCACAAGAAGTTTGTTCTGGCGCCAGCTGATAAGGCCGCTAACAATGTGGTCGTTGTTTGACGGCTCCACTATGTTAACACTCTTCAGCAAGAACTTGGTGGTACTAAGGCCTATGAACTGCTGCTTTTATCTGTAGAGAGGGCTTTAGTTGATGACCACATTTGTCATTCAGCCACCATGTTTGTTGTATGTTTAACCGAAGGCCAAGAAAAGCTTCCTACGTTATATTGGTTACCTAAACTTCATAAAAGATCACACAAAGGACGGTTAATTGCAAATTCAAGCTCTTGTACCACCACTGAACTCTCCAAATTATTAACTTCATGTTTTACTCCCATTAAATCATGTGATTAAATATTGCGACAAAGTCTTTGAAAGATCAGGGAGAAATCTGTTTTGGTCTACAAAAAAATCTTATGTCGCTTCAAATAAATTGAAATCCAGACGTTTTCGTGCTTCTAGACAGACAACTTATGATTTTTCCACCCTTTACACTACACTTCCTCACAATCTTATAAAAGAAAAAAAAACTTAATGATTTAATTGAATGGACATTTCATAGGGAAGGCTCCCTCTATCTTGCGTGTAATGTAAGAAATGTTTTTTTTTTTTTCACTTCTGTAGAGCATAAATATTATACTCTATGGTAATGTCAGAAAGTGTGTGTAGCTCTCACCTTTCTACTTGACAATATTTATGTAAGATTTGGTACTAATTTATTTAGACAAACTGTGGGTATTCTGATGGGTACAAATTGCGCACCCCTTGTGGCTGATCTGTTCTTCTTTTTTTTATGAAAGAGTCTTACTGATGTCCCTTTCCGTTGGAAACCAATCTGAAAGCATTGAAGCCTTTAGCTCGACTTCTAGATATTTGGATGGTTTATTAAATATTGACAAATATCTATTTCCATGGTTTGAGCAGTCAAATTTACGCCCCCATCCTCGAACTTCTATCTATTATAGATGGGTTTGTTAATTCGATTTGTCAAAGTGTCTAGTCATGTAACTGACTTCTACACTCGTAATAAATTGTTAACTGCTAAATTTCTTAATCAAGGTTATCGGTATCATAAACTAGGCAAAGCCTTTTCAAAATTTTATAGACGTCATTCAGATTTAATTTTAAAATTCAACGTTGGACTTCTGCAACAAGGTCTGTAGGAATCCAAATTTTATGGTGACTTGGTATATAGATTCAGAAAAATATATAAATGCAATGCCTTCAGCAGCCGATTTCGTAATATCATTCTTCGATATAAAAAGATATGATACAACATAAATGTTATACGACACACTGCATACATGGTAGTTAACCCAATCACGGTTGACAACTTTGCTTCCCTCTTTAAATGCACGCCGATGGGTCAGGCCTCAGATTCTATGGCGGTTCCAGCGTAAAGGCTTACTGAGAATTAGAGAGTATCAAATTCTATGTAATGTTGGTTGGTGCCTCATGCTCTGTCTCTGGTCGGGCCCATCGGAGTTAAAATGTTGGTTTTCTTTTGCTCCCGCATTTCAGTGGTGTCTTGAAGTAGAGTCCTCGCCGTTGTTTTATCTCTGTGGTTGTTTGACTTTTGTGTTCACGGAGATGTTGCACTGATGAGTTAGGAGGCCTTCATGCGGACTGAACAAATTATTTGCTAAATCGCGACGGAAATAAGGGCGAGGATTGTGGCCACGTAAAATCGATTTAAGCCCCCCCCCCCCCCCCCCAGTGGAATTCGTTTCAATGATCGTTCCAAGGCGGTTCTCTTCTGTCGCGGTTTATATTTGTTATGGTTTGTCTTTGAGTGTGTGCGTCGCTTGTATTTTTTTTTTTGATAGCCAATTGGCCATTTTGTGGGAAAGTAACTGTTCTTTTGGCTTTCCGCTATTGATGTTTCCAGTAGGGTCCAGTTGCTTGTGCTTCTTTCCCTTTGGTGTCTCTGATGGGAGCTGTGGGTTAATTGTATCGATTCCTGATCATTGCCAACGCTTCTATTTTGACAAATATAAATGTATATATTTAGGAAGAGTCTATTGACAAACGTTTGTCAATAGCACAAAGTCGGTAAAAATGCTATTGTCAAACGTTTGTCAATAGCACAAAGTCGGTAAAAATGTTATTGACAAACGTTTGTCAATAGCACAAACTCGGTAAAAATGCTATTGACAGACGTTTGTCAACAGCACAAACTCGGTAAAAATGCTATTGACAGACGTCTTTCAGATTTCAGAGTCGAAATGCGAAAATTGTTTTTCTTTTTATATTTCTTTTGTACATAATTGTAATTTTAGAAGGGCAGTTGTCGACTTATGCCATGGAAAAGTGCTCTGTACTTGTTAACCGCTTATTTATAAACATGTCAGGGAAAAGTGCGGGGAGGTTAACTGACCGGCTAGAATTGACCTAAATAGTGTTGATCAGGAGGATGTGGGTTCGAAACCTGGCGGCGTCGGCAGCATTCTTGCGTAACGATTGATCATGGGCCAACTGATTCAAGCAGGGCGGTTATCAATTTTTATAGAAAGCATGCGTATGTATATGTGTTAACCGTTTCCGTATAAGATTTTCTTGTGATTGTGGATAGACAAAGTGACCGGCTCGATATGACCTAAATAGTATTAATCAGGAGATCGTGGGTTCCATGCCTGCCAGGGTCACCAACATTCTTGCTCGGAGCTTGATCATGAATCCGCTGACATGTATGTGTTCACCGCTTCCGTGTAAGTCTGTCTTGGGAAATTATGGATAGGTAAATTGACCGGCTTGGTATGGCTTATAATGACCGGCTTGATATGACTTAATTAGTGTTGACTGGGCAGTAAACTCCAATACAGACAAACAAAACAGAAAATAAGAACTAGCTAAATTAACTTTTTATTACATACATGAGGCTCCAGATAAGACATGTGAAAACATACGATGTGGGTACTCATTAGAAGTACATTGATGAATCGCTTCTAATGAGTACCCACAGCATATGTTTGTCAATAGCATTTTTACCGAGTTTGTGCTATTGACAAACGTCTGTCAATAGCATTTTTACCGACTTTGTGCTATTGACAAACGTTTGTCAATAGCATTTTTACCGACTTTGTGCTATTGACAAACGTTTGTCAATAGACACTCCGATATATTTATTGTAAATGCTTGTATGTAATGTTTTGTTTTCTGCTGTTTTTATGTTTGGTCTGCTTATAGAGGGCCACTTGGTTGAATTGCTGTCTGTGCTAAATGTGCCAATCTCTTAAAATACTGTATAAATAAATTAAAATAAAATCATTTCTGCTACAAAGATAGATAGAGAGGTTTTATCGGACACCCACAGTCTGTGTTTATAAGAAATAATAATGGAAACAATTGATGCCGTTATATAACCCCCATTTTTCTCTATATATACGAATGGTTTGATTCAGAGTTTACCGGCCCTGTCAACACCATTTAGGTCGTGTCAAGCCGGTCAGTTTACAAAACCACAATTTTTCTGGGCACGTTTAACCAGGACAGTGCATAAATTTTCACCATTCACTTCTTGAATCTGTGGAAGAGAGAGCATGGCCTCATAAAATATTTCATGATCTCAATTAAAGATTGTTGCCGAATTCGGCGGGGATCGAAATCGAAACCTCCTGATTACCGGTCGACTGAGGCACCAAGGCCGGCGTCTCCTTGTGTGTGTTCTAAACATCTAATGCGGAAAAGGATGAACATTTCAATAAGCATGTTAACAATGTTTACGTTATGAGAAAATGTCTTTGGCGATTGATAACAGATCAACTGTCATAGATTGCAAGAATCGCTAGCTAGGGAAAAATATGCATCTGTTCTCTTTCAAGCGGAAGTGAAAATAAGATTATGTCTGGAATGATTCAAGCCGTCACAGGATACAGATCATCTGAGGACAAAGGTTAATGACGGTAGCAGAACGCTTGTCATTGACGGACTGGTTGCTTCATAAACAAGCAAGAGAGATGGATCGACTGTCAATATTCTTACACCTCTTTGCCTCATAGTATAACGAAGTGCCAGTTAGCGGATGCTTATGAACAGATAATGTAGATAATTATGAAAGGCGCTATATACAGACACTAAAGAAACAGGGGAAATGGTAATCAATACGATAACACTCCCGTGCGACATACTGCATTTTTCACAGCTCCAAAATGGCTACAAATCTGGTGAAAATTCGTGATATTTTTCTTATAAATGCTCAAAACATAGGCTGTGGGTGCTCGTTAGAATCGCCTCAATGAGGCGGTTCTAACGAGTACCCACAACCTATGTCTTGGAACAGAAATAACAAAAAATAATGTTTACCTCCGTGAGCTCCAGTTCTCTCTAAATAAAGTGGGGTTTAGTGGGGTCTTCATTTCACGGACTTGTTCATGTGAAGTGCGTTTGCAAAAGACAATATCTTATATCTTTTTAATCTTCTTCAGCGACCCCTTAATAACTTTGATAAACAGCTCAGAAGTTACAGAAGTCTGATCAGGGTCTACACTGTTTGCTAAAAATTTGGTTATTTGTTTGGCTTTGGTCATCACTCAATAAAGACACATCGAACCGGTAGTATAATTAACCACATTTCTCCCGGGAAGGCTTGCACATAAACGGTTAAGCAGTACAGTGCACCTCCTGTCGCCAGAAACTGCGAATCAGTGGAAGGTTAGGAAATTTCATGATCTATCGCCACGAAAGAATGTTGCCGACACGGAACACCAGTGGACGTACACCCGACTAGCTCAAAAAAGTTAGCAGGATGGCAGGACAGCAGGATGAAACATGTTAAGTTAGCAGGATGGCAGGACAGCAGGATGAAACATTAAGTTAGAAGGATGGCAGGACAGCAGGATGAATCATAATAAGTGAACAGGATGGCAGGACAGCAGGATGAAATATTAAGTCAGCAGGATGGCAGGACAGCAGGATGAAACTAATAATTGAGGAGGATGGAAGAGCAGCAGGATGAGAAATTGATCTGAATTTCAAAATCTATACAACCATGTTACTGGCACCTATAGCTATGTTAGAATCTAGAAATCAAATTTAGCCCATTCCCGTCTTTAAAGCGTACGGCCGCGAATACCCAATTTTCGTCCTGCCACAAATTCACCCAGATGAAAAATTGTTCCAAATCACAAAACTTTTACCATCATGTTGTAGCCAACAAAAGTCTATGTAAGAAAGTGGAAATGAAATTTGGCTCCTATCAGCGTTTAAAGCGCACGGCCGTGAAAATTCAATTTTCATCCTGCTGGAAATGCAACATTAATTTTCATCCTGCTGAACCTGTCAAGTTAGCATGATGTCAGCACAGCAGGTTGAGAAATTCTTCTGAATTTCAAAATATTTGCCACCATGTTGTAGGCACCTAAACACTATGTAAGAAACTAGAAATCAAATTAAGCCCTTTCCCGTCTTTAGAAGCGTACGGCCGCGGAAACCCAATTTTCGTCCTGCCACAAATACACCCAGATGAAAAACGGTTTCAAATCACAAAACTTTTACCATCATGTTGTATGCAACAAAAATCTATGTAAGAAATTAGAAATTAAATTTGGCTCCTATCAGCGATTAAAGCGTACGGCCGTGAAAACTCAATTTTCATCCTGCTGGAAATGCAACATTAATTTTCATCAAGTTAGCAGGATGGCAGCACAGCAGGATGAGAAATTCTTCTGAATTTCAAAATATTTACCACCATGTTGTAGGCATCTAAAAACTATGTAAGAAACTAGAAATCAAATTTAGCCCTTTCCAGTCTTTAAAGCGTACGGCCGCGAAAACCCATTTTTCGTCCTGCCACAAATTCACCCCGATGAAAAATTGTTTCAAAATCACAAAACATTTACCATCATGTTGTAGGCAACAAAAATATATGTAAGAAATTAGAAATTGAATTTGGCTCCCATTAGCGTTTAAAGCGTACAGCCGTGAAAACTCAATTTTCATCCTGCTGGAAATGCAACATCAATTTTCATCCTGCTGAACCTGTCAAGTTAGCAGGATGGCAGCACAGCAGGATGAGAAATTCTTCTGAATTTCAAAATATTTACCACCATGCTGTAGGCATCTAAAATATGTAAGAAACTAGAAATCAAATTTAGCTCTTTCCAGTCTTTAAAGCGTACAGCCGCGAAGACCCATTTTTCGTCCTGCCACAAATACACCCAGATGAAAAATTGTTTCAAATCACAAAACATTTACCATCATGTTGTAGGCAACAAAAATCTATGTAAGAAAGTGAAAATTAAATTTTGCTCCTATCAGCGTTTAAAGCGTACGGCCGTGAAAACTCAATTTTCATCCTGCTGGAAATGCAACATCAATTTTTATCCTGCTGAACCTGTCAAGTTAGCAGGATGGCAGCACAGCAGGATGAGAAATTCTTCTGAATTTCAAAATATTTACCACCATGTTGTAGGCATCTAAAAACTATGTAAGAAACTAGAAATCAAATTTAGCCCTTTCCAGTCTTTAAAGCGTACGGCCGCGAAAACCCATTTTCGTCCTGCCACAAATTCACCCCGATGAAAAATTGTTTCAAATAACAAAACATTTACCATCATGTTGTAGGCAACACAAATATATGTAAGAAATTAGAAATTAAATTTGGCTCCTATCAGCGTTAAAAGCGTACAGCCGTGAAAACTCAATTTTCATCCTGATGGAAATGCAACATCAATTTTCATCCTGCTGAACCTGTCAAGTTAGCAGGATGGCAGCACAGCAGGATGAGAAATTCTTCTGAAATTTCAAAATATTTACCATCATGTTGTAGGCATCTTAAAACTATGTAAGAAACTAGAAATCAAATTTAGCCCTTTCCCGTCTTTAAAGCGTACGGCCGCGAAAACCTATTTTTCGTCCTGCAGCAAATACACCCAGATGAATAATTGTTTCAAATCACAAAACATTTACCATCATGTTGTAGGCAACAAAAATCTATGTAAGAAAGTGGAAATTAAATTTGGCTCCTATCAGCGTTTAAAGCGTACGGCCGTGAAAACTCAATTTTCATCCTGCTGGAAATGCAACATCAATTTTCATCCTGCTGAACCTGTCAAGTTAGCAGGATGGGAACACAGCAGGATGAGAAATTCTTCTGAATTTCAAAATATTTACCACCATGTTGTAGGCATCTAAACACTCTGTAAGAAACTAGAAATCAAATTTAGCCCTTTCCCGTCTTCAAAGCGTACAGCCGCGAAAACCCATTTTTCGTCCTGCCACAAATTCACCCAGATGAAAAAGTGTTTCAAATCACAAAACATTTACCATCGTGTTGTAGGCAACAAAAATCTATGTAAGAAAGTGAAAATTAAATTTGGCTCCCATCAGCGTTTAAAGCGTACGGCCGTGAAAACTCAATTTTCATCCTGCTGGAAATGCAACATCAATTTTCATCCTGCTGAACCTGTCAAGTTAGCAGGATGGCAGCACAGCAGGATGAGAAATTCTTCTGAATTTCAAAGTATTTACCACCATGTTGTAGGCATCTAAACACTATGTAAGAAACTAGAAATCAAATTTAGCTCTTTCCCGTCTTTAAAGCGTACGGCCGCGAAAACCTATTTTTCGTCCTGCAGCAAATACACCAAGATGAACTAGAGCTGTCAGAGGATCTGACTATAGCCCCGCTTCAGCGCTGTCAGAGAAGAAAGTTATTTAAGCTGCAGAGAAAACAGTTATGAACAAGAAATAACTGTTGAAAATTTTACATTATCTGGAAAAACTCTAAGAGTTGTGAGCCCTTGTCCCTCATTTCAATGAGCATGACACATTACCAGAATGTCCATGTTTATACTAAATTTCATCTTCCATTTTTCAATGTTCAAAGGGTAATAACTCCTAAAGTAGGCAAATCAGAGTCAGGGTTCCTGCGCTCTGCACATTGTCTCATGGTGCTTTACACTTGTGTGAAGTGTCATGAAAATATCTCAAATGGTTTGTGAGTTATGGAGCCGACACAGTCAAAATTGCCTTTTTAAATGTTCAAAGGGCAATAACTCCTAAAGTAGGCAAACCAGAGTTATGGTTCCTGCACTCTGCACATCATCTCAAGGTGCTTTTCATTTATTTGAAGTTTCATGAAAATATCAGAAACGGTTATGGAGCGGACATAGTTAAAATTGCCATTTTTTTAATATTGAAAAGCCTATAACTGAAAAAGTAGACAATCCAGAGTTTGGGTTCCTGCGCTCTGCACACGTAATATGGTGCTTTACATTTGTGTGAAGTTTCATAAAATTATCTCAAACGGTTTTTGAGTTATCGAGCAAAGACGGCTAAAATTGATATTTTTCAATATTCAAAGGGAAATAACTCAAAAATTAGGCAATCCAGAGTTATGGTTCCTGCACTCTGCACACCATCTCATGGTGTTTAATGTTTGTGTGAAGTTTTATGAAAATATGTGAATGGGTTTTAAAGTTATGGAGCGGACACGAAAATTGTTAACAGACACAGACAGACACACAGACAGACACACAGAAAATACGAAAACCAGAGTTATGGTTCTTGCGCTCTGCACATTGTCTCATAGTGCTTAACATTTGTGTGAAGTTTCATGAAATTATCTCAAACGGTTTTCGAGTTATGAAGCGGACACTGTTAAAATTGCCATTTTTCAATGTTCAAAGGGCAATAACTCCAAAAATAAGCAATGCAGAGTTATGGTTTCTGCGCTCTGCACATCGTCTCATAGTGCTTAACATTTGTGTGAAGTTTCCTAAAAATATCTCAAACGGTTTTCGAGTTATGAAGCGGACACAATTAAAATTGCCATTTTTCAATGTTCAAAGGGCAATAACTCCAAAAGTAGGCAATCCACAGTTATAATTCCTTCGCTCTGCACATTGTCTTATGGTGTTTAACATTTGTGTGAAGTTTCATGAAAATATGTAAAGCAGATACAAAGTTATGGAGCCAACACAAATTAACGGAATCACGGAATTACGGAATTACGGAATTACGAAAAATGTTCAAAGGGCAATAACTCCAAAAGTAGGCAATCCACAGTTATAATTCCTTCGCTCTGCACATTGTCTTATGGTGTTTAACATTTGTGTGAAGTTTCATGAAAATATGTTAAGCAGATACAAAGTTATGGAGCCAACACAAATTAACGGAATCACGGAATTACGGAATGACAGAAGGACATGGCAAATCCAATATAGCCCCACTTTTTCAAAGCGGGGCTATAATAATTGTTTCAAATCACAAAACATTTACCATCATGTTGTAGGCAACAAAAATCTATGTAAGAAAATGAAAATTAAATTTGGCTCCTATCAGCGTTTAAAGCGTACGGCCGTGAAAACTCAATTTTCATCCTGCTGGAAATGCAACATCAATTTTCATCCTGCTGAACCTGTCAAGTTAGCAGGATGGCAGCACAGCAGGATGAGAAATTCTTCTGAATTTCAAAGTATTTACCACCATGTTGTAGGCATCTAAACACTATGTAAGAAACTAGAAATCAAATTTAGCCCTTTCCCGTCTTTAAGGCGTACGACCGCGAAAACTTATTTTTCGTCCTGCCACAAATACACCCAGATGAAAAATTGTTTCAAATCACAAAACATTTACCATCATGTTGTAGGCAACAAAAATCTATGTAAGAAAGTGAAAATTAAATTTGGCTCTTATCAGCGTTTAAAGCGTACGGCCGTGAAAACTCAATTTTCATCCTGCTGGAAATGCAACATCAATTTTCATCCTGCTGAACCTGTCAAGTTAGCAGGATGGCAGCACAGCAGGATGAGAAATTCTTCTGAATGTCAAAATATTTACCACCATGTTGTAGGCATCTAAAAACTATGTAAGAAACTAGAAATCAAATTTAGCCCTTTCCCGTCTTCAAAGCGTAAGGCCGCGAAAACCCATTTTTCGTCCTGCCACAAATTCACCCAGATGAAAAATTGTTTCAAATCACAAAACATTTACCATCATGTTGTAGGCAACAAAAATCTATGTAAGAAAGTGAAAATTAAATTTGGCTCCTATCAGCGTTTAAAGCGTCCGGCCGTGAAAACTCAATTTTCATCCTGCTGGAAATGCAACATCAATTTTCATCATGCTGAACCTGTCAAGTTAGCAGGATGGCAGCACAGCAGGATGAGAAATTCTTCTGAATTTCAAAATATTTACCACCATGTTGTAGGCATCTAAAAACTATGTAAAAAACTAGAAATCAAATTTAGCCATTTCCCGTCTTTAAAGCGTACGGCCGAGAAAACCTATTTTTCGTCCTGCAGGACATACACCCAGATGAATAATTGTTTCAAATCACAAAACATTTACCATCATGTTGTAGGCAACAAAAATCTATGTAAGAAAGTGGAAATTAAATTTGGCTCCTATCAGCGTTTAAAGCGTACGGCCGTGAAAACTCAAGTTTCATCCTGCTGGAAATGCAAAATCAATTTTCATCCTGCTGAACCTGTCAAGTTAGCAGGATGGCAGCACAGCTGGATGAGAAATTCTTCTGAATGTCAAAATATTTACCACCATGTTGAGGCATCTAAAAACTATGTAAGAAACTAGAAATCAAATTTAGCCCGTTCCCGTCTTTAAAGCGTACGGCCGCGAAAACCCATTTTTCGTCCTGCAGCAAATACACCCAGATGAAAAATTGTTTCAAATCACAAAACATTTACCATCATGTTGTAGGCAACAAAAATCTATGTAAGAAAGTGGAAATTAAATTTGGCTCCTATCAGCGTTTTAAGCGTACGGCCGTGAAAACTCAATTTTCATCCTGCTGGAAATGCAACATCAATTTTCATCCTGCTGAACCTGTCAAGTTAGCAGGATGGCAGCACAGCAGGATGAGAAATTCTTCTGAATGTCAAAATATTTACCACCATGTTGTAGGCATCTAAAAACTATGTAAGAAACTAGAAATCAAATTTAGCCCTTTCCCGTCTTTAAAGCGTACGGCCGCGAAAACCCATTTTTCGTCGTGCCACAAATTCACCCCGATGAAAAATTGTTTCAAATCACAAAACATTTACCATCATGTTGTAGGCAACAAAAATCTATGTAAGAAAGTGAAAATTAAATTTGGCTCCTATCAGCGTTTAAAGCGTACGGCCGTGAAAACTCAATTTTCATCCTGCTGGAAATGCAACATCAATTTTCATCCTGCTGAACCTGTCAAGTTAGCAGGATGGCAGCACAGCAGGATGAGAAATTCTTCTGAATTTCAAAATATTTACCACCATGTTGTAGGCATCTAAAAACTATGTAAAAAACTAGAAATCAAATTTAGCCCTTTCCCGTCTTTAAAGCGTACGGCCGCGAAAACCTATTTTTCGTCCTGCAGCAAATACACCCAGATGAATAATTGTTTCAAATCACAAAACATTTACCATCATGTTGTAGGCAACAAAAATCTATGTAAGAAAGTGAAAATTCAATTTGGCTCCTATCAGTGTTTAAAGCGTACGGCCGTGAAAACTCAAGTTTCATCCTGCTGGAAATGCAACATCAATTTTCATCCTGCTGAACCTGTCAAGTTAGCAGGATGGCAGCACAGCAGGATGAGAAATTCTTCTGAATGTCAAAATATTTACCACCATGTTGTAGGCATCTAAAAACTATGTAAGAAACTAGAAATCAAATTTAGCCCTTTCCCGTCTTTAAAGCGTACGGCCGCGAAAACCCATTTTTCGTCCTGCAGCAAATACACCCAGATGAAAAATTGTTTCAAATCACAAAACATTTACCATCATGTTGTAGGCAACAAAAATCTATGTAAGAAAGTGGAAATTAAATTTGGCTCCTATCAGTGTTTTAAGCGTACGGCCGTGAAAACTCAATTTTCATCCTGCTGGAAATGCAACATCAATTTTCATCCTGCTGAACCTGTCAAGTTAGCAGGATGGCAGCACAGCAGGATGAGAAATTCTTCTGAATTTCAAAATATTTACCACCATGTTGTATGCGTCTGAAAACTATGTAAGAAACTAGAAATCAAATTTAGCCTTTTCCCGTCTTTAAAGCGTACGGCCGCGAAAACCCATTTTTCGTCCTGTCACAAATTCACCCAGATGAAAAATTGTTTCAAATCACAAAATTTTTACCAAATATCAAAGACTTGGGCCTTGTGGTTTCAGAGAAGAAGATTTTCAAAGATGCTCCCTATATAATCCTCTGTAAAACCAAAGGGCCCAGGGCGGGGGCATTTTTGGTCCCAGAACAATAATTTGAACAATCTTGTGGGGTTCCACTAGATGAAGCTTCAAACCAAATATCATAGACATAGGCCTTGTGGTTTAAGAGAAGATTTGTTTGATTTGAGGTTTAACGTCCCCGTCAACACTGTAAAGGTCATTTTGGAGACGTTGCTTCCAATTTTGTGGGACTTTTCCCGACATTGAGATGATATGACATCTAAAGCCCTGTCGCCCAATGAAACCAATAGGGTTTATTAGCATGGACGGTCCGCCTCGCACCGCGGTTCCTGGACAGGCTTAGATCCTCTAAACGGTTTACCAGTACTAGTGTGCGGGCCGGATTCAGCTCTGCGTGTAAGCATCATGCATTTCTTCAAGCCCCTATGGGCGGGGGTTTCAGAGAAGAAGAGTTTTTAACTTTTCGGTGAAAAAAAATCTATTTTTGGCTCCTGTGACCTAGATGTGCAACGGACCGGAACCATTTGAACAACATTGAAAGGGAACCACCTAAGGATCATTTCACTGAAATTTTGTCAAAATCCGATCACTGGTTTAAGAGATGTCGTTTGAAGAAATTGTTTACGGACGGACGGACGGACGCATGGAGGGTAAGAATACAGCAGAGAAGATAGTATAGAAAAAAGAGAGATTAAAAAACCTGGAGATAGAAGAAGAAGAACAGTTTTCTCCCATAAAGCGAATTCAAACATTTTAACTGTAAATATGAAACATAAAAAACAAAATCGCATTGGAGCGCTCGACTGCGCACGTGCGCAGGTGGGCGATTGTATGCGACCTGTATGATTATATCAATTTGTACTAACTACGTTGTCGGCCCCCGCCCATAGGGGCTTGAAGAAATATATAGGCTGCATGATGCTTCCACGCAGAGCTGAATCCGGCCCGCACTGGTAAACCTCTTAGAGGATCTAAGCCTGTCCAGGAAAGGCGGTGCGAGGCGAGGGTCCATGCTAATAAACCCTATTGGTTTCATTGGGCGACAGGGCTTGAGATGTCATTTCATCTAAATATCGGGTAAAAGTCCAACAAAATTGGAAGCAACGTCTCCAAAATAACCTTTACAGTGTTGACGGGGACGTTAAACCTCAAATCAAACAAACAAAACTAACTACGTTGCTAACGAGATCGGCGCAAGTTGTCTCGGGCCCCCAAATGGCCAGGTAGGAATACACATTCCTCCTATGGTGCCTTCCTTCACGTAGGACGAGATAATAATTTGTACAATCTTGGTAGAGGTCCACTAGATGAAGCTTCATATCAAATATCAAAGACCTAGGCCTTCTGGTTTCAGACGAAGTTTTTTTCCCTAATTTTCCCCTTTTGGTTGCCATGGCATCCAGAGTTCTGCATAGAATGGAATTCTTTAAACAAGTCAGAGAGGACTACCCAAGGATCATTTCAGCCAATTTGGGTCAAAATCTGTTGAGCGGTTTAGAAGGAGATCTCTTATTATTAAAGAAATTGTGGACGGACGGAAGTACGGACCTACAGACGGATGTCGACGGAAGGTGACTGATCACAAAAGCCCCCCCCCCCCCAGGTGCCTTCGGCTCAGGCGAGCTAAGTATCAGAATTCAGGGGTTTGTAGCATGACATTCCTGTCTTCTGCATTACTGAATTATTTATTTTATCTTCATTTATTTATTTAGATGCATTTATCTGTACTTATGGATTATAAATTCATTATATTAGCTTTATGATTTCATTTATTCATTTATGAATAAGTTTGCTTTTTTATAATATTATATTATTTACTTTTTTTCATTTATTTGCCAATCAACATAGCTTTCAACTTTTTTTTAGCTATTTGTTCACTTTTTTCATTTAATTCTTGATATTTATTTTTTTACTTATTCAATTATTCATTTACTTACATGTACTTAATTTTTAAGAGGAATCAGAAAAACAAGAAAGACATGCTACAAGTTCACAAAGTAACTGAAAAGAAACCCAATCAGAGAAACAAACAAGAGGACCAAGATGGTCCTGTATCGCTCACCTGAGCTGACAGATTCAAAGTTTCAGGAAGTGCCAAACTTAACTGAAGGATTTATGGGAGGACAAGGTGACGACGGGGTCAGCATTTTCTGCAAATCAAGTAGAATGTAACTCTATGATATATAGGCTGACCTCACCGGTTTTCAAACTCATTCAAGCTTTTATTCCTGACTTGCTAAGAAGCTCCGGTATAAACTGAAGGGGCTAGGGTGATGACAATTTCAAAAATAAGCAATTAACTGCTGCAATCAAAGGAATGTTACTCTATGATAAAAAAAACTCAAGAGTTTTCAAACTCCTCCGAGCTTTTCTGCCTGACTTACTTGTTTGTAAGTTTCATGAAGATCCGATCAAAACAGAAGGGGCAGCAGTGATGACAAGGTCGAAAATAGACATTTTCAGCAATCAAAGGCACGTAATTCTATGATAAATGTGCCGACTTGACCAGTATTCGAGCTCATCCGAGGTTTTATTCCCTACCACCTTACATATAAGTTTCAGAACGATCTGATCAAAACTGAAGGAGCTATGGTGATGACAAGGTCAATATTTAGCATTTTCAGCAATCGAAGGGATGTAACTCTATGATAAATGGGCCGACTTGGTCGGTTTTCGAACTCATCCGAGGTTTCTTCCTCAGCCACCTGACATATAAGTTTCAGAAAGATCCGATCAAAACTGAAGAGGCTACGGTGATGACAAGGTCGAAAATCTACTTTTTCAGCCATGAAAGAGACATAACTCTATGAAAAATGGTCCGCCTTGGCCAGTTTTCGAACTCGTCCGAGATTTTATCCCTAGCCACCTTACATATAAGTTTCAGAAAGATCCTGTCAAAACTGAAGAGGCTACGGTGATGACAAAGTCACAAGTCGACATTTTCAGCAATCAAAGGGACGTAACTCTATGATAAATGGGCCAACTTGACCTGTATTCGAACTCATCCAAAGTTTTATCCCCAGCCACCTCACGTATAAGTTTCAGAAAGATCCGAATACAACTGAAGGGGCTACGGTGATGACAAGGTCAAAAATCTACATTTTCAGCCATCAAAGGGACATAACTCTATGATAAATGGGCCAACTTGGCCGGTTTACGAATTCATCCGAGGTTTCATCCCCAGCCACCTTACATATAAGTTTCAAAAAGATCCGATCAAAACTCAAGGGGCTACGGTGATAGAGAGGTCAAAAATCGACATTTCAGCAACCAAAGGGACGTAACTCTATGATAAATGGGCCAACTTAGCCGATATTTGAACTCATCTGAGGGTTTATCCCCAGCCACTTTACATATAAGTTTCAGAAAGGTCCGATGAAAACTGAAAGGGCTACGGTGATGACAAGGTCAAAAATAGGCATTTTCAGCAATCAAAGGGACGTTACTCTATGAAAAATAGGTCGAGTTGGCTGGTTTTCGAACACTTTCAAGATTTTATCCCAAGCCACCATACGCATAAGTTGCAGAAAGATCCGATCAAAACTGAAGGGGCTACGGTGATGACAAGGTCAAAAATCTGCATTTTCAGCAATCAAAGGGACATAACTCTATGATAAATGGGCCAACTTCGCTGGTTTTCGAACTCATCTGAGATTTTATCCCAAGTCACCTTACATATAAGTTTCAGAAAGATCCGATCAAAACTGAAGGCGCTACGGTGATGACAAGCATTTTACCATTGTATGTCTATGGGACCTTGTGGTTGCCATAGCAACTAAAGTTTTCGTGCGATTTTGAAAGAAAGCTTATGCCATAATGCCCCACCAGAGGCATGCTACAGACGAGAACTGATTGAGATTAGCCTGCAGGCTGCAGATATATAGCTGCTCAAAAATGTGGACGGATGGACGACGGACGGACGGACGACGGACGACCCTCTATTCTATAAGCTCCCTTGGGGCCTTCGGCCCAGGTGAGCTAAAAATGCAGGTTTAAGAATTTGAACGAAACTATCTCAAAGACACTTCCATTGGGAGAGATATATTTGCAATATATCCCAATACCGAAAGTGCGGGACCATTCATTCAAAGGGTATAGGGACACAAGCGTGTTTTGACCTTTTGAGTAGTAGTTTCATATTATAATTTAAAAATATCCATTTTATTTCTTGATATACATTTGGGTACGCATTGAATTATTACATAGGCCTGTTGGCCCACGCCCTTCGGGGCTTGATGAAATAGATTGGGTTGCATGATAGTTCCACGCAGAGCTGAGACTACTGGTAAACTACTATGAGGTCCTAAGCCTGCCCAGGAAAGTGGTGCGAGTCGGACCATCCATGCATAAAAGCCATATTGGTTTCATTTGGCGGCAGGGCTTGAGAAGTCATCTCAGAGTCGAGCACATTACCAAAACACGCCTATTTACATACATTTGAAAACTTTAACACTAAAAAAAAAAAAAGATTTAAGAAAAAAAAAATGAAATTTTCCTTATTTCTGCTCCAAATATTGACTGTTGGATCTCGTTAGAAATGCCTCGATAATATGGTTCTAATAATTACCCCCAGTCAATATTTTAAAGCAAACATATTACGGGTGCTCTTTTGAACTGCCCCAATGAGGCGGTTCTAAGGAGCACCCCAATATTTGTTTTTGCTTTCAAAAATAAAACTGTTGATGCTCTTAATAACATCCTCGAAGAGATGGTTCTAAGACTTCCCCACGGGGCCCCTCATATGTGTTACATGTTTAAGGGGATTTAAACTCTTTGATGCGGTCATTGGGCATCTAAGTGGCGAAGCAAGGGCAACAACACTTTCCAAATGAGATAGCCCGCAAAAAAAAATAAATAAATAAAATAAAATAAAATAAATAAATAACAGCCAAAACAAACGACAATAATAAAATAAATAAATAATAAAAATAAAAACATTTCTGTCATCTGTGCGAGTCGGCCCGTCCATGTTTAAAAACCATATTGGTTTCATTGGGCGGCAGGGCTTGAGATGTCATTTCATCTCAATGTCGGGTAAAAGTCCGTCAAAATGGGAAGCAACGTCTCCAAAATAACCATTACAGTGTCGACTTGAAAGTTAAACCTCAAATAAAATAATCACCACAGACATTCTTTTTTAATATAATTTATTATGGCGCGATAAGCAACGGCGTCGACTCTCACGCTAGCGACCCGTGTTCGAATCTGGATTTTTCCATGTTTTTGTTTTTTTTATTTTTTACCTCTACTTATTGCTTTTTATTTCTTTGTTTGTTTGATTTGAGGTTAAACGTCCCCGTCAACACTGTAAAGGTCATTTTGGAGACGTTGATTCCAATTTTGTGGGACTTTTACCCGACATTGAGATGAAATGACTTCTCAAGCCCTGTCGCCCAATGAAACCAATAGGGTTTATTAGCATGGACAGTCCGCCTCTCACCGCGGTTCCTGGACAGGCTTAGATCCTCTAAGCGGTTTACCAGTACTAGTGTGTGGGCCGGATTCAGCTCTGCGTGGAAGCATCATGCAGCCCATATATTTCTTCAAGCCCCTATGGGCGGGGGCGACTTTTTATTTCTTATGCATCATTATGTTTACATACGCTGATACACATCATTTTTCTTTCTTTTTGCCAACTTTTTCACAAGCCTAAACGGATTTAGTGACTGAGTTTGCTTTACATCAAATGTGATTTTATTTAAAGTTTTACGTCCCCATTGGGGCTTAAAGAAAAAGATGGGTCGGGCTGCATGATGCTTCCACGCAGAGCTGGAACTTACCACACACGAGTACTAGTAAACTACTTAGAGGATCTAAGCCTGTCCAGGCAAAGCTGTGCAAATCGGGCTGTCCATGCTCATAAACCCTATTGGTTTCATTGGGCGACAGGGCTTGAGATGTCATTTCATCTCAATGTCCGGTATAGACGATTTTTCACGAGTGGTCATTTCATATGAAATTTATGAAACGAGCCTTTGGCGAGTTTCATAAATTTCATATGAAATGACCACGAGTGAAAGATTCTGTTTATCATATGACCACTTTAAATTGGATTTTATCGCCTTTTTATCTGACAATTTGAAAAAAAATGCATGGTTGACATGGACGTCGACATGACGTTACTTAATCCCGCCAAAGTGTTATAACACGTGTGGTCATACGATTTTTATTACACGACGTTATCCACTGCTTATCAACAACGTCATATGATTAAAAAACGTTTAATAATATTGCATAACAGCAGGAAGAAGATTGTGTTTTCACAGTCGTACGCTTTAAACGCTGATAGGAGCCAAATTTAATTTCTATTTTCTTACATAGATTTTTGTTGCCTACAACATGGTGGTAAATATTTTGAAATTCAGAAGAATTTCTCATCCTGCTGTGCTGCCATCCTGCTAACTTGACAGTTTCAGCAGGATGAAAATTGATGTAGCATTTCCAGCAGGATGAAAATTAAGTTTTCACGGCCGTACGCTTTAAACGCTAATAGGAGCCAAATTTAATTTTCGATTTCTTACATAGATTTTTGTTGCCTACAACATGATGGTAAATGTTTTGTGATTTGAAACAATTTTTCATCTGGGTGTATTTGTGGCAGGACGAAAAATGGGTCTTCGCGGTCGTACGCTTTAAAGACAGGAAAGAGCTAAATTTGATTTCTAGTTTCTTACATATTTTTAGATGCCTACAACATGGTGGTAAATATTTTGAAATTCAGAAGAATTTCTCATCCTGCTGTGCTGCCATCCTGCTAACTTGACAGGTTCAGCAGGATGAAAATTGATGTTGCATTTCCAGCAGGATGAAAATTGAGTTTTCACGGCTGTACGCTTTAAACGCTGATAGCAGCCAAATTTAATTTTCACTTTCTTTCATAGATTTTTGTTGCCTACAACATGACGATAAATGTTTTGTGATTTGAAACAATTTTTCATCTGGGTGTATTTGTTGCAGGACGAAAAATAGGTTTTCGCGGCCGTACGCCTTAAAGACGGGAAAGGGCTAAATTTGATTTTTAGTTTCTAACATAGTTTTTAGATGCCTACAACATGGTGGTAAATATTTTGAAATTCAGAAGAATTTCTCATCCTGCTGTGCTGCCATCCTGCCAACTTGACAGGTTCAGCAGGATGAAAATTGTGTTGCAATTCCAGCAGGATGAAAATTGAGTTTTCACGGCTGTACGCTTTAAACGCTGATAGAAGCAAAATTTAATTTTCACTTTCTTACATAGATTTTTGTTGCCTACAACATGATGGTTAATGTTTTGTAATTTGAAACAACTTTTCATCTGGGTGTATTTGTGGCAGAACGAAAATTGGGTTTTGCGGCCGTACGCTTTAAAGACGGGAAAGGGCTAAATTTGATTTCTAGTTTCTTACATAGTTTTTAGGTGCCTACAACATGGTGGTTAAATATTTTGAAATTCAGAAGAATTTCGCATCAAGCTGTGCTGCCATCCTGCTAACTTGACAGGTTTAGCAGGATGAAAATTGATGTTGCATTTCCAGCAGGATGAAAATTGAGTTTTCACGGCCGTACGCTTTAAACGCTGACAGGAGCCAAATTTAATTTTCTATTTCTTACATAGATTTTTGTTGCCTACAACATGATGGTAAATGTTTTGTGATTTGAAACAATTTTTCATCTGGGTGAATTTGTGGCAGGAAAAAAAAATGGGTTTTCGCGGCCGTACGCTTTAAAGACGGGTAAGGGCTAAATTTGATTTCTAGTTTCTTACATAGTTTTTAGATGCCTACAACATGGTGGTAAATATTTTGAAATTCAGAAGAATTTCTCATCCTGCTGTGCTGCAATCCTGCTTACTTGACAGGTTCAGCAGGATGAAAATTGATGTTGCATTTCCAGCAGGATGAAAATTGAGTTTTCACGGCTGTACGCTTTAAACGCTGATAGGAGCCAAATTTAATTTTCACTTTCTTTCAAAGATTTTTGTTGCCTACAACATGATGGTAAGTGTTTTGTGATTTGAAACAATTTTTCATCTGGGTGAATTTGTGGCAGGACGAAAAATGGGTTTTCGCGGCCGTACGCTTTAAAGACGGGTAAGGGCTAAATTTGATTTCTAGTTTCTTACATAGTTTTTAGATGCCTACAACATGGTGGTAAATATTTTGAAATTCAGAAGAATTTCTCATCCTGATGTGCTGCCATCCTGCTGACTTGACAGGTTCAGCAGGATGAAAATTGATGTTGCATTTCCAGCAGGATGAAAATTGAGTTTTCACGGCCGTACCCTTTAAACGCTGACAGGAGCCAAATTTATTTTTCATTTTCTTACATAGATTTTTGTTGCCTACAACATGATGGTAAATGTTTTGTGATTTGAAACAATTTTTCATCTGGGTGAATTTGTGGCAGGACGAAAAATGGGTTTTCGAGGCCGTACGCTTTAAAGACGGGAAAGGGCTAAATTTGATTTCTAGTTTCTTACATAGTTTTCAGATGCCTACAACATGGTGGTAAATATTTTGAAATTCAGAAGAATTTCTCATCCTGCTGTGCTGCCATCCTGCTAACTTGACAGGTTCAGCAGGATGAAAATTGATGTTGCATTTCCAGCAGGATGAAAATTGAATTTTCTCTGCTGTACGCTTTAAACGCTGATAGGAGCCAAATTTATTTTTCACTTTCTTTCAAAGATTTTTGTTGCCTACAACATAATGGTAAATGTTTTGTGATTTGAAACAATTTTTCATCTGGGTGAATTTGTGGAATGGACGAAAAATGGGTTTTTGCGGCCGTACGCTTTAAAGACGGGTAAGGGCTAAATTTGATTTCTAGTTTCTTACATAGTTTTTAGAAGCCTACAACATGGTGGTAAATATTTTGAATTTCTCATCCTGCTGTGCTGCCATCCTGCTAACTTGACAGGTTCAGCAGGATGAAAATTGATGTTGCATTTCCAGCAGGATGAAAATTGAGTTTTCACGGCCGTACGCTTTAAACGCTGACAGGAGCCAAATTTAATTTTCACTTTCTTACATAGATTTTTGTTGCCTACAACATGATGGTAAATGTTTTGTGATTTGAAACAATTTTTCATCTGGGTGAATTAGTGGCAGGACGAAAAATGGGTTTTCGCGGCCGTACGCTTTAAAGTCAGGAAAGGGCTAAATTTGATTTCTAGTTTCTTACATAGTTTTCAGATGCCTACAACATAGTGGTAAATATTTTGAAATTCAGAAGAATTTCTCATCCTGCTGTGCTGCCATCCTGCTAACTTGACAGGTTCAGCAGGATAAAAATTGATGTTGCATTTCCAGCAGGATGAAAATTGAGTTTTCACGGCTGTACGCTTTAAACGCTGATAGGAGCAAAATTTAATTTTCACTTTCATTCATAGATTTTTGTTGCCTACAACATGATGGTAAACGCTTTGTAATTTGAAACAACTTTTCATCTGGGTGTATTTGTGGCAGAACGAAAATTGGGTTTTGCGGCCGTACGCTTTAAAGACGGGAAAGGGCTAAATTTGATTTCTAGTTTCTTACATAGTTTTCAGATGCCTACAACATGGTGGTAAATATTTTGAAATTCAGAAGAATTTCTCATCCTGCTGTGCTGCCATCCTGCTAACTTGACAGGTTCAGCAGGATGAAAATTGATGTTGCATTTCCAGCAGGATGAAAATTGAGTTTTCACGGCTGTACGCTTTAAACGCTGATAGGAGCCAAATTTAATTTTCACTTTCTTTCAAAGATTTTTGTTGCCTACAACATGATGGTAAATGTTTTGTGATTTGAAACAATTTTTCATCTGGGTGAATTTGTGGCAGGACGAAAATGGGTTTTCGCGGCCGTACGCTTTAAAGACGGGTAAGGGCTAAATTTGATTTCTAGTTTCTTACATAGTTTTTAGATGCCTACAACATGGTGGTAAATATTTTGAAATTCAGAAGAATTTCTCATCCTGCTGTGCTGCCATCCTGCTTACTTGACAGGTTCAGCAAGATGAAAATTGATGTTGCATTTCCAGCAGGATTAAAATTGAGTTTTCACGGCTGTACGCTTTAAACGCTGATAGGAGCAAAATTTAATTTTCACTTTCATTCATAGATTTTTGTTGCCTACAACATGATGGTAAATGTTTTGTAATTTGAAACAATTTTTCATCTGGGTGTATTTGTGGCTTGACGAAAAATAGGTTTTCGCGGCCGTACGCCTTAAAGACGGGAACGGGCTAAATTTGATTTCTAGTTTCTTACATAGTTTTTAGATGCCTACAATATGGTTGTAATTATTTTGAAATTCAGGAGAATTTCTCATCCTGCTGTGCTGCCATCCTGCTAACTTGACAGGTTCAGCAGGATGAAAATCGGTGTTGCACTTCCAGCAGGATGAAAATTGAGTTTTCACGGCCGTACGCTTTAAACGCTGATAGGAGCCAAATTTAATTTTCACTTTCTTACATAGATTTTTGTTGCCTACAACATGATGGTAAAAGTTTAGTGATTTGAAACAATTTTTCATCTGGGTGAATTTGTGGCAGGACGAAAATTGGGTTTTCGCGGCCGTACGCTTTAAAGACGGGAAGGGAATAAATTTGATTTCTAGTTTCTAACATAGCTATAGGTGCCAATTACATTGTTGTATATATTTTGAAATTCAGAACAAGTTCTCATCCTGCTATTCTTCCATCCGCCTAAATTATTAATTTCATCCTGCTGTCCTGCCATACTGCTGACTTAATATTTCATCCTGCTGTCCTGCCATCCTGTTCACTTATTATGTTTCATCCTGCTGTCCTGCCATCCTGCTAACTTAATGTTTCATCCTGCTGTCCTGCCATCCTGCTAACTTAACATGTTTCATCCTGCTGTCCTGCCATCCTGCTAACTTTGTCGAGCCCACCCGACTTAGCCACCGAGGCCCGCTTGCGTAAAGTTTTGTGCTTGTTTTGGAGTTTAAAGGCCCAGTCAACACTATTAGGTCATATCGAGCCGATCAGTTTGCCTATCCACACTTTTCCTAGACAGGCTTATTCGTAAGCGGTTAGCCAATACAGTGCACATTCTTTCGCCATGCAGAAACTGAAAACTACCCTCAAGGGAGAGAATGGCCGTAGAAAAGCTTTCATGGCCAATCTCCACGAAAACATGTTGACGACCCAGGCAGGTATCGAATCTGCGTTCTCCTAATCACCAGTCAAACGCGCGTCCGACTGAGCTACCGAGGCTGGCGTCTGCTTGCGTAAAGTATAGGGATTGTTTGAAATCTTTACAATCATTAGTTAAACTGACCAGAAAATCTTAAAACGCTTAAAATGGTGATGGACCTTTCCAAAGCCGTTAGATGAATGATTCTATTTGTCATTATGGGTTAACTAAATTTAACCCATATGTGACAATGAAATCTTCCACCTAGTATATTTTCAAACATAGGGTTGTCAAGTTTGTTTTGTTTGAGGTAAGTTGTACAAAATGTAAGTACTTTAGGCAAACAATGTAGGCCCAGATCAGACGCCGCAGACTGGGGCGCTAGGCATTCGTGTGTTTTACATTACGAGTCACTTTGCTTATGTAAACAAAGTCATACGGTCATTAACCCACTGCATGCGGGAAACGCCTAAAGGGGCACCTTGGCAAACAGTGCAGGCCCAGATCAGAACGCGGCGTCTGATCAGGGCCTGCTTTATTTGTTAACAGAATTTTCCGTCAAAACTGGAATGAAAACGAAAAAAAAAAAAAAAAAAAAAATAGGTCTGACGTACACCCCTTATATGGTAAATAGACTTGCCCAACATATAGCTATGTAAGAGTCCACTAGTATAGTGGGTTAATAACCCATAATTACAGTGAAAAAGCTATTAAGACCAGCTAAAACTAAGATTACGTACATCAAAGATACTTTATTTCTTTGTGTTTTCTACACCCATGTCTTCTGGTAGTTTGTTAATTTTTGTTGCGCTTTAAAATACGTCCACTTCAACACTATAAAAGGTCATTTTGGAGACGTTGCTTCCGGTTGTGTGGGACTTTTACCCGACATTTAACATTGGACATCTCAAGCCTAACCACACAAAGAAACCGCCAGGGCTTCAGAAGCGGTCGTACTCGCACCACTTTTCCTGGGCAGGCTTTGACCTAAGCAGTTTACCAGTAAAGTTAGGTCGGTTTCAGCTCTGCGATGAAGCACCATGCCTTTCCCCAATGGGCGTGGCGCGTCATCTGGTAAAAAATAAAAAATAACACGTTTTAGACTTTTCGAAAGTGGTCTTAAAAGACAGCTTTTGAACAGTCCTAAAGGTGGTCTTAATATAGGAATTTGACAGAATCTTTCATCTAATAACATTTCCAGCATAATGGGTTGTCTGGTTCATTGTATCTATTGTAACTTTAAGACAAATCCCTTAAATTAAGGCCAATAGTGCAGGCCCTGATCTGACACCGCGTTCTGTGGCATCCGATCTGGGTCTACACTGTTTATCAATGCCTAGTTTTACAAAGGCTCAAGCGAACTGCGTCTCCGCGGAGACAACAAGAGCATCACTGTAGGTTTAAGTCCCTTTTCTCCTGAATTGGCTGCTACAAGAATCTCTCCATATTAAGAAAAAAAAAGCTGCGGGATATTTTCGTCAGAATCACAGAAACCACCTAAGAACATCTTTATACAGCTGAAACGCCGGTGGAATGGAACTACTTAAAGAAACTGGAATCACCTTCAGGGGAGGCAACTCTTTCAAAAATACCTTTGTCTCCTTTATCAATACGGATCTACTCTTCTTGGGTATACCCATTTTCGGTGGGGCACACTTTACAAGAGATCGTACAGGAAGTCAAACAAGAGTTGTCAGAAGACAACATAGCTCGCCTTTGGGGGCCTAAGATGGATGAGGGCAAGCTATCAATTTTTTTTCTTCTGTAAAAAAAGCCCAACAGACTGCAGCCTAATCATCCTGTTTTCAAGCCTTTCCACTGTAAAAAAAGATGAAAAAGAAACCTATATTTAATAAAAAAAAAATCTACAAACTTCCAAGTTATAACAAGGCATTACAGACGATACAAATCCCCTCGTGCAAGACAAATTAAAAAAAGCCTAGCCTAGCATTTGTGTAAAAATACATTATATCCATCAATAACTGTAGGTACTTAAGAGTGATGACAAAGTTTTTCTAAAAATTGCCACAGTGAACTTCACTTTGAGCCCCAGGCCCTTAAAGTTGAGCTGACTCGAGATATTATTATACCCAACATTTGTATGAAGTAATCTTTAATTCCATCAATAAATGTGGGCACTACAGCAATGATCAAGTTTTTCTAAAAATAGCCACAGTGACCTTGACCTTCAGTCCCTGACCCAGAAAGTCAAAGTCACTCAAGATATCATCATACCAAACATTTGTGTCAAGTTATATTAAATTCCATCAATTAATGAAGGCGCAAGAGCGATGACAAAGTTTTTCTAAAAATAGCCACAGTCACCTTGACCTTCAGCCCCAGACCCTCAAAGTCGAACTCGCTCGAGATATCATCATACCCAACATTTGTGTAAAGTTATATTAAAATCCATCCATAAATATAGGCACTAGGGTGATCACAAAGTTTTTCTAATAATAGCCACAGTGACCTTGACCTTCAGCCTCAGATCCTGAAAGTCGAACTCGCTCGAGATATCATCATACCCAACATTTGTGTAAAGTTATATTAAAATCGATCCATAAATGATGGCGCTAGAGCGATCACAAAGTTTTTCTAAAAATAGCCACAGTGACCTTGACCTTCAGCCCCGGAATCTGAAAGTCAAAGTCACTCGAAATATCATCATACCCAATATTTGTGTGAAGTTATATTAAAATACATCCATAAATAAAGGCGCAAGAGCGATGAAAAAGATTTTCAAAAAATAGACATAGTGACCTTGACCTTCAGCCCCAGACCCTGAAAGTCGAACCCGCTAGAGATATCATCATACCCAACATTTGTGTGAAGTTATATTAAAATCCATCATTAAATTAAAGTGCAAGAGCGATGGCGTTTTTTTCTAAAAATGGCCACAGTGACCTTGACCCCGTGACCAGGAAAGTAGTGACCTTGACCTTAAGCCCCGGACCCTGAAAGTCAAAGTCACTCGAGATATCATTATACCCAACATTTCAGTGAAGTTATATTAAAATCCATCAATAAATGAAGGCGCTAGAGCGATGACAATGTTTTTCTAAAAATAGGCACAGTGACCTTGACCTTGAGCCCCAGACCCGCTATGTTTTTAAAGAGAAAAAAGAAAAGAAAGAGAAACAAACAAACCAAAAAAAAAAAAAACATGCCTCCCCCGGGATTTGAATTCACGCAGCTTGCAGGTAAACTTTAACACAGGGAAATAAGGGAGGTAATACAGAGGAAAATCTTAACTTCTCAAAAAGTCCAATTTAAGCCAAAAAACCTGAAAAATGAAGTTCAATGATAATGTTAAATATTGTTTTATTACCAATTGTTAATTATATATTCAAAAAAAAACGTGTAAAACATCACATATAAGAGCTTGCAGGTAAACTTTAACCAAATGCGGACGCCGACGCTGACGCCGACGCCGATGCCGACGCTGACGCCGACGCCGGACGCCCGGGGGTATGGCAATAGCTCCCCCTTACTTTCGTAAGGCGAGCTAAAGATGATCTCCCTTGAAAAAAAGTGGCGGGCAATAAGTGAGGTGTAAATATGTCCTTAAACAGAGCAGCTGAATTCATGCATTATCAACTAAGAAATGACAGATTATAACACCAGGCAGATGAGTGTGTCCAAATATGATTTACTGCCATTTATAATTAAAGCTCTCAAGCCGTGTCAAACGAAAGGGCGTCTTAAGACAACTGCGCTCAGCGAAGCTCCGATCAAATCAGACTGTGTATAAGCTCGGTTAAAATGAAGACTTCTCTGTTTGCATGAGTATTCATGTATGGCACAGGAAAGACTTTGATCAGACTGCGCTGATGTAAAACTGCCTTTTGTTTTGAGTTTAATGGCCCAGTCAACACTATTTTAGGTCATGATGAGCCGGTCAGTTTTCCTAACCACACCTTACTTGGGCAGGCTTATAAATAACCGATTAACCTGTACAGTACATTTTTTTTCGCTAGCAACTGACAACTGCCCATCTTGAATCAGCGGAAGTGGGTACAAGAGAAATACCGTAGAAAAGATTTCACGGGAATTAACACTGCTACACTACTTATTTTTTCTAATCACAAAAATTATGGTTTCATCACACATTAAAACTAGAAATTCGTCCACAGGACCCGTGTGCCCCCGCCTGAAAATATAAATGTTGATGTTGGTATTTGACCCTGACCGCTAAGTATGACCTTGGCCTTACAGGTATGAACTGAGTCTTGCATGCAACAATATGTCTCGTGATGGTTAACATTTCTGCCAAGTGATTTCCAAATCCACCCAGGAACAACAAAGATACTAACCGGACACAAGAAAAAGACATTTCCTTTACCTTTGACCTCTAAGTATGACCTTCACCTTGGAAGTACTAACCTGACACATCGTCCCGTGATGGTTAACATTTCTGCCAAGTAATTTCAAAATCCACCTAGAAATAAGAAAGTCATTGGCCGTCTTTAAAGTTTTGACATTTTTATTTTGATCTTTGACATCTAAGAAATACCTTGACCTTGGAGGTACGAACCAGGGTGTTGCACGAAGCAGAGCGTCTCATGATGGTTAATATTTCTGTCGAGTAATTTCAAACTCCATCCAGAAATAAGAAAGTTATTGGCCGTGTTTACGTTTCGGACCTTTTTTTCAACTTTCGGCTCTAAATACGACCTTGTCATTGAAGGTACGGACCAGATCGTCTAATGATGGTTAACATTTCTGCCACGTACTTTCAAAATCCATCCAGATATAGGAAAGTTATTGACCGTGTTTAAGTTTCACGCCCTTTCTTTGACCTTTGATCTCTTAGTTGGACCTTGACCTTTGAGGTACGGACCTGGGTTTTGCGCGCGACCATAGGGGCTTGAATCATGAAAAAAAAAAAAATGAAAAAAAAAAATTTTTTTTTTTTTTTTTTTTTTTTTTTTTGGTACTATAATAGAGACAAGGGGGGAAACTTCGGCTCAATATTTTGGGGGGTTACCTCATTTTACCCAGTGTATCTTTTTCGCAAATGCAGTTTTTTACCTGCTTATTATGAATAATACAAGTTAAATAAGTCCACTTTGCAAAAATAATCCGCCGCTGTCTGCCACTTGCAGGAAACATGCTTTTCTCGCATGGATTAACTCAGCAAAGCAAAATTCGGCATAAACGTGTGACAAAAATTTTCAGGTTTTCATCAATCCCAACCGAACTAGTGATACGGGGGGAACTTTTTTCACTTTCACCCGTTGTCTTTCATTTAACGTTAGCTCGCTTTGCCAATTTGAAGCCAAAAAGATGTACTCGCAGCTCTAAATATAGATTTTTCCAACTTTTGCTTCGCTTTCAGCAGTGTTCTGTCAATGATCGGTACAGAAACCGGGCGCTTGCCATAATCGTCGTGTTTAAAAGGCGGGACGTGCAGGACAGATATAATCCGGAACTTCGGAAACTACGTTCCGGCAGTGGAGTTGTTACTGTTAAAATGTGTGTGATAGCCTTGATTTCTCCTTTAATTTATTTTGTCAATGTAACATATTCTGCTAGGACTACGTATACACGTATTACGCAGCTAAGATAACTGGATGGTGTTTCTACGTATAATGGGCTGTGCTCTGGGAATTTTGTATTGCATCGCTTCATGTCAGCCGCTGTAACTTTTTTGACACATGCGCAGAAAAGGAAATAAAATGTTTACTAAAAAGCAGAAGACGGCCTTTGATCTGATTAAAAAAAACAAGGCCCAACTGGGCCCAACTGCCTTGTTTATGTCCAGGCTGGGACGGGCACAACCCACGTCATCGAGGAGATTGCTAGAGAGCTCCGTATTGAAGGGGAAATGTTTGTCAGTTTCTTGCACAACGGCTATCGTATAAAATCTAAGTGTTTTTGGCAGAGTGCTAAAGAACACGTGTACATGACGTTTGTTTGTTTGCTTGACTTGAGGCTTAACGTCCCCGTCAACACTGTAAAGGTCATTTTGGAGATGTTGCTTCCAATTTTGTGGGACTTTTACCCGACATTGAGATGACATGACATCTCAAGCCCTGTCGCCCAATGAAACCAATAGGGTTTATTAGCATGGACGGTCCGCCTCGCACTGCGGTTCTTGGACAGGCTTAGTGGGGGACCAGATTCAGCTCTGCGGTTGAAGCATCATGCAGCCCATATATTTCTTCAAGCCCCTTTGGGCGGGGGCCGCTATGTACACGACATCGTCACCTTATGTTTAAACGCTCGTTCCCGGTACACGGCGACGGTTAGCTAAGCAAAAAATTAAATAAAAATGCAGCAGTGTTAAGCCAAACGGTTCAGAATTTTAGTTAAAAGAGATACGGCTAGAAATAACTTGAAATAGTTTTACAAATTTGAATTCATAGTGGTCGGAAAGACTGACGACTTTAAGCGTGTGTTCTAATATTATTACCTAAATAACAAAGGCTGTTTTGGTGCCAATAGGCCTGTAGGAATTTTCGTTCTTTTTTTTTTCTTTGTGATAAGTGGAAACCAAGGAAAAAGCGTTTCAACATGTATTTTGTCTAATGTTAGCTGTTCTCTCTCTCTCTCTCTCTCTCTCTCTCTCTCTCTCTCTCTCTCTCTCTCTCTCTCTCTCTCTCTCTCTCTCTCTCAGATATTTGGATTAAATTTGTGGAAGTCTTAAGATTAATTAGAGGGGTATGGAAATATTGTGTACTGTTCATTCCAGAGGTAGAAAGAACGGTGTACAGACATAAACTGCACCAACCTGCAGCCCAAGGATTATAAAACTTTTTTCATGCTCAACTGATAGGGTATGGAATTTATCCGTCTCATAAATAAAAAAATATAATGTAAACACATAGAAAACAGTATGGTTCATACTTCCGTAAACGCATCGAGTCACATGATTTTCAGTGACATCAAGTGACGTCATTCTAAACCATGGTTCTCTACGGGCGTTGGTGAGGTCAACGCTGTTCCTCTCTATGTAGTAAAATGGGTGTAAATGTTTTTCAGTTTAAAAAGTTTGCCCTATAAGCATTATTTTTCGCCCAGTGATGAGGGGCATAGAATGTTATTATAAAACAATAAACTTTATTTTTCTGCTTTTCATGAAAATATGAACGACAGCGAGTCGCTAACAAAGTTTACATGAACCCCTTCGGGGTTCACTTACTTTGCATACAACCCACTGCGTCCGTACTATCATGAACAGCAGAAAAATAATTTTCATTTCTTAAGTGTTTGTTTTCTTTGCCTCGTATCGCTGCTCACTCTAGGGTTTATTAGCTATCCCATTATGTCAGTCATTGCAAAAAACCCACATTGAGCCCGAGGTAATTTTGTTTTCATAACCGTCTTCTGTAGCATGTTTTGTTATCCATGCAATTAGGGGAGCAGCTTCTCAGTTTCCCCTAAAATGTACATTTTTAACAGTCAGAATGACATGTCCTTATCAACTTTTAATGAAATGGACATTCAATTTGTCATCAAACTGCTGTCAAGTGTCAAAGAAAGCAGGTCATGAAATGTACATGCACTGGTTTTTATTTCATGCGTAGCACTTTACATGTAAACGGATGCTTTAGACACAAACTTTAGGCTCACTGGAAAAATTATGACGATATTCTCCAGGAGGTATGAATATTAAAATACTGACATTTTGTTGTGTTACATTGGTGTGAATGTGCTTTATCGCTTATTAATTTCTGTATATTTGTGCAGTTCACAACGCATTCTTTAAAGTTTTCGGACCTGCCCATCGGGGCTTAAAGAAATAGGTGGGCTGCGTGACGCTTCCAAGCAGAGCTGAAACCGACCGCACGCGAGTACTGCTAAACCGCTCAAAGAATCTATGCCTGTCCGGACAAAGCGGTGCGAGTCAGACCGTTCATGCTTATAAACACTATTGGTTTCATAGGGCGACAGGGCCTGAGATGTCAATTCATCTCAATGTCGAGTAAAAGTCCCACAAAATGGATTCAACGTCTCCAAATGACCTGTTGATGGGCACTTTTAACATCTAATCAAACAAATAAATTCCTTAAAGGGTTTGGGTGAGAAAAATAATTAATATTGCGGTCGTGGCTTCGGGCTCGTTTTCAGTGAATTAAAGTCTCGTGCTCGACAAAACCCTACATGATACTTAACTAAACTGAAAACTTGCCTGAAAATTCCTTGTTTCGGCCTCAATCCCATCATACATTCTATTATTCAGTTCTTATCTAAGCAGGAAACGGCCCCGCCCATCGGGGCATGAAGAAATTATGCTTCCACGAAGAGCTGAAACCGACCCGCACACGAGTACTGGTAATCCACTTAGAGCATCTTAGCCTGCCCAGGCAAAGCGGTGCGAGTCGGCCCGTCCATGTTAATTAAACCTATTTGTTCATTGGGCGGCAGGGCTTGAGATGTCATTTCATCTTAAGGTCGGGTAAAAGTCCCACAAAATTGGAAGCAACGTCTCTAAAATGACCTTTGCAGTGTTGACGGGGACGTTAAACCTCAAATCAAACAAACAAATCTAAGCAGGAAAATTGATGAACTTTTAGTATTTAAAATTAGCGAGCATTACAAATTTAACGCTCGACTGAATTGAGCATGAATAACGATTTATAACCTTTTAATAGCCTGGTCGAGAAACACTAAGATTGGAATGCCAAAAGCACCAAAATTAAATGTCTTATATATTGAAAAAGGCCCCATTTCTCACTTACTTTCCAATACACTCTAGGCTAATACAAGGACGTTTTCAACAGATCTAAGCACTTCACAATCAAACCTTTCATAAAAGGCATCTATTTTAAGGCATTCAAGAATTCTGCAACGGAAGGCCTGATGTTTTTTTTTTTTTTTTTTTTTTTTACCGGATACTACGGTCTTCGACCACATGTGATTAACAATCGGCTCGATATGAGTGAAATAAACTCGAAAGGACCGTAAAATGATCCCCGCTACACCCCCCCCCCCCCCCTCACCCTCCCCCCCCCCCCCCATTAATGGATTTGGCCGAATTCATTAATAGAAGCGTCCACTTCAGCAACTCGCGGATGAGAGAACATGTGTGTGCTGCACTGTAGGGGTTCTGTCCCCTTAAATCGCCCAATGGGCCCAACCTAAATAGTGCTTATTGTCATTTACTGGCCATTAGCGACCCAGGATCAAAATTTCAAAACATAAAAAGGAATATGTTGCAATTATTATTTTATTATTATTATCATTACTATTTATATTATTATTATTATTATTATTATTATTAGGGAACAACTTGTTTCCATGCTGCATCATTTTGAACATTTACGTATTGATGGCATTTTAACAAGCTGGCTGTTTTTTAGCTCACCTATTTTTGACCGTGTCATCACCGTAGCCCCTTCAGTTTTGATCGGATCTTTCTGAAACTTTTATGTAATGTGGCTGTGGATCAAATCTCGGATGAGTTCGAATACCGACCAAGGTAGCCTATTTACTATATAGTTATGTCCCTTTGATGGCTGAAAATGTCGATTTTCGACCTTGTCATCACCGTAGCCCCTTCAGTTTTGATCAGATCTTTCTGAAACTTATATGTAAGGTGACTGGGGATAAAACCTAGGATGAGTTCGAATACCGGCCAAGTTGGCCCATTTATCATAGATTTACGTCCTTGTTATCACCATACCCCTTCAGTTTTGATCGGATTTTTCTGAAACTTATATGTAAGGTGGCTGGGGATAAAATCTTGGATGAGTTCGAAAACAGGCCAAGTCAGCCTATTTATCGTAGAGTTATATCCCTTTGATGGCTCAAAATGTTGATTTTTGACCTTTGTCAACACCGTAGCCCCTTCAGTTTTGATCGGATCTTTCTGAAACTTACATGTAAGGTGGCTTGGAATACAACCTTGGATGAGTTTGAATACTGGCCAAGTCGGCACATTTATCATAGAGTTACCTGCCTTTGATTGCTTAAAAATGCCTATTTTCGACCTTGTTAGCACTGCTGCCCCTTCAGTTTTGATCGGATCTTTATGAAACTTACAAACAAATAAGTCAGGCAGAAAAGCTCGGAGGAGTTTGAAAACTCGTGAGGTTTGCCTATTTGTCACAGAGTAACATCCCCTTGATTGCAGCAGTTAATTGCTTATTTTTGAACTTGTCATCACCATAGCCCCATCAGTTTATATCGGATCTACTTAGCAAGTCAGGAATAAAAGCTGGGATGCGTTTGAAAACTGGTGAGGTCAGCCTATTTATCATAGTGTTACATTCTACTTGATTTGCAGAAAATGCTTACCCTGTCATCACCATGGCCTTCCATTAATCCTTCAGTAAAGGCTGGCACTTCCTGAAACTTTGAATCTGTTAGCTCAGGTGAGCGATACAGGGTCCATTTGTTTTATTTCTGTCTACACAAGCATGAGTGAAACTGTTTTGAAAATAACACAAAACGTACACGATTTCAACAAAAAATACATTTCACATTTTCTGAGTCCGGTAAGGAGATAACTGCGGCTAATCCCTGCCTTCCTAAATTTAGCCACCCACCTAGCTCAGTGCCTCAGATGCTAAAGGTCCCAGGTTTGATCCCCAGCAGCGGTGCCAAAATTTCGGCGTCAGAACACGTTCCATTTGTATAATAAATTTTGCAGGTATGAATATCATAACGGTGCATCGTCCTTCGAATCTGAACGTTAACTGGAGACCTCTGTGCAGGGAGAACCATCCCCTGTGCAGGTTAAAGAACCCTACCGTAATTACATGGTGACTGTGTACTCTTTCAGCTCTCAAAACTGGAGTATATGCAGTATACAACGTCTCTGTCCCCTCTTGGGGTTTAGTTGAAAATGGAAGAAAAATAGCGATAATGCTCATTTGTCACTACTACGAACGGTATAAAAATTAAACCGCACCGGTCGTACCGGTCGTTAGTTCATCGATAGAGCAGCCCGGAATCAGCAGAAAAACCAAGCTTCGCGACGACTGTTTTCTTGATCTTTTACATAAAGTGATGTAAAAGTAATAAAATCTAAATTTAGAGCTGCAAATACATCATTTTGGATTCAAATTGGTCAAGAGAGGTTCATTTGAATGAAAGACATCAGTTGAAAGCGAAAAAAGTTTCCTCCGTAACACTAGTTCGCTTGTGATTGATGAAAACCTGAAAATTTTTGTCACACGTTTATGCCGAATTTTGCTTTGCTGAGTTAATCCATGCGAGAAAAACATGTTTCCTGCAAGTGACAGACAGAGGCGGATTATTGTTGCAAAGTGGACATATTTAACTTGTATAATTCGTAATAAGCAGGTGAAAAACTTCATTTGCGAAAAAGATACACTGGGTAAAATGAGGTAACCCCCCAAAAAATGGAGCCGAAGTTTCCCCCTTGTCTCTAATATAGTACTACGAAAGCCTACTAGGGTCAAAATAAGTTGAGAAAAAAAAAATATTTTCTCGTACAAACGAGAAACTTTCTCGTACAAACGAGAAATATTCTCGTACAAACGAGAATTTTTTGCGTACAAACGAGAAACTTTCTCGTTCAAACGAGAAAAAATCTCGTACGAACGAGAAACTTTCGCGTAGGAACGAGAAAAATTCTCGTACGAACGAGAATTTTTTCTCGTTCCTACGAGACATTTTCTCGCACAAACGAGAAATATTCTCGAACAAACGAGAAAATTTCGCGTACAAACGAGAAATTTTCTCGTACAAACGAGAAAAAAATCTCGTACGAACGAGAATATTTGGTCAAAGTAATGACTCAATTACTCTTAAGGCTTGTAAAGTCGATGATGGAAAACCATTTTGTAGATAACTCATCATTATTATAATAACAGTGATTGGTTCGATTGATTTGTCAGAAGTAGTTGCTGTCCACGTGACTATTACTGATCTGTAGAAAATGGTAATTTATAGAAAATAGCTGCGATATTCTTATCGCTGTGATATCATTGTGTTGCGTACGAGGGTTATCTATAGAATCTGGACTGGAATCATGTGTCAGGTTTGACAAACAATGTAGACCCAGAATATGTGTCGAAGAACGCGATGTCTCATCAATGTCTACACTTTTTGCTTACAGTACAGGAATTTAAGGGTTAAACGAAATGGGTCAGGATCATTTTTCCAGCCTACCCTTAAAAAAAAAAAAAAAAAACAAAAAAAAAAAAAAAACAATCGACCCACCAGTGCTGTCAATGCTTTGGTTATAAAAAATTAAGTTGCAGTGGATAAAACTGACCCTGCCGCTAGTGATCAATACGAAACTTGAGCTATCGGCTCTTCTACAGTTATTTATTTTATGCTCATACAAACAAAAATAAATAAATAAATAAATAACGTTGTAGATTCAGTATGAACAAATGCAATTTTCTATTTTAGATTTAACAAAGGGCTGGTACATATGCTGTCATCACATTTATTTATTTATTTATTATTAGAAATTTCTTGAAACATATACACACGTACGCATGCTTTCATTACATCTACCGCCCTTTAACCCTTTCAACCCTGTCTATCAGTACAGATACTTTTGCAAACATTGTAGATCCAGATAAGACGCTCATAATGAGCCGTCTTACCAGCACGAACACCAGTTGCTATCCTGCTATTGGTCTCATCTCAACCTCCTATATACAAGTATGGACGATTCCAAATACATGTACAAAGATGGAAGAATTCACCGCAGAAACTCAGAAGTGAAGGAGTCAATTAACTTCTACCCGTTGTAAAACGCCACGTTAATTAATACCCGTGTTGGTGTTATGACAAGACAAAATTTCGAACGTACGAGAAAAAATCTCGTTCGAACGAGAAACTTTCTCGTACAAACGAAACAAATCTCGAACGTACGAGAAAAAATCTCGTACGAACGAGAAACTTTCCCGTACAAACGAGAAAAAAATCTCGTACGAACGAGAATATTTCTCATAGAAATTTTGTTGTACATGTGCATCCAGTGAAGACTCAGATCAGTCTATGCATTTGCGCAGTCTGATCATAGGCTTTGCTCTATGGGACATGAATGCCACTTGGCCCATAGTGATGCTAAGATAAATTACATATGAAATTGTTGTCTGTTAACTTTCTGGTGTGAGTCAGACCGCTTATTAAACCCCGCCCACCGGGGCTTGGAGAAATAGATGAGGCTGCAAGGTGCTTCCACGCAGAGCTGAATCTGACCGCAAATGAGTACTGGAAAACCGCTTAGAAGATTTAAGCCTGTCCAGGTAAAGTGTTGCGGGTCGGAACGGCCATGCATTTAACCCCTATTGGTTTCATTGGGCGGCAGGGCTTGAGAAGTCATTTCAGCTCAATGTCGGATAAAAGTCCCACAAAATTGGAAGCAAAGTCTCCAAAATTTCCTAAACAGTCTTGACGGTAAGCGTCAGTTCCTTTGTGCGGTAGGGTTTGACATGTCATTTCATGTCAGTGTCGGATTAAAGTCCCCCAGTATGGAAGCAGTGTCTTCATAAAATGATGGGTACGTAAAACCTCAAGCCGGCCTCGGTAGCTCAGTCGGATGCTCGTCGGACTGGTGATCGGGAGGACGCGGGTTCGATTCCTACCGGGGTCGGCAACATTCTTTCGTGGAGATTGATCATGAAACCTTTTCTACGGTCATTCTCTCCCTTCCACTGATTCAAGATGGGTGACGTCTCCAAAATGACCTACAAAGAGGTGACGGGGACGTTAAACCTTAAATCAAATCAAACTATTCAAGAAGGGCAGTTGTCAGTTTCTTGCGAAAGAATGTGCGCTGTACTGGTTAACCTCTTACGTATAAGCCAGTTCAGGAAAAGTGTAGATTGGTAAACTGACCGGCTCAAAAATGACATAAAATAGTGTTGACGGGGCCGTTAATCTTCAATACAAACAAACAAACAAACAAACAAACAAACGCAAAACCTCAACACAAGGACAAAGCAAACAGGCAAACAGTATGAACCCATACCAGACTGCCACTACATTTGTACATGAGCAGTATCTTGCTCCACACTGTTTGCAACAATGGCTTTTAAAGTAACAGACAACAAACAGGCGACACTTATTAAGACAAAAAATCTCGTATGAACGAGAAACTTTCTCGTACAAACGAGAAAAAATCTCGTACGAACGAGAAACTATCGCTGTGGTACATGGATGCCACTTGGCCCATGTTTGACCCTTTAGATGCTGAGATAAACTGCATGTGAAAATGTCGTCTGCTGTTTCATCTTGCAACGTTTTGGTACGTGTCGGGCAGCCCCTTAAACCCTTGCGGTGCCCCCTGCCATCAGAGCTTAGAGAAATAGATTAGGCTGCAAGGTGCTTCAACACTGAGCTGAGACTGACCGCACATGAGTACTGGAAAACCGCTTAGAAAGTCTAAGCCTGCCAAGGTAAATTAGTGCAAGTCGGACCGTCCGTGCATATAAACCCTACTGGTTTCATTGTCCGGAAAATCTTGAGATGTCATTTCATCCCAATGTCGGGTAAAAGTCCCATAAAATTGGAAGCAATATCTCCAAAATGACTTAAATATTGTTAACGAGGACTTTAAACCCTAGCCTAGCGGTTCCTTCGGGTGGTAGGGCAGGAGATTTCATTTCACCTCAGTGTCGGGTAAAAGTCCCACAAAATGGAAGCAGTGTCTTGAAAATGACCTAAATAGTGCTGACGGGGATGTAAAACCTCAACATACAGACAAAGTATATAGACAAACAGTAGGGACACACTGTTTGCAACAATGGCTTTTTAAATAACGCAGTCGACAACTGTTGTGAGAAAATCTCGTACGAACGAGAAACTTTCTCGTGCGAACGAGAATTTTTCTCGTATGAACGAGAAAAAAATCTCGTACGAACGAGAATATTTTTCGCAGTAATGAGAAATTTTCTCTGCGGTATATGGATGTTACTTGGTCCATGTTTGACAGTTAAGATGCCATGATAAACTTCATATGAAAATGTCGTCTGCTGGTTCATCTTGCAAACTTTTTTGGTGCGAGACGGACCGTCCTAGCGGTGGTCCCCGCCCATCGGAGTTTGGTGAAATAGTTTAGGGTGCACGTTGCGAGTTGGACCGTCTATTCAATAAACATATTGGTTTCCATGGGCTACAGGGCTTGAGAAGTCATTTCATCTCAATGTCGGGTAAAAGTCCCACAAAACTGGAAACGTCTTCAAAATGATCTAACTATTGTTGACGGGGACGTTAAGCCTCAATTCAAACGAAAAGCCTAGCGGTTCCTTTGCGCGGTAGAGTTTGACAGGTCATTTCATCTCAGTGTCGGGTCACGGTCCCACAAAATGAAAGCAGTGTCTTCAAAGATGACGAGTACGTCAAACAAAGCATACCGGCAAACAGTATGGACTCCTACCACCACTACAGTTTCAGTATCTTCCTCAACATTGTTTGCAACAAGTAACAAGCAGACAACAAAGCAGGCGACAATTTTTGTGATTGGCAGGCTAAGGTTTAATAACTAAGGTAGACTTCGCTGGGTGCATATGCACGAAGACTCCTTTTGCTATGGTATCTCCGCCAAGAAACAGAGTGTTCGCATGCCAGATATTACGTACATATAAGCAATGGCTACAAACAGCAGTTCAGCCCCGCCCATCGGGGCTTGAAGAAATATATGGTCTGCATGATGCACGACCCGCACACGAGTAATGGTAAACCGCTTAGAGGACCTAAGCCTGCCCAGGCAAAGCGGTGCGCACGAGTCGGATCGTCCATGCTTATAAACCCTATTGGTTTCATTGGGCACCAGGGCTTGAGATGTCATTTAATCTCAATGTCGGGTAAAATCCCATAAAATTGGAAGCAACGTCTCCAAAATGACCTTTACAGTGTTGATGGGGACGTTAAACCTCAGCTCAAACAAACAAAACAAACAAACAGCAGTTTGGCAGTTAAAGGTACACATAGGCAATGGCTACAAACAACAGTTTGAACAAAAAAGGTATGTATCAAAAGAGGGATTATACAAATGACCCCGATTCCTAAGCCTAGCACCGAATCAATGGCCATTTTAAAGGAGGTGATAAGGGGTAATTAAATTAAGAAGATGGTAAATTTCTCGTATGAACAAGAAACAAATGTCGTAGGAACGAGAAACTTTCTCGTAGGAACGAGAAAATTTCTCGTTTTTACGAGAATTTTTCTCGTTCGTACGAGAAAGTTTCTCGTAGGAACGAGAAATATTCTCGTTTGTACGAGAAAGTTTCTCGTTTGTACGACATTTTTTCTTGTTCAAAACAAGAATCTGGAAACTCATCATAACACGTGTATTGAACAACGTGGTGTTTTACGACGGGTAGAAGTTAATTGACTCTCTAACCTCAAATGGTGGCCGTGCTAGTAAGACGGCTCATTATGACCGTCTTTTCTGGATCTGCACTGTTTGCAAAGGTATCTGTACCGATCTACAGGGTTGAAAGGGTTAAAGGCCCGCAGATGGTACCTGCTTTTTGCAATGCGTGTATATGTGTCAAGAAATTTCCAATAAATAAATAAATAAGCATTGCATTTGTTCATACTGAATCTGTAACATTATTTAATTCATTTAATAATTTATTCATATTCGCCCCCGCTCATCGGGGCTTGAAGAAATAGATGGGATGCACGATGCTTCCACGCAGAGCAGAAACCGGCCGCACACAAGCACTGGTAAACCGCTCAGGGGATCTAAGCCAGCCTAGACAAAGCGGTGCGAGTTCATGCTTATAAAGCATTTTGGTTTCATTGGGTGACAGGGCTTGAGAAGTCATTTCATCTCAATGTCGGGTAAAAATGCCACAAAATTGAAAGCAATGTTTTATTTATTTTTGTTTCTTCCCTTCTTAAGGGGAAGCATAAAATAAATAAATGTAACTGTAAAAATGATCCTGGTCCATTTCGTTTAACCTTTATATTTCTGAACTGTAAGCAAATACTGTAGACATTGATCAAACATCGCGTTCTGCGACACATAATCTGGGTCTACATTGTTTGCCAAACCTAACACATGATTCTTGACCAGATTCTATAGATAACCCTCGTACGCAACACAATGATATCACAGCGATGAGAATAGCGCAGCTTTATTCTATAAATTGCCGTTACCTGGATTTTCTACAGATCAGTAATAGTCACGTGGGCAGCAACTACTTTGCTAATCGTTGGGTCAACTGACAAAACAATCGACCCAAAAACTGTTATTATAATAATGATGGGTTGTCTACATAATGGTTTTCCATCATCGACTTTACAAGCCTTAGGAGTAATTGAGTCATTACCTTGACCAAACATTCTCGTTCGTACGAGATTTTTTCTCGTTTGTACGAGATTTTTTCTCGTTTGTACGAGAAAATTTCTCGTAGGAACGAGAAATAATTCTCGTATGTACGAGAATTTTTCTCGTTCCTACGCGAAAGTTTCTCGTTTGTACGAGATTTTTTCTCGTTTGAACGAGAAAATTTCTCGTTTGTACGACAAAATTTCTCGTTTGTACGAGAAAGTTTCTCGTTCGTACGAGAAATTTTCTCGTTTGTACGAGAAAATATTTTTTTTTCTTACCTTATTTTGACCCTAGTAGGCTTTCGTATAGTACCAAAAAAAAAAAAAAAAAAAAAAAAAAATTTTTTTTTTTTTTTTTTTTTTTTTTCATTTTTCATTTTTTTTTTTTTCATGATTCAAGTACGGAACCCGGGAAGGGACATGATTTTTTTTTATTTTATAAGTTGTGCGCACAAGATAATATCTTGTGCGGACAAGATATTATCTTGTTCGGACAACATATTATCTTGTGCGCACAAGATATTATCTTGTGCGGACAACATATTATCTTGTGCAGACAAGATATTATCTTGTCCGCACAAGATATTAAGTTGTGCGAACAAGATATTATCTTGTCTGCACAAGATAATATCTTGTCTGCACAACATAGATCTTGTGCAGACAAGATATTATCTTGTTCGCACAACTTATTATCTTGTGCGCACAAGATAATATCTTGTCCGCACAAGATAATATCTTGTGCGCACAAGATAATATCTTGTCCGAACAAGATAATATCTTGTCCGCACAAGATAATATCTTGTTCGCACAACTTCCCAAGATCTATGTTGTGCAAACAAGATAATATGTTGTGCGGACAAGATATTATCTTGTGCGGACAAGATATTATCTTGTTCGCACAAGATAATATGTTGTGCGAACAAGATAATATCTTGTCCGCACAACATAATATCTTGTCCGAACAAGATAATATCTTGTCCGCTCAAGATATTATCTTGTTCGCACAACATAATAAAAATAAAAAATCATGTCCCTTCCCGGGTTCCGTATTCAAGCCCCTATGGCGCGACACATCGTTTCATGATTGTTAACATTACTGCAAAGTAATTTCACAATCCATCTAAAAATAAGAAAGGTATTGACCGTGTTTAAGTTTTGGACCCTTTTTTACCTTTGAATCATCGTTAGCTTAACTCTAAGTCGTTAACTGGTCATACTGTTAACTGTTCTAGCAAGTACAATATCTAAACTTTTGGTATCTTTTGCTGAATACGCAAAAACTACACATTTTTCGTTAGGATAACAAATTCGTATGATGAACAACCCCCTAAGTCCGATTTTATACAGAAACAATGGACTTTTCAGGGGTATACATTATTTTTTTTTTTATTTCTGCTCAAAGACATAGGCTGTGTGGACTCGGCACCCACCACCTATGATTCGGATGTAAAACAAAACAGATATCACAAATTGTCATTAGAAAAATTATGAAAGAATGCACTTTATCACACGGATAACATCCCGTGAACAAGTCCGTGAAATGAAGACCCCCCTAAACCCTACTTTACATAGGGAAAACTGGGGTTTAAGGGGTATACATTATTTTTCTTATTTCTGCTCCAACACATAGGTTGTGGGTACTCGTTAGAACCGCCTCACTGAGGCGGTTCTAACGAGCACCCTCAACCTATGTTTTGAACATTCATAACAAAAATATCAAAGATTTTCATCAGAAAAGTAGCCATTTTGGAGATGTGAAAAATGCACTTTGTCGCACGGGTGAGTTATCGTAATGTGTTATCGTAATGTTCAGCAAAACTACATGTATATGTATTTGTTTTGTTTGATTTGTGGTTTAACGTCCCCGTCAACATTGTATAGGTCATTTTCGAGACGTTGCTTCCCGATTTTGTGGGACTTTTACCCGACATTGAGATGAAATGACTTCTCAAGCCTTATCGTCCAATGAAACCAATAGGGTTTATAAGCATGGACGGTCCCACTCGCGCCGCTTTCCGTGGGCAGACTTAGATCCTCTAAGCGGTTTACCATATCTATATTTGCCATAATAAATTCAAACAGTTCGTCAACTAACGAAGTCCTTAGTTTTGAACAAATGGCCCCTGGCAGTAAAATTAACTTTTGGTCGACTGACAAACAATTGACCCCAAACTCTTAAACCCAACTGAAGATATTGCCCATCTCGTAACAGAGAAGTGCTCAAACTTCTCCGCCAACCTCAAGGGAGACATGAATAAAACCAACATCACAAAATTGCACATTGTTGCGTGAACACATTGATCAATGATAAATTGCAACAAATAAAATGAATCACTTCACGGAAAAATCAGAATGATACGTGTGACCAGAGAAGAAAAACATCGTTTTGCATACCCATGGATTGTATGCATAACGTGTGATAACTGCTCAGAAGATCATTTATTAGTGCCAGATTTTCTCATGGCTAAGATCAGACGGCACATATGATCGCACACGTCATGCTCAGATTTCCGTGATGTGATCCAAAAGGTTACGCTGCGGGTTCCATGGCCGCAAAGCAAGGATTAAAATCTTGATTAAAAACCGAAGACAAATTAACGGATGCTGCGGGTTTAATGGAATGATTTTACTTCCACCAAGAGAGAGGGAGAGAAAAAGAAAACAGAATAGAGCAGAGGAACGAATCATACATCTTTGAGCCGTTTTACGAGTTAAAGGAAGGGTTACATGTATGCATAGGCGTATCATCATAATGAGGATGATCCGAAAAGTAAATGCTTTTCCCCGACACGCACGCACGCACGCACCCCCCCCCCCCCCCCTCCACATACACACACACAACTGGTGGACGCTATTGAAACAGCGGCCAAACATTGGTTTAAACAATAGTTTATTAAGTATAAAAATTTACAACGCAAACATACACAATGACACAAAAGGATCAGATAACAAGCTAATCGTAGCTTATGTGAAATCTTCTCCTAACATTGGTCAAACATTGACATACTTTTATATGATACACTGCATCCCGATGCAAATAATTGAATTTTAAAAGGCGACAAGAGAAGATTGCTCGATTAGTATATCAAAATAAGGAATATTATACACGTACAATGCGACCGCTGAACCGGCATAGATTATATAGGGAAGATAACTGATTTTGCATTGTTTTGTTTGTTTGATTTGAGGTTTAACGTCCCCGTCAACCCTGTATAGGTCATTTTGGAGACGTTGCTTCCAATTTTGTGGGACTATGAAATGACATCTCAAGCCCTGTCACCCAATGAAACCAATAGAGTTTATAAGCATGGACGATCCGACTCGCACCGCTTTGCCGGGACAGGCTTAGAGCCTCGAACCGGTTTACCAGTACTCGTGTGCGGTCAGTTTCAGCTCCGCCTGGAAGCATTATGCAGCCAATCTATTTCTTCAAGCCCCGATGGGCGGGGACCGGATTTTTCATTGTGAATGGAACTGGTGTTTCTTTGTTTGTTTAAATTGAGGTTTAACGACCCTATCAACACTATTTCGGTCATTTTGGAGACGTTGCCTCCAATTTTGTGGGATTTTTCTCCGACAGTGACATAAAATGGCATACATTGTATCAAGCACTACCGTTCAGACAGATCATTAGGTGTTAATATGCACCGACGGTCCGACTTGCACCACTTTGCTTGGGCAGGCTTAGACCTTCGAAGCGGTGAATTGGTGTAACAAGACATCCGACATCCATGAAAAAAAATAATTATAGTAAAATTCTATATTAAGACCATCTTTGGGACTGTTCAAAAGTGGTCTTAAAGACCAGTTGTGAACAATCCCAAATGTGTTCCTTGACCTGAGGACATTGTAGGCAGAAAACACAAAGAAAAACTAAGTGTACTCTTCAAAATAAGTCTTTTATTGCAGATTTAGTCTTAAATTTTAGGTGGTGTTAATAGCGGAATTTCACTGTAATTTAAAAGTGACACAGAAGAAGATACAAAATCAAATCAGTCCACATACCGATCATGCAAAACAGCGCATAATACGAATTATGCTGACATTGAGCACGCTTGTTATACCCAGTTTACATAGACAAACTGGGGTTTACGCGGTTTTACAGTGTCCCATGATAGACAAACTGGGGTTTACGTGATTTTACATTGCCCTTATTTCTACTGAAGATCGTAGACTGTGGGTACTTGTTACAACTGCCTCAGTGAGGCGATTCTAACGAGCACACTCGATCTGCGTATGATCGAGGCGGTTCTAACGAACAACCGCACACTTTGTTTATGTAACGGTTATAAAGAGTACCCACTATCTAGGTTAAGATTTTTACGGCGTAGCCGTTATGGTTTTGCTTTTGTCCTACATTTTTCGTTATTCCATTGGCCAATAAAACCACATGTCCAAGGAGATGACCATTTCATTGGTCAATGATTTGCATAAATAAATCTACTCAAAAATACGACAGTTTACTGAAGTTTTAACCTAGGAAATGTTTCGTTTTTTATGTGAGACATGAATGAAAAATATATACAGTTTCGGCTTGCTCACCGTCTTGTCCTTTGATGACCATACGTCAAATGTATAATTGTGTTTCTAGTGAATTCTGTAACTGCTGCGGTGAATAGCTATTTTGACCTAATTTCACGTGGTTGGTCTATATAGCGAAAGGAACCATTTCGCGAAAGGAAGGTTCCTTTCGCGAAAGGAAGAATTTTCTGCGAAAGGAATTGTTTGTTTGATTTGAGGTTTAACGTCCCCATCAACACTGTGTAGGTCATTTTGGAGACGTTGCTTCCAAGTTTGTAGGACTTTTACCCGACATTGAGATGAAATGACACCTCAAGCCATGTTGCCCAATGAAACCAATAAAGAGATATAGCATGACAAAAACATGTAATAATCGCATTACAAATTGACAGATGTTTAATTTACAATATATGCTAAATAACAGTTGCAGTGTATCATTTGTCTTCAGCATACTTTATGTTCTCCATTTTAACACAAAATTGACATTTTCGAATATCATTAATGTTATATAAATTCTGAAAAGGAATAAGTGTAATTTGACTTTTAATTAGGTGCACATAAGATCAAGTTTCCGTCCGTTTGTCTGCTCGTCCGTTTGTTCGTCCGCCTATGCGTTTACCTTTCACCATAGCGACAACCCTAAATGTTAACCCTAGAATTTGTGTTCAAAAACAGTAAATGATAACGTTTTCTTATTTGTTGTGCATATACTTGAGATCATATGCTCTTGAAATGAGGTCATGTTTTTAACTTTGACCTTTTACATTGACCTTAGCTCAAACAGGCGGGACACCGCCCTCTGCAAAGCTATTTTTCCTCGCGTGACATCTGAATTGTTTGAATACAGTAAACCAGTTCATAGCTAGACAATTGTTGCTGTCACTATTGTAGCTCATATTGCACGACCCGCAGAAAAAGCGACCGACTGAAGTCGGTTGATTTTCTAAGAGTGCCCTAAAATCACCGTGTCATTCTGTCAGTCTGTCTGTCCGTCCGTAACCCGTTTGTGAAAATTGGTGATAGTGACTTAACCGCTTGGAATATTTAAACAATGTTTGGCATACTGATAGATATCAATGAGATCTAACCAATGAACTTACGAAATATTACATTCCATTTAGTATAGCCTCGCCGAGGCGAAAAATGTGAAAATTTTCGAACTGCTTCTCCTCGGAAACCGTTGGGCCGATTGAAGTCAAATTTCATATGGAGCCTCTATGGGATGGGGGAAACCAAAATTTGCTCATGGGGTCCAGGTCACATGACCAAAATGGCCGCCAAGCCATATATGGTCTGTCTGTCTGTCCGTCCGTAACCCGTTTGTGAAAATTGGTGATAGTGACTTAACCGCTTGGAATATTTAAACAATTTTTGGCATACTGATAGTATCAATGAGGTCTAACCAATGAACTTGCGAAATATTACATTCCATTTAGTATAGCCTCGCCGAGGCGAAAAATGTGAAAATTTTCGAACTGCTTCTCCACGGAAACCGTTGGGCCGATTAAGGTCAAATTTCATATGGAGCCTCTATGGGATGGAGGAAACCAAAATTTGCTCATGGGGTCCAGGTCACATGACCAAAGTGACCGCCAAGCCATACATGGTAAAAACCCTTCAAAATAGTCTTCTCATGAACCACTTGGCAGATTTCCACGAAACTTGATAAATAGCATCTGGGACGTAGGCCCATCATAAATTGCTAAAATGGTGACCCTGGGTTGACCTCGACCTTCTTTATGCCTAGGTCAAACTTTGACACATGCTTTTGTATTGGAAAAGTGAGAATTCATTTTATCCTGCAAACGATTCAGAATACAGTACTAAAGTATTAGATATATTTTTGCTCCTTACGATAAGGCGCATTTATTGGGGGAACCGTTTGAGGTCCAGGTCACATGACCAAAATGGCCGCCATACCCATATATGGTAACACTCATAAAGCTAAAAGCATCCGGCGGGTCGTGCACTTCAGCTGAAGCACTGGTTTCTAAACAACCTTCCAATTAAATCTACGCCGCATATCTTTTTTAAAGATATTTCTTGTTTTATATATTTTTTTTTAATTGGTCAGATGATATAACTAAAAGGATGAGACCAATCGCGCCATCTCGCCATCTATCGATTAACCAAGTCTCATGGTAAAAGCTCTGGTAGTTTTATAGTTATCGCAAGATCCAGATTTTGGACTAAAAGGCTTTTGTGTTTTCAAATTTCAATCCATTGAAATTAAACTTAAAGTTGGCTAAACAAAATAAAAGCAAGGAACATTGACAATCACAAATAACCAAAGTTACCTTGCTAGCTCTATAAGTAGAAACGGGCTGGCCTAAGGCTATTGGATGTAAGAATCTATTACCAAGTTTCCTTTAAAAAAAGGGTCCTGAAAGCACGCATTATGAAACTTTGGCAACTGCAGGGTTTCCATAGAACCAAACTTACAGACTGACTACAAAACATAACGGCGTATAAAATCCGAACCCCGTCATCCCAGTACGATAATATACCCGTGCCTTCACATCCCCAAAATGGCTACCTTTCTGATGGATATCTGTTATTTTTCATATTTATACTGCAAACATAGGTTGTGGGTGCTCGTCTTGGAGCAAAAATAAGAAAATAATGTATACCTCTGTAAACCCCAGTTTTCTCTATATAAAGTGGGGTTTAGGGGGTGTTTATTTCAGGGACATGTTCACGTGATGACAGAAAAAAGCAATGGATACTGGCAATCCCAACTAACCAAAGTTACCTTGCTACCTCTATAACTTGAAGGCTACTTGATGTAAAAATCTATTACCAAGTTTCCTTTTATAAGGGTCCTGAAAGTTCGCATTATGAACCTTTGGCAACTGTAAGTTTCCATAGAACCAAACTTACAGACGGACTACAAAATATAACGGCGTGCAAAATCCCCACCCTATTCCTTTATGAAGATGTAAGGCCCATTTCGATATATACATGTAATTCAACCATGTGACATAGTGCATTCTTTCACATCTCCACAACTGTTATTTTTTTCTGACGAAATGTTGTGACATTACGAAAACACGCCTATACAAATACATTGTAAACTTTACAGCCGAAAAAAAAAATGTAAGATGAAAGATTGTGATTTTTTTATTATTTCTACTCAAAATATAGAATGTGGATACTCGTTAGAACCGCCTCATCGAGGCGGTTCTAACGAGTACCCGCAATCTATATTTTAGAACAGAAATAAGAAATCCCTGTTAACCCCAATTTTACTGTATAGGGGGGTCAAGGGGGTCAAAATTATATAGGCATGTTTTTGAGATGTATTTGTTTCTTAATTATACTTACCCAAACGTAGGTTTTGGGTGCCCGTTTGAACCCCATCGTTGATGCGGTTCGAACAAGTGCCCACAACCCAGTCTATGTCTTAGAGCACAAATAAGAAACATTATAATAAACCCCACTTTTCTCTCTAGTGGCGGTTTACATGGATGTTCATTAAACGGACAAATTAACCGGATGCATGTCCTCGAAATGAACACCCTCTAAACCCAACTTTATATTGAGAAAACTGGGGTTTATGTGGGTATACATTATTTATCTTATTTCTGCTCCAAGTGTGTGTGTGTGTGTGTGTGTGTGTGTGTGTGTGTGTGTGTGTGTGTGTGTGTGTGTGTGTGTGTGTGTGTGTGTGTGTGTGTGTGTTCGGGTTTAACGTCGCTTTCAACAATTTTTCAGTCATATCACGACGGTGTCTGGTTGCGACAGGGAGCTCAATGCTCACGTTTATAGTGCTGCCTCACTGAAGTATCATGTCCCAGACACATTACATGATACCACATCCAGTCACATTATCCGGACACTGGATCGACCAGTCCTAGCTCTACCCCGCAAAATCTGAGTGCCAAACGAGGAGCAGCTAGTACCATTTTTAACGACTTTGGTATGTCGCGGCCCGGGATCGAACCCGAGACCTCCCGTTCCCCGGAGCGGACACTCTTCCAACTGAGCTATCGGGGCCGGTTTCTGCTCCAAGACTTAGGTTGTGGGTACTCGTAAGAACAACCTATGTTTGCAGTATAAATAAGAAAATATCACGGATTTCCACCAGAAAGGTAGCCATTTTGAAGATGTAAAAAATGCACTATGTCGCATGGTTGTGTTACTATAATCGTTATCGCAGGGTTCGGATGTACGGACGGTCCGGGAGGCAAGAAAAATTAATGTCCCTGCGGGGAAACACCTGTAGAGACGATGGTTTTTGTTTGATTTGAGGTTTAGCGTCCCCGTCAACACTGTTAAGGTCATTTTCGAGACGTTGCTTCTAATTTTGTGGGAGTTTTACCCGACATTGAGATGAAATGACATCTCAAGCCCTGTCGCCCAATGAAACCAATAGGGTCTATTAGCATTGACGGTCCGCCTCGAACCGCGGTTCCTGGACAGGCTTAGATCCTCTAAGCGGTTTACCAGTACTAGTGTGCGGGCCGGATTCAGCTCTGCGTGGAAGCATCATGCATCCCATATATTTCTTCAAGCCCCTATGGGCGGGGGCTCGTTGAGACGATGGTGAATATGAAAAAAAAATGATGTGTACCACAACAAAAGTTTATATACATTAGGATGTAACACTCCCATGTTATACAATGTATTCTTTTTAATGAATCAAACAATGAAAGATTTCTGGTGAAAGTTTGTATCTTTTTTTTCCTTTTACAAACATTGAATGTGCATGCTCGTTAAAACCGTTTCATCAGAGCGGTTCAAATGAGTATCCTCAATAAACAATTTTGCCAAAAAACGAAGAAAAATTATATATACCGATGTAAAGGCCACTATTCTATATATACAGTGAGGTTTACAAGGACACGACCGCGTTAAATACGCGTTAACATTTGACATGGCATACGAGTATTGTACAGTGACACGATATAGACATCAGAACGAATCTTGAGGTTCAGGAGCAATCCAGACAGAGGTCTATTCCAAAGTTAAGCCCATCACGAACTGAAGTAATTCTGCCCATTCCAAGAACACATATCGGTCAGTGATGTCTTTTAGCTATGTACGAGCAGAAATGTTTAACCCTTAACCTGCTGCATAAATTAAGCAATACCACTTGCTGACTACCAACCAATCAAATAACTTTATATAATATATTTGTTCAATTCACAAACTGCATGACAAACATTGTAGAAGCCATCTGATCACGGTCTTCACTGTTTGCAAAAGTAGGGGTTGTCGTGATCAGCGGGTTCAGCCGTTTTGGTAGCGTGTCATCTAAGCAACATTCTTGCCAAATTTGATTAAAACTGGCATAAGGGTTTAGAAGGTGTGGTCAGTTAAAGACAGCCCTCGCAGCCGTCCTGTTAACTGGAGGGAGGGGTCATTTAGTTACTTTGGTAGCCACCTAGGCGATATTTCTGCATGTAACTGTTGGACAGAATTGAACCAAAGGTATAGAAGTCATATTTTAAGCTCTGGTGGTCATCTAATTCATTCGAGCTGTTTCAGTAGAGAGTTACCCAGGCTAAACTCATATGAAGTTTTAGCGAAATTGGTCTAAAAGAACAGGAGTTATCATTTAAAGATCATTCTATATTTGACTAAGGCTGACACGATTAATCTTATAATCGATTAATTGATCGATAAATTCCACAAAAATGATTATCATTTCTGATTTGCTTTTAATCGATTACTTGATAGATACAATTTACTACCCAAAGTTATGCCTAAAATAGCTGAATGAGTGGCAAACAGTGCAGACCCTGATGAGACGCCGCATTATGCGGCGTCTCATCTGGGTCTACACTGTTTGCTCAGGCCTATCTGTTCAAATATACATATGGTAAAGTGCAACATATGGTAAGAGTCATGCTCAGACAGAAAGCCAGACAGGTAAAAAAATGACAAAAACATTAGCGATTACTAATCGATTATCGATCGCAATGACATGACTGATAATCGATTATCTTTTCAGCTCCGATTAGCCAGCCCTATATTTGACTCTACATTAAGTTTTTATATAAGGACCCGTTTTAGTTATTTTGCCAGAGTCTCCCATGCAATATGGCTGTGAACTGTTTCATGCGTGCCAGATACATAAAAACTGGAGCTTCGCAAAACGACGCAAGCGCTGTGAGGCCAGCCTCCTTGAAATATGGAAGACGGAATGTCCAAGTGAAATAGAAGGGCCTACCTCCAGCTTCTTCAATCGATTTTCAAACCTTGTGAAATATGATTTAAACATGGCTAATTACATGGTTCTCACGTTAGCCTTCGCATGCTGCGAAATCTAATTTGCCTCCTTTTCCTGTTACGATGCATTACAGTAACAACAGCCTCTTGCATAATATATAGGCCGCTCCAAGCGAAAACGTGTTTTCAGACATTTACGCCCGACGAAGACAAAAACGTCCCGCGCATGCAATTATTCTTCATACTGAACGAGAGGACACTTTGGGACACGGGTACCCAGAGCCGTCTCCGTCCTGCCTGCGAAAAGCGAATGATGATTCTGGACATCTGCGCCTAGCGACGATTCAGATCAGAATGCGCGACAGCACAGTCTTATCAGAGTTGTCGCGCATTCTGATCAGAGTGATCGCTGTGCGCTATAAGGATGTCCCTTGACCCAGGCTAAGAGGGATATTATCGTACTTTTGCGCCCAGCAGACTTCAAATCAGCCTGCAAAATGCAACAAAGATGTTACTTGATATGTTCGCCCATCGAAGACTCAGAACAGCCTGCGCATGCGCACATGCTGATCAGAGTCTTCGCTAAGCGCTATAATGGTTGTCCCTCGACCTTTTTTAAGTTCTCCATACAGACTGAAAATATGTTATATGAAAGAGCAAGGGCCACCGAATTGAAAACTTTGGTATGCCGGGCGTATACAAGTTTTCTGTACTTTCGGCCAGTTAGGTCTCATCAGTGACCCTCAAATATTTTAAAATTCCATAATGGAATCAATGATCCCAAAGGAAAAGAAAATATAAACTACACTATGCTGATGGGCAGGGAGATTTTCTACAACCGCCACACAGTCTCTTAACAGCAGCTTTGAAAGGATAATTCCTTTGGAAGCAAGGAATTATACACCGCGGAACTAAAAAGTATGGAGTATACAAGTTTTTTTTTTTGTCTGTGTCAGACTAGATAGTTTTGGCCAATAAGGGCTGTATAATAACTGAGCGGGGGCGCAGGCTGAGTCATGTATGCATATGCTCAAAAATACCTTTTCACGTGTCGGTACTCATTGCAAGCCAGGCAAATCGTATGCCTGTCAAACGCCGGGCTTGTTTGTTTGTTTGATTTGAGGTTTAACGTCCCCGTCAACACAGTATAGGTCATTTTGGAGACGTTGCTTCCAATTTTGTGGGACTTTTACCCGACATTGAGATGAATTGACATCTCACGCCCTGTCGCCCAATGAAACCAATACGGTTTATAAGCATGGACGGTCCGACTCGCACCGCTGTTCCTGGACAGGCTTAGATCCTCTATGCGGTTTACCAGTACTAGTGTGTGGACGGTTTCAGCTCTGCGTGGAAGCATCATGCAGCCCACCTATTTCTTCAAGCCCCGATGGGCGGGGGCCTAAAGGCCGGGCTGGAGCCGAGCGATGGTCTCCCTATTCACCGGCAACGGGGAATAGGGGTACCACCGAACTGCTACGGTGTAATGCCAGCATGGATTCGTTCCCTGGGAACCACCAGCTTACGACCCGCGACACGGGGAAACTGGAAAACAATTTTCAAAGGCCTGTTTGTTTATTTGTTCGTATATATTGAGGTTGTACGTCTCCGTAAACAATATTTGTCATTTGCTTCCGATTTTGTGAGACCTTTACTCGAAATTAAGGTGAAATGACATGTCAAGCCCTACCGCCCAATGAAACAGCTAGAGTTTAAGTAGTGGTCCGACTTGCACCACTTTTTCTGGGCAGGCTCTGACGTTTTAATCGGTTTACAAGTATGTACTTAAATTCGGTCGGTTTCAGCTCTGCGCGGAAGCACCATGCAGCCCAGTCTGTTTCTCCAAGCCCCGGTGGACGGGCGCAAAGGCTTGTTTGTTAATACATTCGGACTTTTGGTTCGAACAGCAATGGGTGGAACTACGAAACTTTCTTCGATATATGGTAGACAGTTCGAGATAGCTAGGCCAGGCGTCGCAAAGGAGAGGAGATAGGTATATCTTTTCCATCTTCCCTAAAATGGAAATACATGCACACAATATATTTTCAAGATGATATAAGAAACGCATCTACTTTAACTTCAAATTTCCTAAATTTATTGATACTTAAATTGTAGTATCCATAGGGACTCAAGCAGTAGTTGGAATCAATTCCGGCAAAGGGGGTCTACTCTTAATGGAAAGAATTTGCTCCTGAAGAGCAAATTCTTTCCTTTAATCGTGGACCTTTGTAGATAAGGAAGACAAAAAAAATAAATGTATTTCCAAGAGTTATTTCCGTTGAAGGTATATCAATCCCTCTTAAGGAATTTTCGTTCTTTTCAGTGCAGATCCTACAGATAAGACAGACAAGCAATTTTGACAGAATTGCCTTCTCTGATGGTGCAGCTGTTCCCCTTAAGCTTAATCAAAGATCCCTATAAATATATTTGGAAGAGTTGCCTCCCTTTGTTGAATGGGGTGATACTCTCCGGTATCACGAGGATTACCGAGTGCTGACGGTCTCTGGTACCACGAGGATTGCCGAGTGATGCCGGACATTTTCTTTTATGTAAGAATCTTTTTATGGCATACGAGGGAGTTTTTTTTATAATGAAGTTTCTTCGATTGTCGACGTCCCCATGTTTTTATGACAATGATGCGGCGTGTGTGCAGTGACACCAAACTTAACGAGCGTGTACGTGGCGCCCTCTGCAACCGGTGCACAGCAGACACCTGAAAATTCTCGATTGTTATCCTACCCCTGGGTAGGATATGAATTTCTGACTCCATGGTTATTTCCTTGAAGGCAAATTATTTCCTTTAAAGATATATTCGAAAGAGCTGGTATATCCATTCTGCTTAAGCGGAGTGGATACACCTTCAGAGGAGACAACTCCTGTATTTTTATCTCCCACATCAATACGGGTCAACTCCTTAAGGAAAGAGTTTAATTGCTCCTGAGGAGCAAATCTTTCCTTTACGTTAACCCCTTTTTCCGTGAGAAGAGTGAGAAAAGCGAACAGGAAGTCCCCAAAGTTGCCTCCCTTTGAAAAATGGCGGAACAAATTGCCAGGTATAGCCATTCCCCTTGAGACAAATTCTTTTATTTAACAGTAGACCCCTACAGATATGAAAGCCAACCATTTTTTTAGTTTCTTCTCCTTGCACCCATTCCCTTAAGAGAAAGTACGGTATTGGGTTTAGTGGATCTTTCGCGAGACAAAATACATTTAATACTGCCAATGGCCGTCAAACCTTTTTCTTGTTTTCGCTTAATGAACACTCTAACGTTACTATGTAAACACATTTAGAGCGATTGCATTTACTCAGACAAATTCCTTGATGATAATGAAGCCAAGAAATGAGAAACAAAATCAATGAGAACTAAGAAAACTGAGTTACTTGGAAGAAATGGCCTACGACATCACGTTAAAAAGTCCGTGAAATGAACACCCCCTAAACCCCACTTTGTATAGAGAAAACTGGGGTTCAAGGGGGTATTCATTATTTTTCTTATTTCTGCTCCAAGACATAGGTTGTGGGTACTCGTTAGAACCGCCTCAATGAGGCGGTTCTAACGAGCACCCACAACCTATATTTGCAACCTATATTTGCAGTATAAACAAGAAAAATGTCACGGATTTTCGTCAGAAAAGTAGCCATTTTGGAGATGTGAAAAAATGCACTATGTCGCACGGATGTGTTGTCGTAATGAAATTCGATGTCATAGTACCTAAAACATTTTTCCTATGACTTTTGGGTCGATTGTTTATCAATCGGTCAAAGTAACTAATGAATCTGAGCTATATTGTTAATGGCCACGTGAAACCTTGAAAACGTTGTTTCAACATTAGTTCAACGTTAAGTCAATGTTTTGTGCCTGCAGGGTGACCATCTTAACAAGGTTGTGGTTATTTATAGCTGCGTTATTCCTCTTTCTGTGACGTCAGAGTATTGTGTGTAAAAAAAAAAAGTTGGTTTTCTCTAAAATCTGGTCGTCGTGTACGGGAACTTAGGCAAACAATGGAGATCCAGAAATGACACCACAACACGCGGAGTCCTTTGTTTGCTTAAATACTGGATTTAATAGCCTAGGTCTCCGTTAAGGACAGTTTTCCCGAGATAATCGACCCACCAGTGCGGTCAGTGCTTTGACTTTGACACTTAAATCAAGCTATAGTTACCTTCGGAGCAAGGAACGCGCACACAACAATGAAAATTATTTAAAATCACATCACGAAAACACGCCTATATAATTTTGACCCCCTTGAACCCCATTTTTATATAGTAAAACTGGGGTTTACAGGGGCAAACCTTATTTTTCTTATTTCTGCTCTAAAATATAGATTATGTAGAGTGTTGGTGCTCGTTAGAATCGCCTTATTGAGGCTGTTCTAAAGAGTACCCACAACCTACGTTTTTGAGCAAAAATAATGAAATGTATGAAATGTAAACCCCAATTTTCTCCATGTAAAGGGGGGGGGGGGGTTAAGATTTTTGTTCATTGCACTGAATTGTTAACATCAAGTGAACTAGTCCGTGAAATGAAGACCCCCTATACCCCACTTTATATAGACAAAACTGAGGTTTACGGGGGTATACGTTATTTTTCTTATTTATGCTCCAAGACATAGGTTGTGGGTACTCGTTAGAACCGCCTCAATGAGGCGGTTCTAACGAGCACCCACAACCCATGTTTGCAATATTTGTAAGAAAAGTATCACAGATTTTCATCAGAAAATTAGCCATTTTGGAGATGTGAAAAAAATGCACTATGTGGCACGGGTGTGTTATCGTAATGAGCTGGTGCTTCCATCGACGACTGAAATAGGCATCGTCAGTGTAGCTCGTATTTTGAAGACAAAGGGCCAATTGTTCAAAACTAACGACGTCGTTAGTTAACATATCGTTGAAATTTTGATCATGTAATATGGCAAACATGCTAATATTTTTTGCTGAATAAATGTGAGCAGCTTTTGCAAATCACATTTTTTCATTAAAAATACCAAAAATTTTAAATATCATCACGAAAACACACCTACATAATTTTGACCCCATTGAACCCCGCTTGTATATAGTAAAACTGGGGTTTCCGGGGGTATACCTTATTTTTTCTTATTTCTGCTCTAAAATATAGATTGTGGGTACTCGTTAGAACCGCCCCGATGAGGCGGTTCTAACGAGTACCCAATATCTATATTTTGAGCAGAAATAAGAAAAAAATATTACAATTTTTCACCTGAAAATTTTCTATTTTTCGACGGAAAAATTTACCATGTATTAGTATAGGCGTGTTTTCGTAATGTGTACCTGCTAATATGACTACTAACGAGCTCGTTAAGCTAAAGATGCTTTGAACAACTGGCTCCAGGAATGGGCTGGTGATCATAAATGAAAATAAAAAGAAAAAATACAAAACTCAGGTTCATGCACATGCTATATCTGACCGGGTGGTTATTTTTTCCCAATAATTTTGCTCATAATACAGTTCAGTTATTTTTAGGCTGCCCGTCGAATATTAAAAAAAAAAAAAAAATAATAATGATATTTTCCAAAATATAACATTTATTAATATAAGTTTTTATAGTGCCTATAGCTGTTCACCATTTTCCACTGAGGTAAAATAGACTCGGTCAATAGGGGTGTCATTCCTTTGCCACCACAGTATTGAGAGTCCAAAATGCATTCTGACGAATTCTTCATCATCTAAAGCTTCATACTCCACTTTAATCATCACGAAAACATTACGATAACACACCCGTGCGGCATAATGTATTTTTCATATCTCCAAAATGGCTAATTTTCTGATGGAAATCCGTTATATTTTTCTTATTTATACTGCAAACATAGGTTGTGGGTGCTCGTTAGAACCGCCTCATCGAGGCGGTTCTAACGAGTACCCACAACCTATGTCTTGGAGCAGAAATAAGAAAAATAAGAAAATTAATGTATATCCGCGTAAACCCCAGTTTTCTCTATATAAAGTGTGGTTTAGGGGTTCTTCATTTCACGAATTTGTTCACGTGATGACAAGCCTATCCTTGAACCCGACTTTTATATAGTACAACTGGGGTTTACAGGGGTAAACATTATTTTTCTTATTTCTGTTCCAAAATATATTTTGAGGAGAAATAAGAAAAATATCACATTTTTTTTCATCTAAAAATTTAGTTTTTTTCGGCGGTAAAATTGACAATGTATTTGTATAGGCTTGTTTTCGAAATGGACTAAGGGGTGAAAGGGTAGCGACAAACGAGAAAGAGAGACGTAGCTCTCTAGACAATCATTGATTGATTGACAAATTTTGTCCCTTAAAGACACTATAGTGCCAAAATTAATAGTTCATCTTTATCTTAAATGACAATTACTATTGATCTCGCGGACTCGTCACGGTTCCCTGTTACTTTTTCATCAGAATTCTACTAATTTTGTCTTACTCCACGACGGATGTGTCTGGCTGACTATTTTCGTGAGCCCGTCCAGCAAAAGTACTTGTTAATGTAATGGCTCAGGCACACGCGAAGGCTCGCCGGAACCGTCGCTGTTCGCATACCTACAATTTGGCCAAGGACAAAGCCAGGGACATTGGTGCCATTGATGTACAGCGCATGCGCGTTTGAGCGATCACTGCTATGGTATGACCCAATCTTATAAACTTCAAAAAATTGGAATATGGGAAAGCTAATTGATCGCATATCTTACATGCAAACCTGTATTCGATTCTGCGATCCGATGCCGATCAGCTAGCCTTGATATTTTAGATTTAGAAAAAAGACGAATTCCACTATACAAATAAACGAACACAAAGGCGCAGATCAGACTGCGTGGATGCGCAGGCTGATCAGCACCTTTGTTGTTCGCAACTGGCCAATAGGAAACTCTCATGACGTTGCCCCTAGTTGTATTTGTTCCGAATTTAGTTGCACACCTAAGGGGAATATATGCACCCAGCGTACTTCCGCTAGTTTTAGAAGGGACACAGATTTAGATTTTCTATTTCTTTCATAAAATCCGAGCTCTGAAAAGGGGGTCTACAGTTAAAAGGGAAGGCATTCCCTCGTAAACTCTCTTTAATATGTGTAAAATGGGGTTAAAAGTTTCAAGAATGTTCATTTCCCGATCGGATAAAAACAACGGAAATAAAAAACTAAAAAAAAAAAAAAAATGATTCGTTCTCGGTATTTCGAATCGAACTTTGATCTCATATCAAATGTATCAAATGATGTCTTGTTCTCAGAACTGTTATTATAGCTACTGCTTGACTTCTTATTCCCATAATTTTCCAATACATGTCTTTTCATAACATCAATAATTCATAAATGTTTTGCTCCCCAAACCCATAATTGAACCGCGCAAAGTGAAAAAAGGGTCTTCGATCACGCGCGCAGGCTGATCTGAGTCTTCGCAGTGTGCTGTGCGAATGGCTTTTGACACGAAGCTTCTTCATACAGTCCGGAAGATTTTACACTGAAAAGGTTTGCCCGCAGTGATTTGAGACACCGCTGATCGCACGTGCTCGGAGACTTCAAGAGTCGCGGTGCACACAGAGAGTCCTAAGAGGATAATTTATTATTATTATTTTCAGATTCATGGGAATAGGTATACTTTTAGGGGCGACAACTCTTAAATGCTTTCCCACCATTATTACTGAAGATCTACCCAAAGGTTAACATGCTCTTTATGACCAAATTCATATCCTTTATTCACCACTTGAAGAATTACATGTACAACATCATTACGAAAAAGACGCCTATTCAAATATACAGAAAATTTTAACATCAATGAGTGAGTGAGTGAGTTTTAGTTTTACGTCCCACCAACAGCTAAGGTCATACGGAGACGGTACCTCGGTTTAAAGACTCATCCGAAAGTCTGGAGAAGCCCGGGATCGATCCTGCAATCCCTGGTTTACAAGGCGAGTAGCGTAACCACTGCACCACTGAGGCTTCTAAACATCAATGAGAATTGCCTGAAGAAAAATTCTGATATTTTTCATATTTCTGCTCAAAACATAGATTGTGAGTACTCGGTACTCGGAACCGCCTCGACGAGCAGAAATACATGAAAAAAATGATAATGTATACCCCTGTAAACCCTAGTCATTAAGAAAACACGCCTATACAGATACATTGTAACCTTTATCGCCGAAAAAATAAAAAAAATAAGATGAAAAATCGAGATATTTTTCTTATTCCTGCTCAGAATATAGATTGTGGGTACTCGTAAGAACCGCCTCACCGAGGCGGTTCTAACGCGTACCAACAATCTATGTATTAGAGCAGAAATAGGAAAAATAAGGTTTACTCCTGTAAACCCCAGTTTTACTATATAAAAATGTGGTTCAAGGGGGTCAAAATTATATAGTTGTGTTTTCTTGATGTTTACTATATACATCACGTGAGCACGTCCGTGAAATGAACACGCCCCCAAACCCCACTTGATATAGGGAAAACTGGTGTGTACGGGGTTATACATTGTTTTCTTAATTCTGCTCCAAGACAGGTTGTGGATACTCGTTAGAACCGCCCCAGGGTACTCGTTAGAACCGCCTCAATGAGGCCGTTCTAACGAGCACCCACAACCTATGTTTGAAGTTATCATAGATTTTCATCAGAAAAGTAGCCATTTTGGAGATGTGAAAAATGCACTATGTCGCACGGATGTGTTATTGTAATTAAAGTAGGGTTTATGGGTGTCAGAGGCTGTTTTCGTGATGTCTAGTTTCACTATCAAACATTTCAGGTCTCTAAATGAGCAGGATTATCTCTAGCCTGTTGCAAACAATTTTTGTTTTTCGTGTTCTGGAATATGTTCCAACATGCGATGATCACCCCTGTACATCCCACTTTTAAGAGGCCAAATAGGAATTTAGAATGGTATAGATTATTTTTTTGTTTTCTTATTTTTGCGAATGGACTTAGGTTGTGCGGTTCTATTGAGAAGCACAGCCTATAATTGGAGTATAAATAATAAAAATATCACGAAATTACATCATATAGTAATCGTTTCAGCCGAATACACTACATGAGTGACCCTCGAATGTCTATATTGGGATCGATGATCCCAGGCAATAAGAAATTGCAATCTACATTATCCTGAAGTATTCTTAATATCAGCTATGTTATCCGCTGGAAGACAGAACTGTCGAGGGTACATCTCGGCAAGTGTAGATGGTTTCGGCCAATAGGCCTCATCAGTGACCCTAAAAAATTTCAATTTTCCATGAAGCTCTACACAATGTGGGTTTGTACAGCTATACTGTTGTTGAATGCATACGAACCCAGACAGCATGGCATATCGGGCCAAGGTCGTGCCAGACATGGACACAACGTCGTATCGATATTGGCCCTTCGTTGGTCCGCTTTTTTATTTCGCAGGCTGGGTTAAGTGATTATGGTTTATATTGCGTTCTGTTTGCTCAGATGCGTCATACGACTCTTTTAATATGATTCCAGGATGAAAACTGTTTCGGAATTGTCTTCAAATATCACGAAGACAAAGATTCGCCATTAATTTCATCACAATCGCGTCTTTAATTCACACAATGTTCGTTCAATCAATTTCGAATGTCTACAATTCGCCAATCTTCTTTCTGGTTCAAATCACCGGATAGTTATTCGAAGATTTGTCAATTTCAATTAAAGCCGCAACGTGAAAAATCCAATTCAGGCTATGTTTGACCAATAAAACCAACAACCAAAACAGTCTTACCACAATCTGGCGAGAGGATTGTCATTTTAAGGTCAGTAGAAATCATACAGGGACTATGAACTTGTGTTTTGTATACGCTGGCCCTGGCTTTAACAACCCTTTACACGTTTAAGCCGTATAGGGCCTGGTATACATGTATTTCGTCAATTTCAACTTATGACAAAACTATCCATCAAATGCGATGCCAATATTGCTCGACATCAGAACAGAGTGGAAAGATATGAAATGTTGTTTTTTTTCAATACACTGTTGCAAATATATGGAAATATATGGCCTGTCATGATCACGTGCCTATGCGCATGCAATACAGTACTATAATTCATATCCCTTAAAAGGTCGAATTTTCGTTCGAACGACTTCACACAGTCATTCATGGCTCATTGCGAATATTTTAACCTACTAAAGTGTCCTATTGGTTCCATTGGGCGACAGGGCTTGAGATGTCATTTCACCTCAATGTCTGGTAAAAGTTCCACAAAGTTGGAAGCAACGTCTCTAAAATGACCTATACACTGTTGACGGGGACGTTAAACATCAAATCAAACAAACAAACAAACAAAAACCTACTATAATGTGAAATAGTTAATATATACAGTATTGCTTTTATTTCTGCTCAAAAGGTAAACAGTGAATGAGCACTTCATATTAGATATCCCACGCAAATTAATGTTCAGTGAAAAAAGGGAAGAACAAAGTGAGTGTTATGGACACTAAATAAGTACAAAGGGGAATAACCATAACAGTAATGATCCTTGACCCTTTTCTGTAGTAGCAATTTCTCATGAACATAAACATTTATGATAAGATTCCTTATATTATTAGTCAAGATATGATTCCTAAAACTATTAAGCGAGACACACAGGAAAAACAGAAGTGACATCGACACTTAAGAACTACAAAGGGGAATAACTATAACAGTACTGATCCCTTGAGCCTTCTTTTTTGTAGCAGCAACATCTCATGAATATCAACATTAATGTAAAATATGATAAAATTCCAAATTATAAAACAAGATATGCGGGAAAAAACAGTTAAAACCACTTTTAAAGAACTGCAAAGGAGAATAACTAGGTAAGTATTGATCCCAGGAACCAGATTTTTTCCTAGCAGCAATATCTTATCAATATCAACATTTATGCAGTAAACTATGACATGATTCCTAAAATCATAAAGGAAGAAAACAAAAATGTTTTTTTTTGCAGCAAAGTGTCACAGGCAATTTTAAATTACAAAGAGAATAACTATAACAGTAATGGTCCATTGACCCTTCGTTTTCTGTAGCAGCAACGTCTAACAAATATCAACATTCATACAAAACCAGTGCTTCAGCTGAAGTGCACGAACCGCCGGATGCTATTAGCTTTATGAGTGTTACCATATATGGGTATGGCGGCCATTTTGGTCATGTGACCTGGACCTAAAACGGTTCCCCCAATAAATGCGCCTTATCGTAAGGAGGAAAAATATATCTTATACTTTAGTACTGTATTCTGAGTCGTTTGCAGGATAAAATGCATTCTCACTTTTCCAATACAAAAGCATATGTGTCAAAGTTTGTTCTATGCACAAAGAAGGTCAAGGTCAACCCAGAGTCACCATTTTTGCAATTTATGATGGGCCTACGTCCCAGATGCTATTTATCATGTTTCGTGGAAATCTGCCAAGTGGTTCTTGAGAAGACTATTTTTGAAGGGTTTTTACCATATATGACTTGGCGGCCATTTTGGTCATGTGACCTGGACCCCATGAGCAAATTTTGGTTTTCCCCATCCCATAGAGGCTCCATATGAAATTTGACTTCAATCGGCCCAACGGTTTCCGAGGAGAAGCAGTTCGAAAATTTTCACATTTTTCGCCTCGGCGAGGCTATACTAAATGGAATGTAATATTTCGCAAATTCATTGGTTAGATCTCATTGATATCTATCAGTATGCCAAATATTGTTTAAATATTCCAAGCGGTTAAGTCACTATCACCAATTTTCACAAACGGGTTACGGACTGACAGACAGACAGACCATATATGGCTTGGCGGCCATTTTGGTCATGTGACCTGGACCCATGAGCAAATTTTGGTTTCCCCCATCCCATAGAGGCTCAATATGAAATTTGACTTCAATCGGCTCAACGGTTTCCGAGGAGAAGCAGTTCGAAAATTTTCACCTTTCTTCGCCTCGGCGAGGCTATACTAAATGGAATGTAATATTTCGCAAGTTCATTGGTTAGATCTCATTGATATCTATCAGTATGCCAAAAATTGTTTAAATATTCCAAGCGGTTAAGTCACTATCACCAATTTTCACAAACGGGTTACGGACGGACAGACAGACTGACAGACTGACCGAATGACAGAATGACACGGTGATTTTAGGGCACTCTTAGAAAATCAACCGACTTCAGTCGGTCGCTTTTTCTGCGGGTCGTGCAACATAAAAAATATTCCTAACATAATTAATCAAACCAGTTTTCACGACCTGCAACGGGGAACAAATATGCATTGATCCCTGGACCCTGATTTTTCCCTCACTACAGCTTATCAATATTAACATTTCTGCAAAATATGAAATTGCTGCGGACAAAATTGTAACGGAGAACTTTTAAAGGAATTAAAAGGGGAATAACTGTACCAGTTTCGATCCCTGGACCCCTATTTTTCTGCAGCAGCAACATCTCATGTATATCAACATGTATGCAAAAAATGATAAGATTCCTAAAATTATTACTCAATATATGCATGCATTACGAAGACACGCCTATTCCGATACATAGTAAATGTTATCGCCGAAAAAGCGACAATTTCAGATGAAAAATTGTGATATTTTTCTTATTTCTGCTCTAACGAGTACCCACAATCTATATTTTAGAGCATAAATAAGATCGAGGCGGTTCTAACGAGTACCCACAATCTATATTTTAGAGTAGAAATAAGAAAAATAAGGTTTACCCCTGTAAACCTCAGTTTTATTGTATTAAAGTGGGGTTGAACGGGGTCAGAATTATAAAGGCATGTTTGCGTGATGAGAAAACCTGAGCGTTACGGACAAAAGTGTAACGGACAACTTTTAAAGAAATACATCATTGATCCCGCAGCCTTTGTTTTTCTGTGGAAATATCAACATCTGTTCAAAATAAGATAAGCTTACTTACATTATTAATGAAGATATGAAGGAAAAACCAAAGTGTTACGGACAAACGGACGGCCAGGGCAGGTTAAGATCCTCGGTTTCAGCTCTGCGTGGAAGCATCATGCAGCCCATCTATGTCTTCAAGCCCCGATGGGCAGGGGCGGAAATGATCCCATTGATAGTCCGTGTCCTGTGACTCTACCTGGTCATCTACATTTGTATTTACACACATCAGAATTAAACAAATGCACCCTGGTACCTGTACCCCCCCCCCCCACGACACACACACACTTTTTTTTTTAAATATATACATGTGTATGCAAGGGTTTATTACTATGATTTGCTATTTAATTTGGGAATGACACTATCTTGTAAAAAACTATAGCCCAAAAGCAAAATTCAGCGACCAGCTGATTCGAAAACGGTACTCGGCTCATAGGCGAGTAGCAAAGGCCCAAGCAAGCATGCGCAAAAGCGCAGTCTCGCCAGAGCCATTGCGGCTCGCAGACATTGAGGTGGCCTTGAGGTAGCCTGATTAGTTGACTACGCATGCGCATTTGAAAAACAACAATCAGCCATGCAAACCCATGAGTGACAATGGAATCTTCCACATAGGGATGTCAGGTTTGTTTTTGTTTGTGCCCTTTTCTCATGATTTAACTCAACTGCTAGGCTGTCTGGGGATTCAAAATAGACGTTTTCGATACACCGACATAACCGATCCGATCAGGAAAGACAAAATCTTCAAAATGCATATATACTGTATATATGTACATATGAGCATAAGTATATATGATAATCCTCCAAAGCCTTAAACATTAACTGTTGCATTGGGCTTTCAGACGACCAAAACATTTGTTTTACTTTGTTTTGCTTTATTTATTTTTTCTATTTTCAATGTAGGCGGCATACCAATCAAACACAGCTACATGCCACTTTCCGCATCATTTCTGTCGCGGTTTAATACATTATCGTCATCATAAACCGCACCAAACGTTGCTCAGGCTGGTTCTTACAAATAAAGAAATTAGCGAAACTTTATTCCAGTTCTCATTCGTATTATCTTATCAAAATAAATGTCTTATGTGAAAAGCCTATAGTTTCTATAAAAGACAATCCAAATTGATACAAATAGTCCTTCTAGACACGCAAGCGTTAATTGAGGCAGAACAAAAATAAAAGTGTTCTTTGGACTTCTTCGACCTACTCTTGCTCTGTACGACTTCAGCTGAAATTAATTTGCTCACATTTTCAAGAGAACATGTTTGGTCTACGTAGCGTTGACAACAAAGAAGGTGTATGTACGCATGTCTGTTTTTAAGCCTATAGTGTTGCCATGTCAATAGTTGCAGTTTTCACATGAAATGACCCTCATCTGAGACAAATAATAATAAGCACCGGACTACGGACGTAGCATAACATATCTATGGGCCGCAAAACGCTACAAATGTTACTTACATGTATAGAATATGGGAGCAACACGCCTTTGCTGTTCTCAGTCACAATAAGTGGGACTATGAAGACGCTTAAGACAATGGTGGAGATCTAGCTCAAAGAAGGAGCCACTCATGCTCATTTGTATGGTACAAGACCGTGCCTAGAGGTACAGTGTGGAACGTTTGGGACTCAAATATACATATACGGCTAGCGAACATACAGATAAACCTGCGGCGACGCGGAAGCTTGTATATGTATTCGCTCAGACCATTCCAGCATCGGATGATCCTGTTTACATGAAGATACACTGGTCTATCGCTGTTCATAGTTCGCACATAGCGAACATGTCGGGTTTGCTTAAGCCAGACTCAAAGGCCGCAGAAAAATAACCCGTTGGGAAATGCAGTCAATTTTAATCAATTTGAGCCAATTACACGTAAATAATGGCGAGAACAATCAAGCTAACCAAGACAGAACTGTTGGATTATCGTTTTCTTATAAACTAGAGACACTGCGTTGTCATAAGAGCTTTCATTTAGGGCGCTATGTCTTCTAACACAAAAAGACTGACTGACTGTTTGAGTTTTACGCCCCACCAACAACTAAGGTCATACGGAGACGGGAGCTCGGTTTAAAGACTCATCCGAAAGTCTGGAGAATCCCGGGATCGATTCTGCGACCCCTGGTTTACAAGGCGAGTAGCGTAACCACTAAACCACGGAGTCTTCTAACACAAAACGATGTTAATTCTTCTAGCCTTTTGTTTTTGTGGTTTATTTCAGAAATAAAGCACAATGAGTCTTTTTATCATATTACGTCGCTGATAAGCAGTGGATAACGTCGTGTAATAAAAATCGCATGACCATACGTTTAATAACACTTTGGCGGGATTAAGTAACGTCATGACGACGTCCATGTCAACCATGCATTTTTTTGTGTGGAAACTTTGTCATATTTAATGGCGATGAAATCCAATTTGAAGTGGTCATATGATAAACAGAATCTTATACTCGTGCTCATTTCATATGAAATTTATGAAACTCGCCGAAGGCTCGTTTCATAAATTTCATACGAAATGACCACTCGTGTAAGATTTTCTGTATGACCCATGAGTACATAATATGAATAACATATGTACAAACATTTCACGTGATGAAGAAAATTGAATGTATCAGTTAATTAATTTCATGGGCTTGAAGAAATATATGGGCTGCATGATGCTTCCACGCAGAGCTGGATCCGGTCTGCACACTAGTACTGGTAGACCGCTTAGAGGATCTTAGCCTGTCCAGGAACCGCGGTGCGAGGCGGACCGTTTATTCTAATAAACCCTATTGGTTTCATTGGGCCACAGGGCTTGAGATGTCATTTCATCTCAGTGCCGGGTAAAAGTCCCACAAAATTGGAAGCAATGTCTCCGAAATGACCTTGACCGTGTTGACGGGGACGTTAAACCTCAAATCAAACAAACAAACAAAACTTTAATTTCATGTACAGTTTAATTTTATGTAAGGCTGGTTGGTGCCTGGTGCTCTGGTTGGGCCCATCGGAGTGTAACTGTTGGTTTTCTTTTGCTCCGGCATTTCAGTGGTTTCTTGTTGTCGAGTCCTCATCGTTGTTTCATATCTGTTGTTCTCGGAGATGTTGCATTGATGAGGTAGAAGGCATTCATGCGGACTGAACAAAAATCGCGACGGAAGTACGGGCGAAGATTGCGGTCGCGTAAAATCGATTTAAGCACCTAAATCGATTTAAGCCCCAACCCCACCCCCCCCCCCCCCCGCCCTCAGTGGAATTCGTTTCACTGACCGTTCCAAGGCGTTTCATCTGTCGCGGTTTATTTTTGTTAAGGATTGTCTTTGAGTTTGAGTATCGCTTTGAAATAACTAGATCCCAGTAGAAACACCAAAAGCGGAAAGCCAAAGGGACAGTTACTTTCCCTCACAATGGCCAATTGGCTATCCAAAACAAAATAATATAAGCGAAACGCACACTCAAAGACAAACCATAACCAAAATAAACCACGGCAGAAGAATCGCCTTGGAATGGTCAGTGACACGAATTTCACTGGGGGGCTCAAATCGATTTTACGCAGCTGCAATCCTCGCCCTTTATTACTTCTAATACTTTTAGATTTAGAATTCTGATTTGTTCAGTCCGCATGAAGGCCTCCTAATTCATCAGTGCAACGTCTCCGAGAACACAAAAATCAAACAACCGCAGAGATGAAACGATGGTGAGGATTCGACAACAAGAAACCACTCAAATGCTGGAGCAAAAGAAAACCAACAGTTAGACTCCGATGGGCAAACCTAACTTTTCGGAACAATTTCAGAAAATTATTAAACGTTTCAAACGCATCGGATATTATATAAATTCTGTTCAACTGTCTGCATACATTGTGTTTGACCCAATCACGGTCAAACAATATGCTTTCCTCTTTAATTGCACGCCGACGGATCGGGGTTCAGACTTCACGACGGCTTTGGTTTAAAGCTATTTTTAGTTGGTCTGATTCGGTTTCTTTCCCCGATTATGTATATTACTCCTTTTCAGTTAGGTTTGGATATTCTGAGTCACCACCTGTTTGGAAAAGAGCTGCTGACTCGGTTTGCCTGTTGTCCGTGTTTACTGTCGTCGCTCCATGTTTCGACTTCTTTCCCTATTCATACCCATGAACTTCTGTTAAATAAACCAAACTAGAAGTGACGGCAAAGATCAGGAATCAATAAAATTAACCCACACCTCCCATCAGAAATTCTTTTCACTGACAGTTCCAAGGCGGTTCTTCTGTCGCTGTTTATTTTTGTTATGGTTTGTCTTTGAGTGTGTGTATCACTTATATATTTTTGTTTTGGATAGCCAATTGGCCATTTTGTGGGAAACTAACTGGCGTTTATGCTTTCCGCTATTCATGTTTCTATTAGGGTCTAGATATTTCATGTTTGCGTTTCATTTCCTTTGGTGTCTCTGATGGGAGGTGTTGGTTAATTGTATCGATTCCTGGTCAATACCTTCACTTATATTTTGTTTTGTATTTTTAGCTCTCGCATTGGAGCAAAACAGTTTGAACAATTGTCCAAGGAACATTGCCGTGAAATTATTTTAATATCCATCCACTGGTTTAGTTGCAGAAGTCGTTTAAAGATTTAAAGAGTCTAGCCAAACAAATGACTTCAACACTCGTACATGTAATAAAATGTCAACTGCTTAACTTCTTAATCAGGATTATCGGTATCAAAAACTACGCAAAGCCTTTCCTAAATTTTTATGGACGTCATTCCGATTTTATTTTTTGAAATTTAACAATGGACTTAAATCTCTTCTGCCACAAGGTCTGTTGGAGCCCGAATTTTATGGTGACTTATTATATAGATTCACAAAATATATATATGCAATGATTTCAGTACACAATTTCGTAAAATCATTCTTCGTTATAAAAAGATCGGGTACAACATAAATATAATACGTCAGACTGACTGCATGGTACTTAACCCAATCACGATTGATAACTTTGCTCCCCTCTTTTTGGCACGCTGATGGGTCAGGCCTCAGATTCTAAGACGGTTCCAGTGGAAAGCCTTGCTTATGTAACGGAGTCTAACTATTTGTTTTATTTTACTCCGGCATTTTAGTTGTTTGTTGCTGTCGAGTCCTCGCCATTGCTTCATCTCTGTGGTTGTTTGATTTCTGTGTTCTCGGAGGTGTTGCACTGATGGGTTAGGAAGCTTCCATGCGGACTGAACAAATTTTTGTCTCAATCGCGACGGAACCAAGTGCGAGGATTGCGGCCGGGTAAATTCGATTTAAGCCCCCAGTGGAATCCGTTTCACTGACCGTTCCAATGCGGTTCTTCTGTCGTGGTTTATTTCTGTTATGGTTTGTCTTTGAGGGTGTGTTTTGCTTATATTATTTTCTTTTGGATATCCAGTTTGTGCCATTTTGTTGGAAAGCAACTGTCCTTTTGGCTTTCCGCTATCGATGTGTACATTAGGGTCTAGTTATTTCATGTTTGTGTTTCTTGCCCTTTGGAGTCACTGTTGGGGGCTGTGGGTTAATTATATCAATCCCTGATCATTGCCGTCACTTCTTTTTGGAACAGCTTTCTTTAGAAGGTAAGAATAAGCAAGGCTCTTCCTTTTTTGCGCTGTAACATTTGTGAAAAGGGTCCATTTTGCATACTGATTCATTGTATTCTTGGGCAGTCTTGTGGCAATAGCCATGGAAATAGAGAATACCAGGTGAGTGCCTTTTGATATCAAGTTTATCAGGCAAGGCTTTGAGAACGCTTGTAGAATCGCGAAGCTTGCCGAGCGATTCTGCATGCGTTCTCGAAGCCGAGCCTGATAAACTTGATATCAAATGACACGAATCTAGGAAGGTGAATTTGGTGTGATTTTCGTTTTTCGTTTTTCGATATTCATTTTCAGGTGAAGTTGGTTTTATTTTCGTTTTTCGTTTTTCGATATTCATTTTCATGTGAAGTTGGTTTGATTTTCGTTTTTCATTTTTCGATATTCATTTTCAGGTGAAGTTAGTTTGATTTTCGTTTTTCGTTTTTCGATATTCATTTGCAGGGGAATTTGTTTTGATTTTCGTTTTTCGTTTTTCGATATTCGAATTGAGGCCGAATATCGTATTTTGACATTCAAAATCCTAGTTTGACATTCGATTTGGCGAAGAAAATCGTATTTTGATATTCAAAATCCTATTTTGACATTCGATTTGGCAAAGAAAATCGTATTTTGACATTCAAAATCCTAGTTTGACATTCGATTTGGCGCTGAATATCGTATTTTGACATTCAAAATCCTAGTTTGACATTCGATTTGGCGAAGAAAATCGTATTTTGACATTCAAAATCCTAGTTTGACATTCGATTTGGCGAAGAAAATCGTATTTTGACATTCAAAATCCTAGTTTGACATTCGATTTGGCGAAGAAAATCGTAGTTTGACATTCAAAATCCTAGTTTGACATTCGATTTGGCGAAGAAAATCGTAGTTTGACATTCAAAATCCTAGTTTGACATTCGATTTGGCGAAGAAAATCGTAGTTTGACATTCAAAATCCTAGTTTGACATTCGATTTGGCGAAAAAAACCGTAGTTTGACGTTCAAAATCCTAGTTTGACATTCGATTTGGTGAAGAAAATCGTAGTTTGACATTCAAAATCCTAGTTTGACATTCGATTTGGCGAAGAAAATCGTAGTTTGACATTCAAAATCCTAGTTTGACATTCGATTTGGTGAAGAAAATCGTAGTTTGACATTCAAAATCCTAGTTTGACATTCGATTTGGCGAAGAAAATCGTAGTTTGACATTCAAAATCCTAGTTTGACATTCGATTTGGTGAAGAAAATCGTAGTTTGACATTCAAAATCCTAGTTTGACATTCGATTTGGCGAAGAAAATCGTAGTTTGACATTCAAAATCCTAGTTTGACATTCGATTTGGTGAAGAAAATCGTAGTTTGACATTCAAAATCCTAGTTTGACATTCGATTTGGCGAAGAAAATCGTAGTTTGACATTCAAAATCCTAGTTTGACATTCGATTTGGCGAAGAAAATCGTAGTTTGACATTCAAAATCCTAGTTTGACATTCGATTTGGCGAAGAAAATCGTAGTTTGACATTCAAAATCCTAGTTTGACATTCGATTTGGTGAAGAAAATCGTAGTTTGAGATTCAAAATCCTAGTTTGACATTCGATTTGGCGAAGAAAATCGTAGTTTGACATTCAAAATCCTAGTTTGACATTCGATTTGGCGCTGAATATCGTATTTTGACATTCAAAATCCTAGTTTGACATTCGATTTGGCGAAGAAAATCGTAGTTTGACATTCAAAATCCTAGTTTGACATTCGATTTGGCGAAGAAAATCGTAGTTTGACATTCAAAATCCTAGTTTGACATTCGATTTGGTGAAGAAAATCGTAGTTTGACATTCAAAATCCTAGTTTGACATTCGATTTGGCGAAGAAAATCGTAGTTTGACATTCAAAATCCTAGTTTGACATTCGATTTGGCGCTGAATATCGTATTTTGACATTCAAAATCCTAGTTTGACATTCGATTTGGCGAAGAAAATCGTAGTTTGACATTCAAAATCCTAGTTTGACATTCGATTTGGCGAAGAAAATCGTAGTTTGACATTCAAAATCCTAGTTTGACATTCGATTTGGCGAAGAAAATCGTAGTTTGACATTCAAAATCCTAGTTTGACATTCGATTTGGTGAAGAAAATCGTAGTTTGACATTCAAAATCCTAGTTTGACATTCGATTTGGCGAAGAAAATCGTAGTTTGACATTCAAAATCCTAGTTTGACATTCGATTTGGCGAAGAAAATCGTAGTTTGACATTCAAAATCCTAGTTTGACATTCGATTTGGCGAAGAAAATCGTAGTTTGACATTCAAAATCCTAGTTTGACATTCGATTTGGCGAAGAAAACCGTAGTTTGACGTTCAAAATCCTAGTTTGACATTCGATTTGGCGAAGAAAATCGTAGTTTGACATCCAAAATCCTAGTTTGACATTCGATTTGGCGAAGAAAATCGTAGTTTGACATTCAAAATCCTAGTTTGACATTCGATTTGGCGAAGAAAATCGTAGTTTGACATTCAAAATCCTAGTTTGACATTCGATTTGGTGAAGAAAATCGTAGTTTGACATTCAAAGTCCTAGTTTGACATTCGATTTGGCGAAGAAAATCGTAGTTTGACATTCAAAATCCTAGTTTGACATTCGATTTGGCGAAGAAAATCGTAGTTTGACATTCAAAATCCTAGTTTGACATTCGATTTGGCGAAGAAAATCGTAGTTTGACATTCAAAATCCTAGTTTGACATTCGATTTGGCGAAGAAAATCGTATTTTGACATTCAAAATCCTAGTTTGACATTCGATTTGGCGAAAAAAATCGTATTTTGACATTCAAAATCCTAGTTTGACATTCGATTTGGCGAAGAAAATCGTAGTTTGACATTCAAAATCCTAGTTTGACATTCGATTTGGCGAAGAAAATCGTGGTTTGACATTCAAAATCCTAGTTTGACATTCGATTTGGCGAAGAAAATCGTAGTTTGACATTCAAAATCCTAGTTTGACATTCGATTTGGCGAAGAAAATCGTAGTTTGACATTCAAAATCCTAGTTTGACATTCGATTTGGCGAAGAAAATCGTATTTTGACATTCAAAATCCTAGTTTGACATTCGATTTGGCGAAAAAAATCGTATTTTGACATTCAAAATCCTAGTTTGACATTCGATTTGGCGAAGAAAATCGTAGTTTGACATTCAAAATCCTAGTTTGACATTCGATTTGGCGAAGAAAATCGTAGTTTGACATTCAAAATCCTAGTTTGACATTCGATTTGGCGAAGAAAATCGTAGTTTGACATTCAAAATCCTAGTTTGACATTCGATTTGGCGAAGAAAATCGTAGTTTGACATTCAAAATCCTAGTTTGACATTCGATTTGGCGAAGAAAATCGTAGTTTGACATTCAAAATCCTAGTTTGACATTCGATTTGGCGAAGAAAATCGTAGTTTGACATTCAAAATCCTAGTTTGACATTCGATTTGGTGAAGAAAATCGTAGTTTGACATTCAAAATCCTAGTTTGACATTCGATTTGGCGAAGAAAATCGTAGTTTGACATTCAAAATCCTAGTTTGACATTCGATTTGGCGAAGAAAATCGTAGTTTGACATTCAAAATCCTAGTTTGACATTCGATTTGGCGAAGAAAATCGTAGTTTGACATTCAAAATCCTAGTTTGACATTCGATTTGGCGAAGAAAATCGTAGTTTGACGTTCAAAATCCTAGTTTGACATTCGATTTGGCGAAGAAAATCGTAGTTTGACGTTCAAAATCCTAGTTTGACATTCGATTTGGCGAAGAAAATCGTAGTTTGACATTCAAAATCCTAGTTTGACATTCGATTTGGCGAAGAAAATCGTAGTTTGACATTCAAAATCCTAGTTTGACATTCGATTTGGCGAAGAAAATCGTAGTTTGACATTCAAAATCCTAGTTTGACATTCGATTTGGCGAAGAAAATCGTAGTTTGACATTCAAAATCCTAGTTTGACATTCGATTTGGCGAAGAAAATCGTAGTTTGACATTCAAAATCCTAGTTTGACATTCGATTTGGCGAAGAAAATCGTAGTTTGACATTCAAAATCCTAGTTTGACATTCGATTTGGCGAAGAAAATCGTAGTTTGACATTCAAAATCCTAGTTTGACATTCGATTTGGCGAAGAAAATCGTAGTTTGACATTCAAAATCCTAGTTTGACATTCGATTTGGCGAAGAAAATCGTAGTTTGACATTCTAAATCCTAGTTTGACATTCGATTTGGCGAAGAAAATCGTAGTTTGACATTCAAAATCCTAGTTTGACATTCGATTTGGCGAAGAAAATCGTAGTTTGACATTCAAAATCCTAGTTTGACATTCGATTTGGCGAAGAAAATCGTAGTTTGACATTCAAAATCCTAGTTTGACATTCGATTTGGTGAAGAAAATCGTAGTTTGACATTCAAAATCCTAGTTTGACATTCGATTTGGCGAAGAAAATCGTAGTTTGACATTCAAAATCCTAGTTTGACATTCGATTTGGCGAAGAAAATCGTAGTTTGACATTCAAAATCCTAGTTTGACATTCGATTTGGCGATGAAAATCGTAGTTTGACATTCAAAATCCTAGTTTGACATTCGATTTGGCGAAGAAAATCGTAGTTTGACATTCAAAATCCTAGTTTGATATTCGATTTGGCGAAGAAAATCGTAGTTTGACATTCAAAATCCTAGTTTGACATTCGATTTGGTGAAGAAAATCGTAGTTTGACATTCAAAATCCTAGTTTGACATTCGATTTGGCGAAGAAAATCGTAGTTTGACATTCAAAATCCTAGTTTGACATTCGATTTGGCGAAGAAAATCGTAGTTTGACATTCAAAATCCTAGTTTGACATTCGATTTGGCGAAGAAAATCGTAGTTTGACATTCAAAATCCTAGTTTGACATTCGATTTGGCGAAGAAAATCGTAGTTTGACATTCAAAATCCTAGTTTGACATTCGATTTGGCGAAGAAAATCGTAGTTTGACATTCAAAATCCTAGTTTGACATTCGATTTGGTGAAGAAAATCGTAGTTTGACATTCAAAATCCTAGTTTGACATTCGATTTGGCGAAGAAAATCGTAGTTTGACATTCAAAATCCTAGTTTGACATTCGATTTGGCGAAGAAAATCGTATTTTGACATTCAAAATCCTAGTTTGACATTCGATTTGGCGAAGAAAATCGTAGTTTGACATTCAAAATCCTAGTTTGACATTCGATTTGGTGAAGAAAATCGTAGTTTGACATTCAAAATCCTAGTTTGACATTCGATTTGGCGAAGAAAATCGTAGTTTGACATTCAAAATCCTAGTTTGACATTCGATTTGGCGACGAAAATCGTATTTTGACATTCAAAATCCTAGTTTGACATTCGATTTGGCGAAGAAAATCGTAGTTTGACATTCAAAATCCTAGTTTGACATTCGATTTGGCGAAGAAAATCGTAGTTTGACATTCAAAATCCTAGTTTGACATTCGATTTGGCGAAGAAAATCGTAGTTTGACATTCAAAATCCTAGTTTGACATTCGATTTGGCGAAGAAAATCGTAGTTTGACATTCAAAATCCTAGTTTGACATTCGATTTGGCGAAGAAAATCGTATTTTGACATTCAAAATCCTAGTTTGACATTCGATTTGGTGAAGAAAAGCGTAGTTTGACATTCAAAATCCTAGTTTGACATTCGATTTGGCGAAGAAAATCGTAGTTTGACATTTAAATCCTAGTTTGACATTCGATTTGGCGAAGAAAATCGTAGTTTGACATTCAAAATCCTAGTTTGACATTCGATTTGGCGAAGAAAATCGTAGTTTGACGTTCAAAATCCTAGTTTGACATTCGATTTGGCGAAGAAAATCGTAGTTTGACGTTCAAAATCCTAGTTTGACATTCGATTTGGCGAAGAAAATCGTAGTTTGACATTCAAAATCCTAGTTTGACATTCGATTTGGCGAAGAAAATCGTAGTTTGACATTCAAAATCCTAGTTTGACATTCGATTTGGCGAAGAAAATCGTAGTTTGACATTCAAAATCCTAGTTTGACATTCGATTTGGCGAAGAAAATCGTAGTTTGACATTCAAAATCCTAGTTTGACATTCGATTTGGCGAAGAAAATCGTAGTTTGACATTCAAAATCCTAGTTTGACATTCGATTTGGCGAAGAAAATCGTAGTTTGACATTCAAAATCCTAGTTTGACATTCGATTTGGCGAAGAAAATCGTATTTTGACATTCAAAATCCTAGTTTGACATTCGATTTGGCGAAGAAAATCGTAGTTTGACATTCAAAATCCTAGTTTGACATTCGATTTGGCGAAGAAAATCGTAGTTTGACATTCAAAATCCTAGTTTGACATTCGATTTGGCGAAGAAAATCGTAGTTTGACATTCAAAATCCTAGTTTGACATTCGATTTGGTGAATAAAATCGTAGTTTGACATTCAAAATCCTAGTTTGACATTCGATTTGGCGAAGAAAATCGTAGTTTGACATTCAAAATCCTAGTTTGACATTCGATTTGGCGAAGAAAATCGTAGTTTGACATTCAAAATCCTAGTTTGACATTCGATTTGGCGAAGAAAATCGTAGTTTGACATTCAAAATCCTAGTTTGACATTCGATTTGGCGAAGAAAATCGTAGTTTGACATTCAAAATCCTAGTTTGACATTCGATTTGGCGAAGAAAATCGTAGTTTGACATTCAAAATCCTAGTTTGATATTCGATTTGGCGAAGAAAATCGTAGTTTGACATTCAAAATCCTAGTTTGACATTCGATTTGGTGAAGAAAATCGTAGTTTGACATTCAAAATCCTAGTTTGACATTCGATTTGGCGAAGAAAATCGTAGTTTGACATTCAAAATCCTAGTTTGACATTCGATTTGGTGAAGAAAATCGTAGTTTGACATTCAAAATCCTAGTTTGACATTCGATTTGGCGAAGAAAATCGTAGTTTGACATTCAAAATCCTAGTTTGACATTCGATTTGGCGAAGAAAATCGTAGTTTGACATTCAAAATCCTAGTTTGACATTCGATTTGGCGAAGAAAATCGTAGTTTGACATTCAAAATCCTAGTTTGACATTCGATTTGGCGAAGAAAATCGTAGTTTGACATTCAAAATCCTAGTTTGATATTCGATTTGGCGAAGAAAATCGTAGTTTGACATTCAAAATCCTAGTTTGACATTCGATTTGGTGAAGAAAATCGTAGTTTGACATTCAAAATCCTAGTTTGACATTCGATTTGGCGAAGAAAATCGTAGTTTGTCATTCAAAATCCTAGTTTGACATTCGATTTGGCGAAGAAAATCGTAGTTTGATATTCAAAATCCTAGTTTGACATTCGATTTGGCGAAGAAAATCGTAGTTTGACATTCAAAATCCTAGTTTGACATTCGATTTGGCGAAGAAAATCGTAGTTTGACATTCAAAATCCTAGTTTGACATTCGATTTGGCGAAGAAAATCGTATTTTGACATTCAAAATCCTAGTTTGACATTCGATTTGGCGCTGAATATCGTATTTTGACATTCAAAATCCTAGTTTGACATTCGATTTGGCGCTGAATATCGTATTTTGACACTCAAAATTCTAGTTTGACATTCGATTTGGCGAAGAAAATCGTATTTTGACATTCAAAATCCTAGTTTGACATTCGATTTGGCGCTGAATATCGTATTTTGACATTCAAAATTCTAGTTTGACATTCGATTTGGCGAAGAAAATCGTATTTTGACATTCAAAATCCTAGTTTGACATTCGATTTGGCGAAGAAAATCGTATTTTGACATTCAAAATCCTAGTTTGACATTCGATTTGGCGAAGAAAATCGTATTTTGACATTCAAAATCCTAGTTTGACATTCGATTTGGCGCTGAATATCGTATTTTGACATTCAAAATTCTAGTTTGACATTCGATTTGGCGCTGAATATGGTATTTTGACATTCAAAATCCTAGTTTGACATTCGATTTGGCGCTGAAAATCGTATTTTGACATTCAAAATCCTAGTTTGACATTCGATTTGGCGAAGAAAATCGTATTTTGACATTCAGTCCAGGCTGACAGGCCCATACATGGTAAAACCCTTCAAAAATCTTCTTCTCCGGAACCACAGGGCCGATTTCCACGAAACTTGACATGTAGCATCTGGGACGAGGGCCACATAGGCATTTGTATGTAAAAAAATCGAAAATGCATTATATCATACAAATGGTTTAGAATACCACCCCTAAACCAAATATATTCTTGCTCCTTGTGACAAGGCGCATTTAGTGGTTGGGGGGGGGGGGGGGGGCATTTTGGCCCAGGTCACATGCCCAAGCTGGCCGCCATGTCCATATATGGTAAAATGTTTAAACTTTTACTCCTCAGAAACCGCTGGGCCAACTGAAGTCAAATTTCATGTGGAGCCTCCATGGGATGGGGGAACGAAAGTTTGCTAATGGGTTCCAGGTCACATGACCAAGATAGCCGCCATAATCATATATGGTAAAACACCCTTAAAATCTCCATAACCGCTATGCCGATTTTCATGAAACTTGGTAAGTATTATCTAAGACGTAGGCCCATCATAAATTGTTAAAATGTTGACCTGGGTCGACCTTGACCTATTTTATGCTAAGGTCAAGTTTAGTCACATAGGCATTTGTATAGGAAAAAGTGAAAATGCATTATATCTTACAAACGGTTCAGAATACCACTCCCAAACCATACATGTTCTTGCTCCTTACGATAACGGGCATTTAGTCCGGGGACCATTTTTGTCCCAGGTCACATGACCAAGGTGGCCGCCATTTCCATATAAGGTAAAATGCTTAATATCTTGGAAACCTTTCAGATCCCCACCAACCAACCATATATATACTTGTTCCTTGTGAAAAGGGGCATTTAGTGGGGGGACCATTTTTGGTCCAGGTCACATGACCAAGATGGCCGCCGTGACCATATATGGTAAAATGCTTAATATCTCAGAAACCGTTCAGATCCCCACATATGAACCATTTATTAGCTCACCTGAGCCGAAGGCTCAATGGTAAGCTTACAGGGTGGCCAGAGTTTGTCTGTCTGTCTTGTGTCGTGTGTGTATGTGTGTTCACATTTTCAAGCGTCTTCTCCTCTGGAACATGTGGAGCCTCCATGGGGTGGGGGAACGAAAGTTTGCATTTTTGGTCCAGGTCACACGACCAAGATGACCGCCATGCCCATATATGGTAAAAAAACCTTCTAAAATCTTCTTCTCCGGAACCACTGGGCCGATTTGCAATAGACTTGGTATGTAGCATGTGGGACATTGGCCCATTATAAATTGCATAAATGGTGACCCTGGGATGACCTTGACCTATTTTTGCCAACGCCAAATTTGGTCACATAGGCATTTATATGGGAAAAAGTGAAAATGCATGATATCTTACAAACGGTTTAGAATACCACCCCTAAACCATATATTTTCTGGATATGATAAGGAGCATTTAGTGGGGGCCATTTTTGGTCCAAGTCACATGACCAAGATGGCTGCCGTGCCCATATATGGTAAAATGCTTAATATCTCGGAAACGGTTCAGATCCCCACCCATAAGCCATATATATTCTTGTTCCTTATGATAAGGGACATTTAATCCGGAGACCATTTTGGGTCCAGGTCACATGACCAAGATTGCCGCCATGCCCATATATGGTAAAATGCTTAATATCTCTGAAACCGTTCAGATACCCACCCATAAACCATATATATTCTTGTTCATTATGATAAGGGCCATTTAGAGGCATGGATCTTTGGACCCTAGAGTGTACAACGGGGGCATGCCCCACTCCCTCATTTCATCAATTGCATAATATCTAGTTTTACTACTTTCTTCTTCTTCTTCTTCTTCTTCTTCTTCTTCTTCTTCTTCTTCTGGTGAGCGATTCATGACCAAGAGACATGGATCTTGGGATCCCAGGGTGTCCCTTACCCCTTCAGATCTTGAGCTGTTAGGTGAGCGCTTCAGGACCAACTAGATGTCAGTAAGAAGGGCTTACTAAATACCCCCCCCCCCCCCCGCAATAGTACAATGGCATGTAAAAATCCCAAGCTATATTTGGTCAACATCAATTCACATACCAAATTAGATCAAAATTCATCATTTCTTTTCTCAAGATATCGAGCAGAAACGAATTTTTGATGCCATTCAGGGGTCATAACTCTGTTAAAAATAGAGACAAAATTTGGCATGACAATCCAAAGCTAACTCTTGTTGATATAAATTCACATATAAATATGATCAAAATTAATTAGACTTTCTGGCATCGGGCAAGGACCATACCGCTGTTGAAAATTGACGCAAAATTGAGCTGTGTAATAACCCCAAGCTAGAGGTTGTCAATATCAGTTCATATGCAAAAATTGATGAAAATCCATTAATGTGTTTTCAAGATATTGAGCGGAAACAAATTTCTGACATAATTCATGGGCCATTACTCTGCTGAAAATTGACGCAAAATGCCATGTAACAATCCCAAGCTATATTTTGTCAATATAAATTCACATACAAATTTCGATCAAAATTCATCATTTCTTTCTCAAAATATTGTACTGATGTCATTCAAGGACCATAATTCTGCTGAAAATAGATGCAAAATGCCGCTTAACAATCCCAAGTTAGATCTTGTTAATATAAATTCATATACCAAATATGATCAAAATTAATCATTTCTTTCTTATGATATTGAGTGGAAACCATTTTCTGGCATCATTCAAGGGCCATAACTCTGTTGAAAATTAACGCAAAAGCCGTGTAACAATCCCAAGCATCAATTCATATGCAAAATTTTATCAAAATCTATCATTTCTTTCTTAAGATATCAAATGGAAACAACTTTCTGGCATCCTTCAAGGGCCGTAACTCTTTTGAAAATTGACGCTAAAAGCTGTGTAACAATCCCAAGCTAGAGGTTGTCGATATCAATTCTTATGCAAAATCTGATTAAAATCAATCATTTCTTTCTTAAGATATATGTTGAGCGGAAATCATTTTCTGGCATCATTCTAAGGCCATAACTCTGTTGAAAATTGACGCGAAAAGCAGTGTAACAATCCCAAGCTAGACATTGTCAATATCAATTCATATGCAAAATTTGATCAAAATCCATCATTTCTTTCTTAGACATTTTACACCAATACAGAATACGGATACCGATGCCGATGACGGAGAAAAACGCTAGGACGTTCTCAACGTTGCCTTTAACTGTAATTTATCTATATTAGAAGGCGGATCTAGCGAAACGGAGAAAACAGTGTGTTTTACTCAAAAGTGACAGTTTTGGGACTTTTTCCTTTAAAATGAAATCCTTCAACACAGCAATGCCACCATGTAGGCTTCACATTGGTTAACACAGGGTTCACTGACGCCAACACCGATGCAAACGGAATTCGCACCAAAATTATGTCCTCCCCACCTCTGCTTGATAGAGCGAACTTACTCACTTGACATGAACACATAAGATACTTGCCTAAGGCGAAGTCTCCAGAGAACTCACCAGAGGCAAAGTTTCCACTGAACTCAACTTAAGCCTCATCTGAGGTGAAGTTTCCATTGAATTTAAACGAGACGGAGTCCGTACTAGTCATTTGGTGAATATCTTGACTCCTCTGCAGTGAACTAACCTGGAGCGCAGTCCGTGAGGACATTCTTTCGCCAGAACGAGAATTGACAACTGCCCTTCTTGAATCAGCGAAAGGGAGATAATGGCGGTATAAAATATTTCATGATCAATTTCCACGAAAGAATGCTGTAGACCCCGGCTAGAATCGAACCAACGTCCTCCTCATCGCCAGTCAGACGCGCACCCGACTGAGCTACCGAGGCCGGACCACATAAGCGAGGCCTCCATTTAATTATTTTTGTTTAAATTTAGATTTAATGGCCAAATAACACTATTTTAATGATTTGGCCAAGCAAACGCCTGACATCGGATCAACATTGGTATTTGTTTGTATTTAGGTCGCAACACAACACAACACAACATCGATACAACGTTGTAACTGCGATGTCAGTTCAAGGTCAGAATGCGACGTTGTAGAGACGTTGTATTTTTGTTGAAATTGGATCGCGACCTACATAACCACACTGCAACGTCGATGCAACGTCAGGCCAACCTCTAAATGAGATGCTGTATAAAAGATGTGTGTTGTCATTTTTTTTCGGCGTAATATATTTTTTTTATTTCTTCTCAAAACATAGATTGCGGGGTTCGATAGAACCGCCTCGACGAGGTGCTCTATCGAGTACCCACAATCTCTGATTTAGAGGAGAAATAAGAAAAGAAGAAATAATGTATACTCCTGTAACCCCCATGGTTTTACCTATGTAAATCTAAGGTTCAAGGGGGGTAAGAGGGGTGTTTTCGTATTGCGAAAAGGCATATTGCATATCATACCCCACATCAACCCTCGAGCTCATATGGGGTATAATATGAAAAACTAGAGCTGTCAGAGGATCTGACTATAGCCCCGCTTCAGCGCTGTCAGAGAAGAAAGTTATTTAAGCTGCAGAGAAAACAGTTATGAACAAGAAATAACTGTTGAAAATTTTACATTATCTGGAAAAACTCTAAGAGTTGTGAGCCCTTGTCCCTCATTTCAATGAGCATGATACATTACCAGAATGTCCATGTTTATACTAAATTTCATCTTCAAAGGGTAATAACTCCTAAAGTAGGCAAATCAGAGCCAGGGTTCCTGTGCTCTGCACATTGTCTCATGGTGCTTTACACTTGTGTGAAGTGTCATGAAAATATCTCAAATGGTTTGTGAGTTATGGAGCCGACACAGTCAAAATTGCCTTTTTAAATGTTCAAAGGGCAATAACTCCTAAAGTAGGCAAACCAGAGTTATGGTTCCTGCACTCTGCACATCATCTCAAGGTGCTTTTCATTTATTTGAAGTTTCATGAAAATATCAGAAACGGTTATGGAGCGGACATAGTTAAAATTGCCATTTTTTAATATTCAAAAGCCTATAACTGAAAAAGTAGACAATCCAGAGTTTGGGTTCCTGCGCTCTGCACACGTAATATGGTGCTTTACATTTGTGTGAAGTTTCATAAAATTATCTCAAACGGTTTTTGAGTTATCGAGCAAAGACGGCTAAAATTGATATTTTTCAATATTCAAAGGGAAATAACTCAAAAATTAGGCAATCCAGAGTTATGGTTCCTGCACTCTGCACACCATCTCATGGTGTTTAATGTTTGTGTGAAGTTTCATGAAAATATGTGAATGGGTTTTACAGTTATGGAGCGGACACGAAAATTGTTAACAGACACAGACAGACACACAGACAGACACACAGAAAATACGAAAACCAGAGTTATGGTTCTTGCGCTCTGCACATTGTCTCATAGTGCTTAACATTTGTGTGAAGTTTCATGAAATTATCTCAAACAGTTTTCGAGTTATGAAGCGGACACTGTTAAAATTGCCATTTTTCAATGTTCAAAGGGCAATAACTCCAAAAATAAGCAATGCAGAGTTATGGTTCCTGCGCTCTGCACATCGTCTCATAGTGCTTAACATTTGTGTGAAGTTTCCTAAAAATATCTCAAACGGTTTTCGAGTTATGAAGCGGACACAATTAAAATTGCCATTTTTCAATGTTCAAAGGGCAATAACTCCAAAAGTAGGCAATCCACAGTTATAATTCCTTCGCTCTGCACATTGTCTTATGGTGTTTAACATTTGTGTGAAGTTTCATGAAAATATGTTAAGCAGATACAAAGTTATGGAGCCAACACAAATTAACGGAATCACGGAATTACGGAATTACGGAATTACGGAAAATGTTCAAAGGGCAATAACTCCAAAAGTAGGCAATCCACAGTTATAATTCCTTCGCTCTGCACATTGTCTTATGGTGTTTAACATTTGTGTGAAGTTTCATGAAAATATGTTAAGCAGATACAAAGTTATGGAGCCAACACAAATTAACGGAATCACGGAATGACAGAAGGACATGGCAAATCCAATATAGCCCCACTTTTTCAAAGCGGGGCTATAAAAATGCGTATGATAATCTTTATATAGTACGTCACTGCAGCTGGTGTTAAGGCAGACGTAAAAAAGTCACCCTATCCTACATCATAGCGTAATTTATATTTTCTTGTCCTTTGGGATCATTGTTGCCACTGTTGAATGTTTAATATATCGGAGGGTCACTTATGAGGCCTAAATGGCTAGTCTGCCCAAGGAAACATACACACTTCCATTACGAAAACAGGCCCTGTCTAAATGTATTGGAAATTTAAATCCAAAAGAAATAACTTTTCTTTTGAAAATTCTGATATTTTTCTTATTTCTGCTCGAAACCTAGATTGCGGGGACTCGATAAAACCGACTCGATGGGGCGGTTCTATCGAGTACCCAGAATCTAAGTTTTTTTTTATCATAAATAAGAAAAAATAGCGTTTAACCCTATATACCCCAGTTTTGCTGTATAAAAGTGTGGTTCAAGGGGGTCAAAATTATATAGGCGTGCTTTCGTGATGATAATTTCAGTTCTGCGATGTCTTCCTTGATTTCAAAGGATAGACTTTTTATAGAACATACTTTATGGACCGCCTTAGATGAAATTTGGTCGAACTTGGTTCGATATATCATTGCCACTTAAAATATTTTATTTGATTTGGGTGACATTGACCTTAAATATATGAATTTGTCAAGTTAAAACTTTATCTTCTTTGCAGCGTCGTATTCGTGTTCATGTTGATGCGACGTTGCTTAGACGTTGGTCAAGGATTCAGACAAAAAGTCTGGTTCGAACGAACACTAGAAAATCATCTATAATCAACGAGCATAATCAGACACCGCATTGGAGTGTTTTGTTTTGTTTGATTTGAGGTTTAACGTCCCCGTCAACACTGTATAGGTCATTGTGTTTGATTTTAGGTTTAACGTCCCCGTCAACACTATTTAGGTCATTTTGAAGACGTTGCTTCCCATTTTGTGAGACTTCTACCCAAAATTGAGATGAAATGACTTCTCAATCCCTGCCGTCATATAAAACCAAAAGGGTTTATATGCATGGTCGGGCCGACTCGCAGCAGTTTTCCTGGGCAGGCTTAGGCCTTCTAAGCAGATTACCAGTACTAATGTTCGGTCGCGATCAGCTCTGCGTGGAAGCATCGTGCAGCCCATATATTTCTTTAAGCCTCGATGGGTGGGGACTTAATATAGGTCATTTTGGAGGCGTTGTTTCCGATTTTGTGTGAGTTTTACCCGACATTGAGATAAAATGACGTCTAAATGCCTGTCGTCCGATGTTTATAAGCATGGTCCGTACCGCTTTGCCTGGGCAGGCTTAGATCGTCTAAGGGGTTTACCAGTATTCGTATGCGGTCGGATTCAGCTCTGCGTGGGAGCATCATGTAGCTCATCTATTTCTTCAGTCCCCGGTGGACGAGGGCGACTCATTTGAGTGTGTCCTTTGTGTTGTTACGTTACTATACTTGTTGAACTCTCTCTCTCTCTCTCTCTCTCTCTCTCTCTCTCTCTCTCTCTCTCTCTCTCTCTCTCTCTCTCTCTCTCTCTCTCTGTTAAATACAAAACACAATTTTCGCCCTTCTGAAGCGGACGATCGGCTCTACATAACCGTAGGGGGTCAAATCATAATTTGGATACTACACTCCGAATTCCAAAGACCATCCAATGACCAAGTTTCAGAATTGTAACTCCAAAGGTTTAGAAGATCTGACCATGGCCAGCTTTTTGACCTTTGACCTTGGGGGTCAAGGTCACACTTAAAGGGGCCCAGTACACCATACATTCCAATGACAATCCAATGGCCAAGTTTCAGAAGTGTAACTCCACCGGTTAAGAAGATATGACCATGTCCTCCTTTTTGACCCGTGACTTTGGAGATCAAAGTCACACTCAAAAGGGCCCAGTACACTCGACATTCTAAGGACCATCTAATGACCAAGTTTCAGGAGTGTAACTCCAACGGTTTAGAAGATATCAACATGTCCTAGTTGTTGACCTTTGACCTTGGGGGTCAAAGTCATACTCAAAGGGGCCCAGTACACCCTACATTTCAATGACTATCCAATGACCAAATTTCAAAAGTGTAACGCCAACGGTTTAGAAGATATGACCATGTCCTACTTTTTGACCTTTGACCTTGGTGCCAAGCATGCACTCAAAGGGGCCCAGTACATTCTACATTCCAAGGACCATCCAATGACCAAGTTTCAGAAGTGTTATTCCAACTGTTTAGAAGATATGACCATGTACTACTTTTTGACCTTTGACCTTGAGGATCAAGGTCACGCTCAAAGGGGCCCAGTACACTCTAAATTCCAAGGACCATCCAATGACCAAGTTTCAGAAGTGTAACTCCCAACGGTTTAGAAGATATGCCCATGTCCTACTTTTTGACCTTTGACCTTGGGGATCAAGGTCACGCTCAAAGGGGCGCAGTACAGCCAAATAGAATGTCAGAATAGGATTTTGAATTTCAAAATACGATATTCGGACCCAATTCGAATGTCAAACTAGGATTTTGAATGTCAAAATACGATTTTGATAGTCAAAATACGATTTTCTTCGCCAAATCGAATGTCAAACTAGGATTTTGAATGTCAAACTACGATTTTCTTCGCCAAATCGAATGTCAAACTAGGATTTTGAATGTCAAAATACGATTTTCTTCGCCAAATCGAATGTCAAACTAGGATTTTGAATGTCAAACTACGATTTTCTTCGCCAAATCGAATGTCAAACTAGGATTTTGAATGTCAAAATACGATTTTCTTCGCCAAATCGAATGTCAAACTAGGATTTTGAATGTAAAAATACGATATTCAGCGCCAAATCGAATGTCAAACTAGGATTTTGAATGTCAAACTACGATTTTCTTCGCCAAATCGAATGTCAAACTAGGATTTTGAATGTCAAACTACGATTTTCTTCGCCAAATCGAATGTCAAACTAGGATTTTGAATGTCAAACTACGATTTTCTTCGCCAAATCGAATGTCAAACTAGGATTTTGAATGTCAAACTACGATTTTCTTCGCCAAATCGAATGTCAAACTAGGATTTTGAATGTCAAACTACGATTTTCTTCGCCAAATCGAATGTCAAACTAGGATTTTGAATGGCAAACTACGATTTTCTTCGCCAAATCGAATGTCAAACTAGGATTTGGAATATCAAACTACGATTTTCTTCACCAAATCGAATGTCAAACTAGGATTTTGAATGTCAAACTACGATTTTCTTCGCCAAATCGAATGTCAAACTAGGATTTTGAATGTCAAACTACGATTTTCTTCGCCAAATCGAATGTCAAACTAGGATTTTGAATGTCAAACTACGATTTTCTTCGCCAAATCGAATGTCAAACTAGGATTTTGAATGTCAAATTACGATTTTCTTCGCCAAATCGAATGTCAAACTAGGATTTTGAATGTCAAACTACGATTTTCTTCGCCAAATCGAATGTCAAACTAGGATTTTGAATGTCAAACTACGATTTTCTTCGCCAAATCGAATGTCAAACTAGGATTTTGAATGCCAAAATACGATTTTCTTCGCCAAATCGAATGTCAAACTAGGATTTTGAATGTCAAAATACGATTTTCAGCGCCAAATCGAATGTCAAACTAGGATTTTGAATGTCAAAATACGATTTTCTTCGCCAAATCGAATGTCAAACTAGGATTTTGAATGTCAAAATACGATTTTCTTCGACAAATCGAATGTCAAACTAGGATTTTGAATGTCAAAATACGACATTCAGCGCCAAATCGAATGTCAAACTAGGATTTTGAATGTCTAAATACGATTTTCTTCGCCAAATCGAATGTCAAACTAGGATTTTGAATGTCAAAATACGATTTTCTTCGCCAAATCGAATGTCAAACTAGGATTTTGAATGTCAAAATACGATTTTCTTCGACAAATCGAATGTCAAACTAGGATTTTGAATGTCAAAATACGATATTCAGCGCCAAATCGAATGTCAAACTAGGATTTTGAATGTCAAACTACGATTTTCTTCGCCAAATCGAATGTCAAACTAGGATTTTGAATGTCAAAATACGATTTTCTTCGCCAAATCGAATGTCAAACTAGGATTTTGAATGTCAAACTACGATTTTCTTCGCCAAATCGAATGTCAAACTAGGATTTTGAATGTCAAACTACGATTTTCTTCGCCAAATCGAATGTCAAACTAGGATTTTGAATGTCAAACTACGATTTTCTTCGCCAAATCGAATGTCAAACTAGGATTTTGAATGTCAAACTACGATTTTCTTCGCCAAATCGAATGTCAAACTAGGATTTTGAATGTCAAACTACGTTTTTCTTCGCCAAATCGAATGTCAAACTAGGATTTTGAATATCAAACTACGATTTTCTTCGCCAAATCGAATGTCAAACTAGGATTTTGAATGTCAAACTACGATTTTCTTCGCCAAATCGAATGTCAAACTAGGATTTTGAATGTCAAACTACGATTTTCTTCGCCAAATCGAATGTCAAACTAGGATTTTGAATGTCAAACTACGATTTTCTTCGCCAAATCGAATGTCAAACTAGGATTTTGAATGTCAAACTACGATTTTCTTCGCCAAATCGAATGTCAAACTAGGATTTTGAATGTCAAACTACGATTTTCTTCGCTAAATCGAATGTCAAACTAGGATTTTGAATGTCAAAATACGATTTTCTTCGCCAAATCGAATGTCAAACTAGGATTTTGAATGTCAAACTACGATTTTCTTCGCCAAATCGAATGTCAAACTAGGATTTTGAATGTCAAACTACGATTTTCTTCGCCAAATCGAATGTCAAACTAGGATTTTGAATGTCAAACTACGATTTTCTTCGCCAAATCGAATGTCAAACTAGGATTTTGAATGTCAAACTACGATTTTCTTCGCCAAATCGAATGTCAAACTAGGATTTTGAATGTCAAACTACGATTTTCTTCGCCAAATCGAATGTCAAACTAGGATTTTGAATGTCAAACTACGATTTTCTTCGCCAAATCGAATGTTAAACTAGGATTTTGAATGTCAAACTACGATTTTCTTCGCCAAATCGAATGTCAAACTAGGATTTTGAATGTCAAACTACGATTTTCTTCGCTAAATCGAATGTCAAACTAGGATTTTGAATGTCAAAATACGATTTTCTTCGCCAAATCGAATGTCAAACTAGGATTTTGAATGTCAAACTACGATTTTCTTCGCCAAATCGAATGTCAAACTAGGATTTTGAATGTCAAACTACGATTTTCTTCGCCAAATCGAATGTCAAACTAGGATTTTGAATGTCAAACTACGATTTTCTTCGCCAAATCGAATGTCAAACTAGGATTTTGAATGTCAAACTACGATTTTCTTCGCCAAATCGAATGTCAAACTAGGATTTTGAATGTCAAAATACGATATTCAGCGCCAAATCGAATGTCAAACTAGGATTTTGAATGTCAAACTACGATTTTCTTCGCCAAATCGAATGTCAAACTAGGATTTTGAATATCAAACTACGATTTTCTTCACCAAATCGAATGTCAAACTAGGATTTTGAATGTCAAACTACGATTTTCTTCGCCAAATCGAATGTCAAACTAGGATTTTGAATGTCAAACTACGATTTTCTTCGCCAAATCGAATGTCAAACTAGGATTTTGAATGTCAAACTACGATTTTCTTCGCCAAATCGAATGTCAAACTAGGATTTTGAATGTCAAAATACGATTTTCTTCACCAAATCGAATGTCAAACTAGGATTTTGAATGTCAAACTACGATTTTCTTCGCCAAATCGAATGTCAAACTAGGATTTTGAATGTCAAACTACGATTTTCTTCGCCAAATCGAATGTCAAACTAGGATTTTGTATGTCAAACTACGATTTTCTTCGCCAAATCGAATGTCAAACTAGGATTTTGAATGTCAAACTACGATTTTCTTCGCCAAATCGAATGTCAAACTAGGATTTTGAATGTCAAACTACGATTTTCTTCGCCAAATCGAATGTCAAACTAGGATTTTGAATGTCAAAATACGATTTTCTTCGCCAAATCGAATGTCAAACTAGGATTTTGAATGTCAAACTACGATTTTCTTCGCCAAATCGAATGTCAAACTAGGATTTTGAATGTCAAAATACGATTTTCTTCGCCAAATCAAATGTCAAACTAGGATTTTGAATGTCAAAATACGATTTTCTTCGCCAAATCGAATGTCAAACTAGGATTTTGAATGTCAAAATACGATTTTCTTCGCCAAATCGAATGTCAAACTAGGATAAATGTAAGCGCTAGAGCGATGACAATGTTGTTTTTTTTTCTTCTTAAAATAGCCACAGTGGCCTTGGCCTTGAGCATCGGACGTTGAAAGCCAAAGAGGCTCGAGATATGATCATACTCAATATGTCTGTGAAGTTATTTTAAAATCATCAATAAATGAAGGCGCCAGAGCGATGACAAAGTTTTTTCTAAACACAGCCACAGTAACGTTGAGCCCCGGACGCTGAAAGTCGAATTCGCTCGATCATACCCAACATTTGGTTGACGTTATAAATATTGAAATATATCGATAAATGTAGGGTACTGAACAAACGCAATATCCCCACTCACAACTTTGTTTTGCGAGAGGTTAATAACTATGTATGTGTTTTAAAAAGAAAAAGAAAATAAATTCTCCACCGGGATTTGAGCTCACCACCCTTTGATTCAGAGTCCGAAGCCCTATCCATTGCAAAAAAAGTCCAATTTAAGCCAAAAACCTCAGAAGTGGAGTAAAAATGAATGTGTAAAATATTGATTTTCACCTTTTGTTAATTTTATTGGAAAATAAATTTGTAAAACATCACATATAAGAGCTTTCAGGTAAACTTTAACCAAATGCGGACGCCGACGCCACCGGACGCCGGGGGTATAGCAATAGCTCCCCCTTACTTTCGTAAGGCGAGCTAAATGCACATGTACTGTTGTTTTCAGAAACCAACAACTGGTTTTCATTTCATATTTACCACTACATGTAAATTAATCGTTTGAAATAGAATTTCTCTGGGAAAGCAGGAATATTTAAGGTTCTACCGTTTTGCTCTGTAATATATTGTGAAGGTACCATTATGCATATTTATCATATGACTTCGCGTCTGAGAATGTAATAACGCCATGTAACAAATTCGATAATTCACTGGTGGATTAAATAATTATGCAAATTAGATAGATACATTCCGTAACGTTATATGTACGACGTCCTTAACTACGTCGCGTTTACTAATGACGGAATAGTGGCATTTTTTGCACAAAGATCGACTTAAATGCGTTTTAATTGTCATATGATGAATATAATATTGCATTCGTGCTGCTGTATAACTCGTTGAGGAATAGGGATACAATGTGCGGAACCCTGGAAGGGACATGCAATTTATTTTAATATGTTTTGCGAACAAGATAATATCTTGTGCGCACAAGATATTATCCTGTGTGAACCACATAATATCTTGTGCGCACAAGTTATTATTTTGTGATAATATCTTGTGCGCACAAGTTATTATTTTGTGCGCACAAGATAATATCTTGTTCGCACAACTTAATATCTTGTGCGCACAAGATATTATCTTATTTGCACAACAGAGATCTTGTGCGGACAACATATTATCCTGTGCGCACAACTTATTATCTTGACAGCACAACATAAAATCTTGTGTGCAAAATATATAATCTTGTGCGCACAAGTTATTATCTTGTTTGCACAACATATTATCTTGATTGCACAACGTATTTTCTTGTTTGCACAACATAGATTTTTTTTGCAAACATAATATCTTGTGCGCACACGATATTATCTTGATAGCATAACTTAATATCTTGTGTGGACACAACTTAATGTCTTGTTCACACAACATATTATCTTGTTAGCACAATTTAACCAGACGCATAAGATATAATGTTGTCCGCACAAGATCTATGTTGTGCAAACAAGATAATATATTGTGAGAACAAGATAATATCTTGTGCGCACAAGATATTAAGTTGTGCGATCAAGATATTATCTTGTGCGCACAATATATTATGTTGTCCGCACGTGATATATTATATTGTGCGCACAAGATAATATCTTGTGCGCATAACATATTATCTTGTGCGCAAAAGATAATATCTTAATATCTTCCTCGCACAACATATTTAAAAAATGCATGTCCCTTCCCGGGTTCCGTACATGTAAGATCCTATATTTATTTTCTGCATTCTTGGGCAGTCTAGCGACAAGAGTTTTGCACGCATCTTACCAAACACAACACGATTTTTTTTTTTAAGTTGGTGGATGTGACAAATAAACAGTGATGGAATTGACCCCTCTGCAAGAAATCTCGGACTCGTTTTCATTTAATTTAAGTCTCATGCGAGGCTAATTAAACTGAACACTTGTGTCTCATCCCTATAATATGGGGGCGTTCATTTAATTTGCCACCATACCGCGTGACAAAAGGAGCAAGTGGGAAATGAGTTAATTTCACGTGGGTGGCGGGTGGTAGTAATTTTCTATAACAGGATGAAAAATCTGTTGAAAGTTCAATTTGGCTCAGTTATATACACTCAACCCTTACTGTATGCAATATGCAAAAACAAATTAAGATTTGAAATTAGGGCCTACATTAAAGATCGCAATGCTCTGAATGTTTCAGTCCAAGAGATATTTTGTAAATTGTCTCAGATACATGGTCTAAAACGCCAATTTTAGAGTGGCAGAGAAATCGACAGACGATAAAATTGACATGGACGATAATCCCCGTCCCGGGTAGCCAAGAAAATCTGCCATAAAAGCTAACGTTGCTGCTGTGGAAGATAGGATCAAAACGATGCAAGGTTCACAGTGAAAGAAATTGCTTATATTGTTGGTTTTTCATCGGGGACACATCATAAGATTTTGACTCCGGGGTGGACACTTAGAAAGGTTTGCTCACGATGGGTCCCGCATCTCTTGACCGAAGAACAAAAGACCACCTGTGTAAAATGGCGTATAATGCGTTTGGAAAGAAAACAAAAATGTTGACAAAGTATAATTTCGGAACTGTTTGCAGATGTTGAAACCTGTATCTGATATTCTGAGCAGCAGAAACGCATCAATAAAAAGATGCCAAGCAAGGCCGGTCATTGCCCAATATAATTAAAATCGAGGCAGAAGTTTTGTATTCGGTATTTTTCAATTGCGATGGACCCATTGTTCAATTTCCTGTACCAAATGGCAAGACAATCACAGGTAAATTTTATAAGAATGGTGTGTTGTCATAAGTAACGGGACAAACATAGACCTGCAACCGGTTTAAAAGGCCTGTATCTTATCGCTGATAAAGCACCTGCTCATAAGTGTGCTCTTGTCCAAGACTTCTTGAAAGAGGAAAAGGTAATTCAGCTCTCCCATCTACCTTATTCGTCATACCTAAGTCCCTGCGACGTCTTTCTGTTTCCTTTACTAAAATAAAATCCCTTAGTGTTCGCCGTTATGAATCCTGGAGTGCACTTGGTATTGCAATTTACCATTGTCAGGGTATGCCTAAAAGGCCTACTTCTCTACCTTTACAGAATGGATGCCGAGACTTGAAAGTGGGTTCCCGTCAATGCAGAATGCTTCGAAGGGTTGAAGTAAACTAAATGTGAATGGGATCAATAGCGCTCCCTGTAGGGCCCCGATGACAACATTAAATGAACGCCCCGAGTAGGTTCTATTAATCTCAAATTTTATGTAGTCTATTGAAATCCCTTTCAAGATTATAACATTGATAAATCAGAGGTGGGTGAAAACAGGTGAATCCGAGGACACACAAACTGAGCTTTGTGTCCCACTTGTGACACGTGTGAGGCTCGAACCCGTAGAGTCCTAGAGTTTGTCGGAGATGCGCGGGACTTCCGTGGAGCGTGGGTCATGTTTGCTGATGTTGGCTCGGTGGGGGACCCCTATAAGTCCGCGGGTGGGCGTCTCTTGCATGATGCCTCCAGTTGACCTGTCTCACGAGCTACGTCGGTCGGTGTGTGCTCGGAGTGGGATGTGCTGTGTTTGCCGGGTCTTGTCCATCATCCGTTTCGGTTTCAGAACTTTGGGGTTGAGACACACTGATGAAGATTAAATATCAGAAAATTAGGTGTAGTTACGCTAAATATCACTAAATTAGGTATAGTTACGCTTTAATAGCATTCTTAACCACTAGGCCACGGAGCCTTGTTGTTGGTTTTTGTTTGACCTGGCTGTGCCCTGTGTTGATGACCAGTTTGGACGTCAATACACTCGGGAAATGATGCCAATATTTGTGCTCTAATTGGTCAGCTTATGTTGTGAAGAAGACTATTAGATTTATTAATAATTCACATAAGCTGTGTTTACCATTGACTTTGTGAACTAAAGCGCCACGTGAAACCATCACTGCGAATCAACGAAAGACAGACTGCGCGACTGTATTTCGAAATTTAGGTTGTGTTATGCTTTAGAAATTAATTCGGAAAATGATCAAACTATTATGCAAAAGCTGATGGCCCTGATTAGGGTCTCGACCTGTACTGTTTGTCGGGGTCTCGTTTTGAGATTTCCAGTAACAAATGGTTTTAAAATTACTTGAATAAACCAAGAGCAAGTCTTCTACTTTTGGTTTTTATTTTCCCCTAATGAAGGATCTTACATGAGTGTTCATGTATTATTACATTTATTAAACGTGTTGATGGAAGGGGATAAAATGGGAGGCTTTGCCGAGCATTTTATGCCTATTCCTCAACGAGTTTAATAAATTCAAGAATTGGCCGCCGCCCATAGGGTCTTGAAGAAATATATGGGCTGCATGATGTTTCCACGCAGAGCTGAATCCGGCCCGCACACTAGTACTGGTAAACCGCTTAGAGGATCTAAGCCTGGTCAGGAATCGCAGTGCGAGGCGGACCGTCCATGCTAATAAACCCTATTGGTTTCATTGGGCGACAGGGCTTGAGATGTCATTTCATCTCAATGTCGGGTAAAAGTCCCACAAAATTGGAAGCAACGTCTCCAAAATGATCTTTACAGTGTTGACGGGGACGTTAAACCTAAAATCAAACAAACAAATTAAATTTAACAATACATGAGCATGAATGCGAGATTCTATTTATCATAATGACATTTAAAACGCATTTTATTCACCAGTTTTTTTTGTTTTTGTTTTTTACAAAAAATGTCTATATTCCGTCATAAGTAAACGCGACGTCGTTAAGGTCGTCGTACATGTAACGTTACGGGGTGTATCTAACTAATTTGTATATTTAATCCACTAGGAGATTACCGAATTTATAACATGACGTACATTCAGCTGCTATTAAAATCAGTCAATTAAGGTTAACAAGTCCATGTACTGAACACCCCTCTAAACCCAACTTTAAATACATGTGCACTACGTAAAGTGGTTTAAGGGGTATTCACAATTTTCCTTATTTTTGTTCCAAATACATAGGTTATGTGCGGTTCTAACGAGGTTTGCACTAGTAAGATTATTACCATCAAAATATTCGTCTAAAAATGCCAGTTCTAGAGAAAAGTACGATGTCATATTGGCTCAGAGTGTGTTAACGAAATGATTGAATCAGTCTGGGGAAGCCCCTAAACAGAACACTGAGAAACAGCACAGGCCCTGATCAGAGCGTGGCGCATGGTCAGGCAAAGTTACGCTACTTTTTAACGCCCATACCGCTGAAACAGACAACACCTTATCACGAAAACACGCCTATGTAATTCTGACCCCCTTGAACCCCACATTTATATAATAAAATCTAGGGGTTTTCAGGGGTAAACCTTTTTTTCTTATTTCTGCTCTAAACTATAGATTGCGGGTACTCGTTAAAACCGCCTAGGCTCTAATGTGTACCCACGATCTATATTTTGTGCAGAAATTTGCCTTTTTCGGCGACAAAAAATTTACAATGTATTTGTATAGGCGTGTTTTTGTTATGTACCTTTGCAAAAAGTGTATATCCGAAAAAGCCATCTAATCAGGAACTGCACTGTTTGCCATTCAGTTTGCGAATTTGTATGGATACAGTATATCAAGTAACTTGATTGGTTGATAGTCAGACATGGGTGTGGCTAATATTGTTTCAGTAGGATTAGGGCCCAACATGTATAACGCAGTCCCACACTCCTTAATTTCGATATGGACCCGTGTAATAGTGATAACGATTCGGTTCTGTTCAGAATGAGTTAACATGCAATCTGAATGAAAGCACTGATATATCTGGTGGTGGTGGTGGTGGTAGTGGTGGTGTGTGTGTTTGTGTGTGTGTGTGGGGGGAGGCAATTGGAAATGAGTCTAAAGAGTGTTTCGCTAAAAGCTATAAATAGAGATTATCATATAGCATTTTTCATATCATACGCCATATCAGCCCGAGACTCCCACATCAGCCCGAGGGCCGAAGGCCTGAGGGCTGATATTGGTCGAGGGCTGATATGGGGTATGATATGAAAAATACCATATCATAATCTATTTATCATACATTTCACTTTAAAAAAAAATGTTCAAAATAAATTGTATTAATTGCATCGCCGCTGCATTCACGTTTCCATTGTTTACCGAATCACTAGAATTTCTTTGCTCGATAATATTATCCAGATCCAAAAGTCTGCCAGCAATCCCGTGCATCGTTCTTTCGCCCATTTTCCTCTCGTATTCGCTGCGCCGTGCTATTTTTTTTCCCAAACAGTTCAAAAAGACGAAAATATTGTAAATTGCAAATGGCGTCCTGAACAACAAATGCGAAAAGCCGCGTGTTCCGAATAGGGTGACGTCAGGGGTATGATAAAGGCTTAAGGGTGCGTTAAATGGTTGCGATATGGATTTCTGGGGCATGATAAAGCCCATGCGATATGGCAGCACGTGCAAGCGTGATACGTGCATTGGTGTCACGTTCGTATCGCATATTCAAAAACTAAGTATTTTATACTAAATGTATGATAAATTCCTGTATCTTAAGCAAACTGTGTATACCCTGGCGTTTGATCACTACCTACATGTACACTGTTTGTCTGTACCCTATGATATTAGCCCAGTCAACGTTTTACATATAACTCCCTGACGTCAAAGCAACAAGAATAGCGCGGTTATAAATAAACGTTAACTGGATTTTGTACATAGTGGACGATAGTCACGTGGACAACAGCAGCGGGAAACTTCTAGAGTATATTTTCATACATTTAGTATAAAATACTTAGGATTTAAGCCCCCCAGTGGAAATCTTCCACTGACCGTTCCAAGGCGGCTCTTCTGTGGCGATTTATTTATGTTGTTGTTTGTTACTTACTGTGTGTATCACTTGTGTATTTTAATTTTGGATGGCCATATGGCCATTTTGTGGGAAAGTAACTGTCCTTATGGCCTTCCTTTGTTTAGGTTTCCATTATGGTCTGGTCGCTTAATGTTTGTATTTCTTTCCCTTTGGTGTCTTTTATGGGTGGAGTAAGTTAATTGTATAAATTCCTGATCTTTGTTTTACTTCTACTTTGAATATGCGATACGAACGTGACACCAATGCACGTATCACGCTTGCACGTGCTGCCATATCGCATGGGCTTTATCATACCCCCAAAATCCATATCACAACCCTTTATCGCACCCCTAAGCCTTTATCATACCTCTGACGTCACCCTATTCGGAACACGCGGCGTTCTTCATTTTGCGGCATTTCGCATTTGTTGTTCAGGACGCCATTTGCAATTTGCAATATTTATACCCCCGCAAACGAAGTTTGAAGGGGGTATATAGGAGTCAGCTTGTCGTCTGTCGTCGTCGTCTGTCGTCGTCGGTCCGTTACAAAAAACTTTAACATTGCTCATAACTTCCTTATTCTTTGACCGATTTCTTTAATATTCACACACCACACACCTTGCCACTAGTACTTAAGATTGATATACACAAACCTGACCTTGACCTTTACGTTGACCTTCCTCAAGGTCAAATACTTGTAAAAATTTGTCTGACAACGCATGCGGGGGTATAATTGGCGCCCGTTAGGCGGCAGCTCTAGTTTCGTCTGTTCGAACTGTTTGGATGAGTCTTTGCAGTCTCTTTTTTGCAAACAGTGTGGACCCAGATCAGACTGCTCCAGTCTGATCTGGGTCGACATTGTTTGCTTGTATGCAAAAACAGTTTTGAAAAGTTTGCAAAAAAGTCAGCAGACGACATAAGCAGATGACTTTTTCAAATGTAGTTTTTCACCATTCTGTCAAATCTCAAGCATCCCTTAAATTACATAGCTAGACCGAAGATAATGAGATTCTCATTGTAACTTTGGTATAAGGCAGATGCAATTGATACAATTTTTCTTGAACATTTTTTTTAAAGTGAAATGTATGATAAATAGATTATGATATGACATTTTTCATATCATACCCCATATCAGCCCCCGACCCATATCAGCCCTTGGGCCTTCGGCCCTCGGGCTGATATGGGAGTCTCGGGCTAATATGGGGTATGATATGAAAAATGTCATATCATAATCTCTATGTAACATTACAATAACACACCCATATCACTTAGTGCATCCCTTCATGTTTCAAAAATGGCTCATAATGAAAATACACGTTTATAATACAGACCCCTTGAACCCGATTTTTATATAGTAAAACAGGAGTTAACAGGGGTAAACCTTATTTCTCTTTTTTCTACTCCAAAATATAGAATATGGGTAGTCGTTAGAGCCGCCTCGGTGAGGCGGTTCTAACGAGTACCATAATCTATATTTTGAGCAGAAATAAGAAAAATATCATAATTTTTTATCTTAAAATGTTCGTTTTTTTTTTCGGCGTTAAAGTTTACAATGTATTTGTTTAGAAGTATTTTCGTAATGTAATCCGTGAGGTTGTTGGTGCTCGTTAGATATTAAGGCGGCTCTAACGAGTATCTAGAGCAGAAATAAGAAAAATAATGTACACCCCGTAAATCCCAGTTTTCTCTACATAAATTGAGGTTCAGGGGAGTGTTCATTTCACGGACTTGTTCACGTGATGGTAACCGAAAATGATACATTTATTTCTATGAAATATTTTTAAAGTGACAAATATCAAGTTCCTTTGCAGGAGACAGAATATTTCAGATGTCCGATTAAAGATCTGAGGCCCCTTGAATTCATCCAACGGTCATTAGAAATGGGTCCGGCCTCGATAGCTCAGGTGGATGCGCGTCTGACTGGCGATCAGGACATCGCGGGTACGATATCTACGGCGTAGGTAACATGCATACTCATGAAATCTTCTCTACGGTCATTCTGTCATTTCAGTTGATTCCAGAAGGGCAGTTTTTAGTTTCTCACGAATGAATATGCATTGTACTGATTTACCGGTAATGTATAAGTCTGCCCAGAAAAAAAGTATGAATAGGTGAATACGTCAATATTGTTGACTGGGCCGTTAAGCTCCAAAACAAACAAACACACAAACAAACAAACCAGAAATGGGAGTTCCTTAAGGGTACAAATAGGGCACGTTTGTTGTCCATCCCAGAGATATGTGTATGAGAAAAGTCCCGAATAAGAAGTTTGTTTTGTATGTATTGAGGTTGAACGGTCCAGTCAACACTATTTAGGTCCATGTTGTCCATCCTAGAGATATGTGTATGAGAAAAGTCTCGAATAAGAAGGAGTTTGTTTTGTTTGTATTGAGATTGAACGGCCCAGTCAACACTATTGAGGTCATTTTTGCGCCGGTCGGTTTACAAATCCACACTTTTCCTGGGCAGGCTTATACATAGGCGGTTAACAAGTACAATGCACATTCTTTCGCCAGAAACTGACACATGGACATATTATCCTACTGAAGAAGACATAAGGACTGACATAATGCGTAGTAGCCTGGTCCGAATTTTTGATATTCGAAGATACATTCTCGCTTGGTGTTAAGGTTTGTACTATAACCATAAGTTTTTTCTAATCATATCTGAAACGATTAATTGTTGTTTAATTTACATTACTGTCTTAAAAATCTGTTTTCAAGGGAACGCGATACAATAAAGCAGATTTTTATTAGGCATTTTTCATCCTTAAGAAGATTTATAAGATCTTTTTTTTTTTTTCATTTAATATTCATCTAGCCGATCTATTATTTTTTCTTTCATTTGTTTTAGTGACAGTGTGCTTATGCACGCTTAAGTACCATATCTGTAGAGCTTCATGTAGCTTTTGTTTTTCGAAAAAAAAAATCTTAATTCTAGTTTAGACTAATGAGTGCCAGCAAGCTTTGTTTTGAGCAAAAATAATGACAAAATGTATACACGTGTAAACCTCATTTTCCTCTTTATAAATTGGATTTTAAAGGGGTAGTCATCACACGGAGTTGGTTGTTGACATGAATTTACTCATCAGGTTAACAGGTCCGTGAAATGAAGACCCCACTAAACCCCATTTTATAAAGTGAAAACTGGGGCTAAGGAGGCATACATTTTTTTCTTATTTCTGCTCCAAGACATAGGTTGTGGGTACTCGTTAGAACCGCCTCAATGAGGCGGTTCTAACGAGCACCCACAACCTATATTTGCTGTAAAAATAAGCAAACTATCACGGATTTTCATCAGAAAAGTTGCCATTTTGGAGATGTAAAAACAGCACTAAGACACACGGGAGTGCTATTGTAATGTAAAAAGAGATGACCATCCTGTCACATTCTCTATCTACAACATGTCTTTAAACGTTAAGTCCGCGTAATGAACACCATAAACTGCACTTTATGCAGAGAATACTTGGGTTTACAGGAGTGTACTTTTTTAAATTTCTGCTCCAAGACAGCGTTACACCCGCCTCAATGGGGCAATTCTAACGACCACCCATAACCTTCGTTTGGCGTATTAATAGGAATATATATCGTAAATTTTCATCAGACAAGTACCTATTTTTGAGATATGAAAAAATACGAGCACCCATAGCCTATGTTTGGCGTATTAAAAAGAAAAGTGTTAAAATTTTCATCAAAGTGGTAACCTATTTTTGGGTCGATTGTTTACAATCATGCGGCGACCCAAATTTACAGAATGGCAAAATCAGAATTCATGCAGTTGTCCATGTGACCATCACTGATTTGGGTAAACCGATATTAGTGCGGCGAAAAGACCAAGTAAGGTCTGTTACAACGCATAATGTAGTAATGTAGTAATTTCTTCATTTTGAAATTTTTACTACATTATGCGTTGGCATAGTCGACGCGAAATGAAATAAAATGTCGTTTTTACTTCATTATGCGTCGATACTAAGAGGTTTGAGCAAAATGAAAGAATTATTTCATTTTGCGGCGATGGGTGGCATACTTAATTTTACTTCATTATGCGTCAACAGTTTGTTTGTTTGATTTGAGGTTTAACGTTCCCGTCAAGACTATTTAGGTCATTTTGGAGACATTGCTTCAAATTTTATGGGACTTTTACCCGATATTGAGATGAAATGACATCTCAATCGCTGCCGTCCAATTAAAAGCAATAGGGTTTATATGCATGGATGGGCCGACTCGCAGCAGTTTTCCTGGACAGGCTTAGACCTTCTAAGCAGATTACGAGGACTCATGTACGGGCGGTATCAGCTCTGCGTGGAAGCATCGTGCAGCCCATCTATTTATACCCCCGGCATACGAAGTATGCAAGGGGGTATATAGTTTTTGTCCATTCTGTCTGTCTGCCTGTCTGTCTTTTGTTTGATTTGTTTGATTTGAGGTTTAACGTCCCCGTCAACACTATTTAGGTCATTTTGGAGACGTTGCTTCCAATTTCATGGGACTTTTACCCGACATTGAGATGCCGCCCAATAAACCTTTTTCTTTGTGATTTTGACCTCCAGTGTGCTTTTGTGGAAGACCGTCTTTTGGACTGTTCAACTGTGGTCTTAAAGACCACTTTTGAACCGTCTCAAATGTGGTCTAAATTGTAGGAATTTAACTGTATTGCTTCCTAAGTCTTTTCGAAGACAGCTATGTTCTACCATCATTACTTCATTATGCGTCGATATGGTGCATATCAACGCGAAATGAAATAATTTTTTTACTTCATTTCGCGTCGACTATGCCAACGCATAATGTAGTAAAAAAAATCAAAATGTAGTATTTACTACATTACTACATTATGCGTTGTAACAAAGGTCTGTCACTGTCATAATAATTAAAAGCGCGGCAAAAGGTTTGTATGCGGCATTTTCCGAATGCGATGGAGTATTAACTTTTTTGCACAACACAGATCTTGTGCGGACAACATAATATCTTATGCGTCTGAATGGATTGTGCAAACAAGATACTTGTAATATGTTGTGCGAACAAGATATTAAGTTGTGCGAACAAGATTATCTAGTGCACAAGATAATATCTTGTGCGCAAAAGATAATGCGCAAAATATATTGTGTTGTCCGCACAGGATTATACGGAACCGAGGAAGGGACCTGCAATATTTTTAATACGTTGTGCGCACAAGATATTAAGTTGTGCGAACAATAACTTGAGAGCAGAAGATATTGTGTTGTTCGCAAAAGATAATATCTTGTGCGCACAAGATATTATCTTGTTCGCACAGCATATTAAAATAAATTGCATGTCCCTTCCAGGGTTCCGTAGAATTGTGATAGTAATGATTTGCATATCTGCCGAGTGTAGTTTCTTGAATAGCTTGCATCTAAACTTTAAAATTCATTTAAAACAATATGAGATCTTTAACTTGAGATGGTAAATTACCGAAGACGAAAAAAAACTGTAAGGTCTTATGATCATTTGAAATGTGAGCACAAAGGGCTGGAAACTAATACTGCTTGCTTTAAATCATACAGGGAAATTAGAATTATTAACCCTTGTTGTACCAAATAGAATCTTACGCCTTATATATAGCAGGAGTCCATTTCAAAATTCAGGGGTGTCAGGTTGTGTTTTCTTCAAAATCTATTTGGAAATTGGCTGAACGTTTCGCAAACAGTGTAGGCCCTGATCAGACGCCGCGTTCTTCGGCGTCTGATCTGTGCCTGCACTGTTTGTCAAGGTACCCCTTTGAAACCACTGAGGGTTTGTCAGGAGGGATAGATGGATCAATTTCAGTCTTCTAAATCAACCAGGTATGTTGAGTGTGTGTGTTTGCGTTGTACGTTCCACCAAAAGCTATGGTCGTCATAAGGAGACGGGGCATCGGTTTAAACACTGATCCGAAAGTATACAGAAGTTCGGGATCGGTCCTGCAACCCCTGCTTTATGAAGCGAATAGCATAAACACTATACAACTGAGACCTCTGTATGCTGAGTGTACTGAGAGAGAGAGAGAGAGAGAGAGAGAGAGAGAGAGAGAGAGAGAGAGAGAGAGAGAGAGAGAGAGAGAGAGAGAGAGAGAGACGCTGACACTTCTCTCTCCAGCCAAAAGTGCGTTTTTGAGGGAGGGGGTAGGTGTGGGGCACGCTGTAATAATGAAAGGAAAAATTACACCAAACCTGGTTGCAATTTTGGTGTAAGTCATCTCCATTCTCGGTAACTTTTCACCGAATAGCCGGCTATTAACCCAGACAATATGGAAGAAACAAATACACCATAGTGTAACTGATCTTCATTACTGGTGTAAATGTACCATCATTTTTACGGAAACCTTTCCGTTGCGAGGTGGGTGTAATGTTTTCTTCATTAAATCGGTGAAACATTACACCACTAATTAAGAATGGCTACACCACAGTGGGCATGTACACTGTGTCGTATAATTATTTAGCCTTTTTCCCACTGGTATGTAACTTATCATACTTATCAAAATCTGGTACCCATTTCAGAAGGTATCTTTGATACCCTTTTTAAAGGGTTTTATTTTCCATTTTTCAATGGCAATGGTAGAGCTTCCGTGACAGCTAGTGTAAAAGTCGCATTTTTCATTAGATTTTGTATAAATTCTTTATTAAACAGAAGTTATCTTTATACTGAAATAGAGTTTTAGCTCACTTTAATCTCATTTAGCAGGATTTTCATTTCGCATGAAACAAACGTATTATCGATATTAACAATTAATACTGTTAGTTCGCTTATCTAATTAAAGATGGCCACTTGGTAGAATGGCTGCCTGAGCTAAAAGTGTCACCCTCTAAAATATTGTATAAGATAAAACTGGATATAATTTGTATGAAATTTATGCAGTTTTGAGCTATGTGGCACGAAAGAGAAATAAAATAGCATATGATATACATATAACGTACCTTATATGACCAGTTATATGACAAGAAATGCTAACTTACGTTAAGGTGGAACAAAACACAAGTATATGTACAACAAAGCACTCTTAAGCTTGAATGATAACGCATTCAAAGTGTATATAATTACTTTTTTACACTGAACATAACAAAAGATTATCCATCATTCGAAGAAATATTACACCGATATTTCATTACACTAAACAATTGTAATGTTCACAGTTACACCGCCCTTCAAAACTTGTTACCCTGTAGTATGGCTAAAACTACGCTATTTAGTAGCAAACCTTACACCATAAATAGTGTAATTATTTAAAACACCGCTTGATACGAAGCGTAACGCTTGTTTTTCAGAATTGTTACGCCAATCACCAAATTTGCAGTGCTACACCAAATTTTGAGTAAATTATACAAGATTTTGTCGTATAAGTTACACTTAACACCCGAAATGGTGTATGGTTCTAATTCACACTAGGTTTCGATTACACTTTACAGTGACTGCATTACGTCTAATTAACACTTTTTTCACAGTGCAGGGTGTTCCGTCTTTTTCAAGATTGTTTCACTTATTTCGAGCCGATCGTTAGTAAAAGATCGAGCCGATCGTTAGCAAAAGATGGGTAAATCCGGAGCCATCTGACCTACCGCTGCAGAACGAAGGCAGGTTTGTCTATCATGAGGTTCGATAGCAGAGAGCTTCCACCCTCTGCGACCCCCCCCCCCCTCTCTCTCTCTCTCTCTCTCTCTCTCTCTCTCTCTCTCTCTCTCTCTCTCTCTCAGTTGCTTCCAGGCCATCTTGGACCACCCACACCCACCTTCCATCTACCTGTATGTCACAGGCAGTCTTGACTGCACCGTTGGAGCGTACCACATGTCCATACCAGCGGAGCCTTTTTTCTTTCAGGATGAGGTCAAGGTCCTCAATTCCAAGCCGTGCAAGTAGCTCACTGGACCTGATGGTGACAGTGTCCTATGGCTTGATATTGCAGATCTGTCTGATCGTTGCCCTGTCATTCCGCTGCAGACGTTGGAAGTTTGGCTTTGTCAGTGGCCAAGTCTTACTGACATGAAGCATTGCGCTCCGCACACAAGAGCTGTACACACGGCCGTGTGTGTTGAACGAGAGGTTGCTGGAAGACAGAATTGGTAGCAGCTCCTTAAATTTCTTCCAGGCTGTTCTCACACGTGATTTGGTCGAAAGACCACAGTCACCAGCTGCTGAGAACAGCAAAAGGAAGCTATCACTTCCAACTTGTCAGGCCCGACTTGGACTTCCCTCTGCGGTCTGTCATCTAAGGGGCGTGCAGTTTCTTGGCGCCGTGTACACCTGTAATCAGTCCGAGGGTCCTCTGTCAAGCGCTTGAGCATTTCTTGTGCATCGAGAACGTGCAGCCATTGCAAAAACTACTGTTGCTGCGCACTCCAGTGCGACATACAACACATGGGAACTGACCCGTACTCTGCAGGAGGTCCAGGCCTGTACCACAGATCATGATCTTCGTCTTTCCTGCGTTAACTGCCCTTTTTCCCACATTGCCTCTTTCCAAGTTAAGAGCCTGAAGGGACTAATTTTGTTTTGTATGATAGTTTGTTTGCGTTGACGTTTTACGCACCTTCAATACTATTTTAATCATTTTGGAGACGTCGCATCCTGTTTTTGTTTAGTTTGGAGTGGGAGGGGTGACTTTTACCAGCCATTAAGATTAAATAACATCTCAGGCCCTAACATCCAAACAAACCATAGGTTTATATGTAGAGACTGCGCACAACTTTGCCTGGGCAGACTTAGCCATTCTAAGCGGTTAGCCCGTACTCGTGTTCGGCCGAAGCACCATGCAGCCCAATCTATTTCTCCAAGCCCCGATGGGCGGATGCGCTATGCCTGTATGAATTATTCCGCATTGTACATGTATACATTCCGCAGATTCAAGAAGGGCAATTTCAGTCTCTGGCGAAAGAATGTGCACTTTACATCACGAAAACATGTCTATCATAATTTTGACCCCCTTGAACCCCACTTATATATAGTAAACCTTATTTTTTTCTTATTTATACTCTAAAATATAGATTGTGGGTACTCGTAAGAACCGCCTCGAGGCGGTTCTAACGAGTACCCACAATCTATATTTTGAGCAGAAACAAGAAAAATATCATAATTTTCATCTTAAAATTTTAGTTTTTTACAATGTAATTTGTATAGGCGTGTTTTCGTAATGCCTTGATAACAGCTTACGTACCTGCCCAGGTAAAGTGTGGCCAGGTAAAATGACTGGCTCGATGTGACCTAAATAGTGTTAACTTGGCCGTTAAACTCCAAAACAACAACACATGTACATATACATGTATAATGCAGAAGTCCATTTCTAAGAAAGGAGGGTCAGATCGGGTTACTTATTTATTTTTTGTTTTGTTTTGTTTTGGTTTTACGGCCCTTTCAAGATCATATAACTCATATCTAGCCCGTCATTAATCAAATGTGGGCGAAATCCGGAGTACCCGGAGAAAAATCACTTGACCTTCCGTTGCAGAACTTGGCGTCTCACATATGACCCGAGCCAGGTTCGAACCACAGCGGTGAGAGACCCTATGATTAAGAGTCAGCGCTCTTATCCGCTAGGCCATGGAGGCCCGTCGGGTCGGGTTATTTTTAGAATGTTTTTTAAATCATTAATGCACATACTTGCAAACAGTCATTACGAAAACACGCCTATACAAATACATTGTAAACTTTACTGTCCCAAAAAACAAAAATTTTAAGATGAAACATTGTGATATGTTTCTTATTTCTGTTTAAAATATAGATTGTGGCTACTCGGTAGAACCGCCTCATTGAGGCGGTTATAACGAGTACACACAATCTATATTTTAGAGCAGAAATAAGAAAAATTAGGTATGCCCCTGTAAACACCGGTTTTACAATATAAAAAGGGGGTTCAAAGGGGTCAAAATTATATAGACGTGTTTTCGTGATGGAAGACCCAGATGAGACGCCGCGTTCTAATCTAGGGCTGCACTGCAAGCAAAAGTCCGAGTGTTTGGGCTTTCCAGTATGAAACAGGTCGCGAAAGTCCTATCGTACAAGAAAACTGCATGTGTAATATGATTGATAATAGCCTGAACATTTATTTACACATAAACAATAATTTGCATACCGAATAATTAATCTGTGCCATCGAATACTTGAGATAATGATCTGTTTGGGCACAAGACCAAGATCAACCACGATTTATCTCATTTTGTCAAGTCAGTCTGTGAGATCAGATATTTTCTGTCTTTTCAATAAGGATTGAGCTGTATGCCTCTCCATGAAGTCAATGAAATTAATACCCATGTAAACCCAACATTATATAGCAAAAGGTAGGGTTTACTTTTTAAGAAAAGGTTCTTCGGTTTGCTCAAAAGACTTTGTGTAATGTGTACTCGATACAACTGCCTCACTGAAGGGTTTAAAACGATCACATACGATCCACGTATTGCAAGCACGCAGTCATTATGTAAAGAAAATTATCACAGATTTTCATAAAAATGTGCACTTTTACATCATGAATGAAGTCATTTTTTTTTTTTTTTTGCATACCAGATAGCATACAACATAATCGACATTTTCTTATATTCACTCCACTAAGACCACCATGTTTTGCATTCGACGAGAAAATCATTTTCTCTTAAGGAGAGTGGGAACATCTACACTTTTCAAAGGGAGACAACTTTCGGGACTTCCTGTTCGCATTTCTATAAGCCCCGTCCCGCTGAAAAAGAGGTCTACTCTTAAGGTAAAGAATTTGCTCATCGGGAGCAAATTCTTTTCTTTAAGAGTTGACCCTATAGACATGGGAGACACAAATACATGTACTTTTACAGGAGTTACCTCCCCTGAACGTGTTCCCATTTCCCCTTAAGAATTGAGTTTAACGCCCTTTTCGTGAATCATATTTATAGCGGGTATACACATGAACGCATGTGTCGTATTTTGCCTGTGCAATTCACCATATTTGCATTATTTGCTGGCTCCCAGCTTGCACATTGTCAATATTGGAAAACAGGTTACTAGACCCCCCTGACCTTTGAAGGTCAGGGGGGTCTGGTTACCTGTTTTTCCAACACTGATAACCTTCAGACTAGGAACCAGCAGATAATGCAAATAAGGTGAATACAAATAACGTGTATATTCGCGAGGCGATCCGGTTCACCGAAAGAAATAGTCGCAAAATAATGGAAGAATGTGTTGGTATGCAAAACAAGTTGGCTGCTTTCAAAAAGCATCCAATAGGTTTGGTCTTGTCAGTCTACATTCTGATTTCAGCCAGCTGATATCATTATCCCTCTTAATGCATTTTTTGAATAAAAATAATAAACTTTAAACGTTCCAAGGCGGTTCTTTTGTCGCGGTATATTTTTTTTTTATGTTTTGTCTGAAGTTTGGAGGCCTTCATGCGGACTGAGCAAATTATTTGTCTAAATCGCGACGGAAGTAAGGGCGAGGATTGTTGCCACGTAAAATCGATTTAAGCCCCCCAGTGGACGGACGGACACCAACCCCAGCATAACTTAATACGACCGTTTTTGTTGTTGTTGTTGTTGTTTTTCAAACGGGTATATAAAAAGATTTTTCTTTAGTCATCATCTCTTCTATAGGGCATTGGTTTTCTATTTCATTTCTTGTTAACGTTCCTGTTAACACTGTATGAGTCTTTTTTGAGACATTGCTTCAAATCTGTCGCCCAATGACACTAAATGGTTGAAATGCATGAACGGTCCGACTCGAGCCACTTTTCCTGGACAGGCATAGAACTTCTATGCGATTTAACACTACTCATGTGCGGCCGGTATCAGCTCTGCGTGGAAGCATCGTGCAATCCAATCTATTTCTTCGATTCCCGATGGACGGGGGCCGATCAGACCTTGGGGCAATATATTGGACTGCATGAGCTGAAACCGACCGAACTTTGAAGTATTGCTGAACCGCCTAGGAAGATCTAAGCCTGCCCAGACAAAGTGTTGCGAATCAGACTGTATCTTAAACCTCGGCAGTTTCTTTGAGCGGTACCTCCGCAAAAACCTGAAATTTGCAATCCTTTTGTATATCTTTCTGGATCACAACTTAATTGTAAAAGAAACTGATTAGTAAAACGTCAAGTATTGAGTGGCTATCAGATACGATAGCTCCCATCGAATGCGCCAAAAAAACTTTTAACAACTCGGTCTGTAACTGGTGGCAGGTCACTTAGTAGTCATGAAGTTTTTTAACAGAAACCCATTAACGTTATGACTGTTTCGCTCCCTAAATATTTTATATATTTGGAAGAGTGAGAAGGTTCGACCTTGGCAATGACGTTAATTCTAGTAGCAAAGACATGAACATGTTTTTACACACCCAGCGATCTTTTTTATGTTTCGTTTTACGATCCTTTCAAGATCATTTCACTCACATCAAGCCGATCGTTAATCAGAGGTGAGCGAAAACTGGAGTACCCGATGAAAAACCTCCTGATCTTCCGTTGCAGAACTTCTCATTATGTGACCTGGGCCATGCTCAAACCTACAGCGTTGAGAGACGTAATGATTAAGAGTCAGCACTCTTATCCACTAGGCCACGGAGGCCCGTTACACCCAGCGATCTTTATAAGGACAAATAACGTTCTCTGTCTTTCCAACATTTACGTATACGTATTATTAGAGCTATTAGCGTACCGAAAGCTGTTCAGAATATATAAATCTGTTCCTATCTGTGTGAAGTAAACTTTGCAAGTTTTTTTTTTATTTAACGGCCCAGTCAATACTGATTTGGGTCATGTTTGGGCCTGTCAGTGTACCTATCCACGCTTTTCCTGAGCAGGCTTATCCGTAAGCGGTTTACAAGTTCAGTGCACATTCTGTCGCCCAAAACTGACCCTTGCCCTTCCTGAATCAGCGGAAGGGAGAGAATGACCAAAGAAAAGATTTCATAATCAATTTCCACGAAAGAATGTTGCCGACCCCGGTAGGTATCGAACCCGAGTCTTCCTTATCACCAGTCAGACTGCATCCGACTGAGCTACCGCAGCCAGCCACTCTTTGTGAGTAGTAGTAGATATGTTCTGTTGTTTTTCGTTTCCATGGCCCCATGGACTTACTCCATAATGGCATTGCAAGACGTAAAATTTGCGAAAATGACTGCGGCTGTTATAAGTTCCCCATAAGGGAAATAGATACGCCTTAAAGGTGCATTATTGAGCTACCGGGTCTCAATTTTTTTTTCCTGGTTTTTATCTTCAATGCATACTCCTTTGTCATGTGTACAAGTTTGGAGCCAAATACAGCTTCAGAACTTTTTGAAAATGGTCGTTTTCATTCGTGTTTACCCTTCGCTCATAACATGTGTTCGGAATTTCTGTTCTAAAAATAAATCTGTCACTTTACACATACATGGCGACAGTATCGTCTCTGAGTGTCGTTACTTATAGCATGGCATTCAGCGTCATATTTTTTTCCGATTCAGGCGTGGCCTAAGCGAACAAGGCCAAAAATGAACGTCGCATAACGTCATATATGGGGATTCTATTTTTGTCACGAACTAAAAATAGATCTAACTAGTGTTCGAAACCTAGTTAGGGAATCCCTCTCTAATTCGTTTACCTGTCATCATAATTGTTCGCATTTTTGCATAAAATGCATTCATTTGTATTGTTTTAAAGAAAAATACCGGTCATATGTATTTTATTTTTGGAAGCATTTTTCCCAGATAGCTCAAAAATGCACCTTTAAAGGGGTGGGGCTACGCCTGCTAAAGTAGTTTCTCTTTGGATATGTCTAAGGGATATACTCTTAAAGGAAAGAATTTGCTCATTTGGAGCAAATTCTTCCCTTTCAGAGTAGACCCCTTGAGCAGCAAATTCTTCCCCTTTTAGAGTAGACCCCTTTTTCAGTTAGACAGAGCCAACATAGTAGCAACCATAAGGTCCTTAAAGTTGTATTTCCATCACGAAATCATGCCTATAGCATTGTGATCCCCTTTAATATGTTCTATAAAATGGTTATCCTTTGGAAGCAAGGAATACACCACGGAACTGAAATATATTGTGTGCACATGTTTTCTGGGCCAGACTAGCTAGTTTCGGCCAATTAGGCCTCATCAGTGAGCCTAAGATATTTTCAAAATTCCACAATGGAATCAATGATCCCAAAGGGCAAGAAAATATAATCTACACTATGATGTAGGGCAGGGAGACGTTTTACCACCGCCACACATTCCCATACACCAGTTGAAGTGAAGTTAAATATGTTCTATAAAAGGGCTATCCTTTGGGTGCAAGGAATACACCACAGAACTGAAAAATATGGAGTGTACATGTTTTCTGGGCCAGACTAGCTAGTTTCGGCCAATTAGGCCTCATCGGTGACCCTCAGATATTTTCGAAATTTCACAATGGAATCAATGATCCCAAAGGACAAGAAAATATAATCTTCACTTTCATATAGTAAGCGGCACAGGTTTGCAGGGGTATACATTAATTTCCGTATTCATGCTCGCAGACACTAGATTGTGGGTACTCGATAGAATCGCCTCGTCGAGGCGTTTCTGTCGACTCCCCGCAATCTATGTTTTGAGCAAAAAAGGCAAATATTCCATTTTTTCTTTTTAAAATTTCTTTTTCTTTGGCCAAAAAAAAATGACAATGTATTTGTATAGGTGTGTTTCGAAATACGGTAATAAAGTTTCCTTTTTAAAAGGAAGGCTTCCCTAGTTTGTAAAGTTGAAAATCTGCTCGCCTTTCGAAAGTAAGGGGGGGGGGGGGGGGCTATTGCCATACCCCCAGCGTCCAGCGTCACCGGCGTCGGCGTTAGCATCGGTGTCCGCATATGGTTGATGTTTACCTGCAAGCAATCATTTGTGCTGTTTTACAAATTTTTTTCAAGTAAAGTTATCAACTGGTAAAAAAAAAAAAAAAAAAAAAAATATTTTTCACATTCTTTTTCACTCGATTTCCCAGGTTTTGGGGCTGAAAAAGTTAATCATTTCTTCTATATTACCTCCCTTATAATCATATATTTTGAAAATGCATGTGCGTAGCCAACTGAAACGCATCTTCTCTTCTACATATCCGAGAGCAGCAAAGGCTGTGGTAAGGCTGCGCGTACTCGCAGACTCGTTTTAGCCAGTGCTGGTCGCCTTTGTGAAAAAGACCCATGTCATGCCTATGAAGCCGATGGCACGTCTCGCTCTAAATAAGCACAAGATTCCTGGTAAGGCTTTTACGGAAACTGTTTCAGTGTTAGCTGTTCGTCTTTAACCATTGAAAGGAGAACAATCTACGAAGAAACATATTCACGGACCAGGCGAGGAGCAAAATCGCAACGTCGGTGCGCATCTAACTGTAATGGTTAAAAAATCAGCATTTATGAACAGAGAAGGCTGAATGTTGCGAGCTGCTCACTCGCACAGGTTTTGTGCTGGTGGAAAATTCGTCCATGTACTGTCCTCGGAAGATAAGTTGAAAGTTACGTCTGCGAATGTTTTTGTTGTTAAGCACTGTCCACTGTTACCAAATGTCCACTGTTACCAAAAGGTAACGACGCTTCACTTACGATAATTATAACGGTACAATCTGTCTTGCCAACCAATGAAGGGTGTAATAATGATAACGGTACAACCTGTCGAACCTACCTGTGTTGGTTTACTCTTTTACGTCACTGCCAACTTATCCTCCGACAACTGTACATGTTAAGCTTTTAAATTGCTCGTTTGACATGCGATGAACAATGGCATGTTTTGTAAAATTGACCACGTTGGTAGGATATGAGGTCTCTTTCTGCCTGAGTTCGAGGCACGATCGAGACAAGTTCTGCAATCATGTTTTAAAACTGTTTTTTCTCTTCACCCACCGCTTATAAAAGAACGGTTAATAATGTTGCTATAGAAATGAAGAAAAAATGACATATCACTTTCATAGAGACCACACTTGATTGATTTACTTCGTGAAATACAACTCGGAATTATTTTTACACAATAAGTTATCAGCTAGTTAGACTATCTGCATGTAACTGGACACTGCAAAACTATTTTTTACTGATTTCAACTGTCAAATTCTCTTCGTAAACTCGTCCTGGAAATTCTGAGTGACCATGAAAAGTTTGAGACTCCGAGAGAAGTGTGACTCAAGTGACAGAATTAACTTTTGTAATCTGTAGGCGTTTTTTTTTTTTTTTTTTTTTGGGGGGGGGGGGGGGTTCTTTTACAAATTCTTAAGAAAAGAAAAGCATTAAATCAACAAGTCCGTGCACTGAACAACGAAGGTAACCAGGCACTAGAAGCACTTTGAGGCTACCGCATAAGTACTGAACAACCCTATAAACCCAACTTTATATAGAGAAAGTTGAGTGTACAGGGGTACACTATTTTCATTTTTAGGGGGTTCAGAACACCGTGCACCGACAATCTATATTCGGACTAGAAAAAAAAAAAAATTTTCTCACATCACGAAAACAAGCCTACCTAATCTTGACCCCTAGACAGTGGATAGTCGTTAGAACCTCGTCATCGAGGCGGTTCTAAGCAGTACCCACAATCTATATTTAGAGCAGAAATATGAACAAATCTGAATTTTTTATCGGACAATTTTCATTTGGGTGGCAAAATTCTGTATATATTTGAATAGGCGTGTTTTCGTAATGAACTGAAAATGCTAGTTCATGAGATTTTAGCACATACATGTTGATGTTTTAAAATGATCCCAATGCAGAAGACGGGTTATACAGACCATAGGGTTAGTTTCGAGTCACAACAGTTAAGATAATTTCACCTTGCACGGGGTAGGCCAACTGGAATCAAGTACATTGACGAATTAACCCATATATGCCTAGCGACCCTTTTTGAGACATTGGCAAATAGTAGACCCAGATCAGACGCCGCATCTGATCAAGATCTAAACTGTTTGCTCAACGTACATGCTTTTTTTGTAAAACTTACCACAAAAATGGCATCCCTATGCTTAGAAAATGACCACGCCAGGCTTATAAAAGTGGAATATTTTTGGCATCTATGGGTTAATTATGAGGTTACACCAAAAGGACGAAACTGAAAGTAGGACCTGTTTCTACTGTGACTTTTTTCATTTGGTTTGACTTCTTGGAAACGCTTTATAAATAGATATCTGGAAACGCTTTATAAATAGACATCGACGGGCGCAGCATCCTATAATTGCAGTATAGTATTGCATCATCGTTAAAGCTGATTGGTTGATCGCGTCACGTGCCCCTCCATGGAACAGTTACAATCTGGTCATTAGACTCATGGCGACCAAACCAACAATTGATATTTTATTAGTTAGGTCACCTGAGCACGAAATGCTCATGTTGAGCTATTATAATCCATCACGAAAACACGCCTATATAATTGTGACCCCCTCGAACCCCATTTTTATATAGTAAAACTGGGGTTTCCGGGGGAATACCTTATTTTTCTTATTTCTGCTCTAAAATATAGATTGTGGGTACTCGTTAGAACCGCCTCGATGAGGCGGTTCTAACGAGTGCCCACAATCTATATTTTGAGCAGAAATAAGAAAAATATTACAATTTTTCATAATAAACTTTTCATATTTTCGGCTATAAAGGTGGCAATGTATTTGTATAGGAGTGTTTGCGTAATGCGTCCGTCCTGCGTTGTCCGCCCTGCGGCGTCAACAATTTGCTTCAAAGGCTTCGCCTTCTATTGTGAGGCAAAGGTGACGTGTATCTTCTGTCAATGGGGCGTCCAACTGATGGACAAGCGCTGTACATGTATTTGCAGCAGGTAAGGGTAGAAGGGAAGTATTGTTATTTCTTCTGTTTCTGCACTTCTGTTCAGTTTCCTCTTTCTCCCCTGTACTTTCATCTCTACTATCTCTTCTATCTCTGTTCTCCCTTTTTCTGGGAGACGACAGGAAATGGCCAACAAGGGTTGACGTGTCGTTAAACACAAAACAATAAATCAATCAATCCATCAATCAAATCAAGTAGAAATAGAATATAAAAAAATGCGACTTTAGTGCCACGAATAAAAAAAATGTTATATACATATATAAAATGTTAAATACTGAGTGGTAATACGTACAGCAGAACTTCGATGGCTCAAGCAACGATGTCTCGTTTACTAGGGATCGTTCGAACCCGTTCATGAGTCTCTAGGGAACTGCTCTACATAAGAAATAGTGAAGGAAAATTTAGGATAGTTTCGTCTTTTATCTTGCAAATGTATGCTGTGTGTACTCAATGAGGCGATGAGGCGATTCTAATGAGTACACGCAACATACATTTATACTAAAGAGCACGGAAAAGATGTCAAAAAAAAATATCCCAGATATGCCTCCTGGAAGTAGCCCTCACTGGTTCGAACTACCCGTCTCGAACAGATTTTTGTGATTCCAAAGGTGTTCGAGCCATTGAAGTTCGACTGTACATGTATATTTGCGATAAAATCCGAGGAAAACTTGTGTATCACTCGATAATGAAACTTTACCTTGGATGCCTTCGAATTTAACCGTTAGGCGCAATGTTACGGCAAAGAATGCATAATTTGAGGCAAAACCTACTGCTTTGTCATAAAGGAGCATTAAGACAACACACCCGTGCGACATATAGAGGATCTTATATGAGTCTTCAGGTATTATCAAATTAATTAAACGAGTTTAGGAAAAGAGATAAAATGCGAGGCTCTGCCGAGCATTTTATCCCTTTTGTTCAACGAGTTTAATAAATTCAATAAAACATGAGCACGAATGCAAGATTCTATTTATCATATGACATCTAAAACACATTTTATTCACGATTGTTTAACAAAAATGTCAGTATTCCGCCATTAGTAAACGCGACGTCGTGAAGGACGTCGTGCATGTAACGTTACGGGAGGTATCTAGCTAATTTGCATATTTAATCCACTAGTGGATTATCGAATTTATTACATGGTGTTATTACACTCTCAGACGCGACGTCATATGATAAAGTGCAGGTTTTCACATCTCTAAGATATTTTCTTATTAATACTGCAAACATAGGTTGTAGGTGCTCGTTAGAACCGCCTTATCGAGGCGGTTCTAACGAGTACCCACAATCTATGTCTTGGAGCAGAAATAGGAAAAATATTGTATACCCTCGTAAACCAAAGTTTATTTTAATATAAAGTTGGGTTGACGGGGACGCTCAATACACGGACTTGTTTACGTGATGGAAATAAAGAGTGTCCCTCGTCGGGATATTGACGGAAAATCGCAAGCTCGTGTCCTTCGGACAATGTTCACCACTGAATATCAGTGCAATAACCTTTTGTCGGGATATTGACGGACAATCGCAAGCTCGTGTCCTTCGGACAATGTTCACCACTGAAAATCTCAGTGCTATAACCTTTTGTTATTACATATACATGAATGTTTTTTACATGATTTTTATACATGGATGTTTTTATAATATTTACTTACATAATTCTCGTTCATTTCTTGTATCTCATCAAAAGGATCAGGAGGGTCCTCTTTCACTCCCATGACGTCACAAACCCCTTTATATACAGCCGTGGTGGCCTTTGACAGGAATTCCGTTTTGGACACTGCAAACTGTCTCACAGAATCTGAGAATAATCCAAATGCTGGTCTTCACTCAACAATGTGGGATTTACCGTTTACATAAAATAATTTCTATAATCCAAAATGTTTATGAAAATCACAATATTCCTTTGATCACTACATTTATTATCTGGCATACAACCTGTGCAGGTAACATATTGAGCAGACTTCTCGCACTTTTCACGAGAGCCGGGTTAGGAAATGAAGTAATTTTCATGTATATTTCAGAGAGCTGTTGTGGCCCAATAGACCAGTAATTAAAATATCCGCAATTCCCGAACCATTATTCGATTATTATTAAACAAACAATAGAGCGTTAATAGTAAGTCAAAGACATAAAATATCCCACAATCTTAACCCAATATCTCACAAGGAAGATAGAAGCACTGCGCCACTGCTTTATAGAAATCATATTGTTATTGTTTCTATCGATTTGACAGAGATGTCAAACGTTATGTAAGGGAAATAACTCAAATACAATAACTACTGATAACAAATGCGCGCCAATAATGAGATTGTATCTCCAAACAAGTATGTTATCATTTTCATGTCGCCAAATTTAGAATAGAATCCAAAGCGAAAACACCCCAATATAACTTTTTAACCACTTAAACCCCATTTTAAATAGTATAACTTGAGTATATCTGCTCATAATCCTCGTAGCGTACCAACAGTTTATGAATTGGAGACAAACTATATCATTATATGGGTAGAGAATACCTGTTTGTAAAATGTATTTGTTTAAGGGTGGTTTCGTAATGTTGTGGTACTACTTCTCTTACTGGCGAGCAGCGAAGGCCAAGGCGAGCTTGCGCATCATGTGAATAAGTCCGTGAAAGGATTAACCCCATAAACCCCACTTTATATAGAGAAAACTGGGGTTTATGGGGATATACATTATTGTTCTTATTTCTGCTCCACAACCTATATTAGCAGTATAAAAAAGAAAAATATCACGGATTTTCTTCAGAAAAGTAGCCATTTCAGAGATGTGAAAAGCGCACTAAGTAGCACGGGTGTGTTATCGAAATGGTACCAGACCCGTATTTTGTTTTCACAACAAACGAAGGGTCTGACCAGCTTTCAATCCTCTAGTTCCACTGGATGGCTGCGCATGCGCGGTTTGAAAAATGAGTTAACGGAGGACGAGAATTTCCATAATGTCATGAGTTGAGTTTACGGACATATGTTTCTCTGATATTCGCTTTAAGAGCATCGAGATATGTACTTGCAATATGTCCTATTACGGCGATGAACATAATTTACGTAAAATCCATCTACTCTGACCTTTGCTCAAAACCATCACGAAAACAAGCCTATACAATTCTGCCCCCTTGAACCACACTTTTATACTGGGGTTTACAGGGGTAAACCTTATTTTTCTTATTTTTGCTCTAAAATATAGATTGTGAGTACTCGTTAGAACCGCCTCAATGAGGCGGTTCTAACATGTACCCACAATCAATATTTGGAGCAGATGTAAGAAATATATCACGATTTTCATCTTATAATAATTATTGTCGTTTTTTTCCGCTTTAAAATTTACAATGTATTTGTATAGGCATATTTTCGTAATGGCCATAGAATGTGATTAATATTGTGAGGTTGTTTCAACGGACATTTGTTTATGTTTGCGACAGAAATAAACAAGAAAAGATATAACACAAAGCGTCACATTTGATTACATTGTGCTATTTCGGCAAGGAAAATGCAATGACACCTGGATCTTTCTCATTTGAGCCAGCGTACGACAAAACCTACAATAAGACATGTGCGCCCATCGAAGACTCATATCAGTCTGCGCATCCATATAGTCTAACCAGAGACTTCTCTTGCTGCATAAAGTAGCATTGGGTCCTTAGCTATCCTTAGAGCCCACAACGAAGACTCTGATCAGACTGCGCGGATGCGCAGGCTGATCTGAGTCTTCGTTGGACGCACATGTCTTATTGTAGGTTTTGTTATGCGCTAGCTCATTTCAGTTACAAGCTACAATATTAGATTGGGTCCACATGAACATGATCCACACGAATATTGAATTTGCAGTATCGAATTCAACAAGACCGACCGTCCTAATCGACTTCTATTGTTACGGAATAGCTGAATTGGACAGTTTGATATTTGTGGAAACCTGTGTTGAGTAATATTTGGCAGAGTTGAATTCTATAAAGACAGATCATGTGGGCAAACTCAAATGCACAGTGAAGAGACTTTGCACCTACTATTTACCCTCCTCTTCAACAGCAACCATAAATTCTTTGAGAGACTGGTAATTTTTTATGCTTTGCAGCTACTATTTTCCCCTCTTTTCAACATCAAGAACAACAATAGTCCATCATTGGTGTGTTCATCATCATCATCATCATCATCATCATCATCATCAGCATCATCATCAGTATGTTAACATGTTACTTTTTTCAACATTTCAATATTGTTATTATTATTATTATAATTATGTACTTTCCTAACAATAAAATACGTAACTGTTCATCATCATCATCATCATCATCATCATCATCATCATCATCATCATCATCATCATCATCATCATCATCATCATCATCATCATCATCATTCACAACCTTTTTTATAGTTATAATTAATATTTGATTAACATTTATTATTATTACTTTTATTATTATCATTACTATTAATATTATTCATTTCATTTCCGAACAGTGAAGATAAGAATACATTTCACTATGGCTTGAAGTAGTTAATTCAGCCATAGGTCTCCTATTCATAATGAGCAATCTGATCAGTCTCAACACTGTTTCCCATCCTGTTACTGATTTTGAGTAAAACCCCAATTCACAAGAATGGGCATATCCGAATAGAAGATGGAAAAGTCACCATCACGAAAACACGCCTATATAATAATTTTGACCCCCTTGAATCCCACTGTTATATAACAAAACTGGGGTTTGTAGGGCGTAAACCTTATTTCTTTTATCCCTGCTCTAAAATATCGATTGTGGGTACTCGATGCGGTTCTAACGAGTACCCACAATCTGTATTTTGGGCAGAAATAAGTAAAATATCACAATTTTTCATCCTAAATTTTTCTTTTTTCCGGCGATAAAATTTACCATGTATTTATATAGGCGTGCTTACGTAATGCAGTGAAAGGGTTATACAGCCGGCCCAGTGTTTAGTATATGTACGGTAACTAATCATACACTAATTACCAATAATTCACAAAAATTAGGTGCAGCTTTAGTAAGTATATAAACAATTTGGGAGCTGAGGCGCCGTCAAACCTACAGGCATGACATTCCAGACCAGAGAAGAACCCGCGCAGGCAGTGTCAGTGTCGTCGTCGGTCGCATTAGCAGTTAATCAAAAGAGAAATCAGCGAAGATCGAGTCTAATTAGACTGCACGGATTCGCTGATCTAGTGTTACGCTGGTATTCATGTCATATTGTAGATTGTGTTGCGACCTAATTCCAAGTAATGCAAGTAATACAAGCTGTATTGCATAATATTTGTTTATAAAGGAAGCAAACCCATAATCAATCAACGCAATATTTGCCAAGGGCGATCTCTTCCTAAATAAAAAGCATTTTCCTCAGAGGTAATCGACTGCTTTACAAATATTTTATATCGCTCCTGAACTTCAAAATTAGGAAATGTGGGAAAACTCAAGTATGGTACACAAGTATCTTATGCTGAACAACATTTTTACATTAGGCTAAAGGTGCGGATTCTTCTACTTATGCATGCACAGTCGACTGCCAATAGCCACTTTTTATCATGATTTTGCATTGGCAGTCTGTGCGAAATGAATTAAAAATGCAATCAAAAAATTTCACTTTGCCTTAATATGCTCCACCGCGACACAGAATGAAGTAATGAAGCAAACAAAGAAATGAAAAATTATTCGCCCAACGTGGGGCTCGAACCCACGACCCCGAGATTAAGAGTCTCGTGCTCTACCGACTGAGCTAGCCGGGCGGATAAGTAGTGTTATGAATCGTACCAGAATCATGTGTACACATGTTACATGTGTTACATGTGTACATGTAAAAAATTTCCATAATTAAAAATTAATTGACCAAATAGTATCATACTATACAAATGCTATACATTTATCTGTGTGTATTATTCTGCCTTTATCAAAGGGCAATAATGGAGGAAAATCAAATAGGCGGGAAATACAAGCGCGCCAGATGTCAATCAATCCAGGCGATAAATAACGACGAGGGCTGATTGATATGTTGTACGCCGCGGGATGTTCTCTATTAAGCCCTACTTCCTATGGCTACATAGGGCCGTGTACCCAAGGACTTAGACTAGCTACTAGTCGGATATCATATTTTAAAGTTAATAAGTAATATTCTTCTATATATTTTTACTTCTTTTTCCATCTCTGATAGCAAATTGTTTTATCTTGGGAAGTTATCCCCTTAATGTCTGGGACAAGATTAAAGATATTTGATAAACACACCAGGAAGGTTGGTCATTGGTAGATATGACATTAAGGTCTAGGAGCTAGACTACCAAGGACTGATCTCAATTGGTCAGTTTATATCTAGACGAGTTAGCACTCGTAAGTAAACAAGACAAGCAGCTTTTGCAAAATGGACAAAATCGGTGAAAGAGCAGTGATCCCATATTTGCATATAAAAGGTTTAATATAGATCTACATAAGGATATTCATAATGACTAGGAAAGACGCCCCTTCAAAAGGTGGGTGGCGGAATTTAAGCGCAGCAGACAGAGCCTTGAGATGACCCCCGTCCGGAAGGCCTGTCAATGCTGCAACCCCAGAAATGATCAATAAAGGCCATGATATTGTTTGTATTGGAGTCTTAAAGGCCCAGTCAACACTATTTTTCGGTCATTTTTGATCCGGTCAGTTTTTCCCGGACAGGCTTATACGTAAGCGGTTAAAATTAACTAGTATAGTGCACGTTCTTTCGCGTGAAACTGACAACTGCGCTTCTTGAATCAGCGAAAGGGAGAGAATGACCGTAGAAAAGATTTCATGATCAATCTCTACGAAAGAATGCTGCCGACCCCGGCAGGTATCTAACCCGCGTCCCCCTGATCACCAGTCAGACGTGTATCCGACTGAGCTACCGAGGCCGGCTCCATGATATTGTTATGACTAGCAGACGAGTCACAGAAAATATATAGCCAATTGTGTTGGCATTTCACAGGAAAGAGTACATTCCATTCTGACAGAGGATCTTACAATAAGAAAGCTTTCGGCGCGATGGGTACCAAGACTTTTGACAGTTGGTCAGAAGCACACCAGGCGCACATTATCGGGTGCTAATCTTAACCATTTTTATGGATGAAACATATGTACATCAGAGGCCACAATGGAAGCACCCTGGCTCGCCCCGCCAAAGAAGGCAAATACTGTTCCATCAGCTGGGAAGGTTATGACCTCGGTTTTCTGGGATGCAAATGGTATGCTACTGATAGATTATCTCCAAAAGGAACAAACAGTAAATGGAACATACTAGGCTTCACTTCTATATTAAGCTTAACCCTTATCTTGCTGAATATTCATTTAAGCCACACCCATTTCTGTCTATCAACCAATCAAATTACTTTATGTAATTTATTGCTACAAATTCATAAACTGAATGTCAAACAGTGTAGATCCTGATCAGATGGCTTCTTCAGAAGCCATCTGATCTGGATCTACACTGTTTGCAAAGATAGGGGTTGTCGTGAACAGCAAGATAAGGGTTAAGCCCAAACGGAAAGCTCACTAAAAGTGTGTTTATCCATTAGTACAATGCTCCTGTTCACAAGTCTGCCATTGTTATGGCTACCATTCACGAGTGTGGCTTTAAATTGATTGAGCTTTATTCACCTGATCTCGCTCCATCAGACTTTCATCTATTTCCAAAACTGAAAACGGCTATTTCAGGCGCCCACTTTCAGTCCGATGATGACGTCATATATGCAGTGAATGACTTTCTGAACAGCCAAGAAAAGAGGTTCTATTAAAGTCGCACTGTGCCCCTTAAACACCGCTGGCAAAAGTGTAAAGATAATGAAGGTGATTATGTTGATAAATAATACAATATGTCCGACCAAATTCAAATCCTTCAATATGAGGCTCACAACATATCAATCAGCCCTCGTATTTAAATATATTAAAAATTAAAATAAAAAAAAAAAAAAAATAGAGAACATTTTCTGATAAAAAAAAAACAAAAACATATCTTGATTTTTTGACATAATTATACTAAGAAAACATAGATTGTGGCTCCTCGGCAAGGCAGTTCTAACGACTACCCACAAACTCTGTTTCTGAGTAGAAATAACGTAGATATCCCTATGAACCCCAGGTACAATATAAAAGTGGGGTTTAGGGTGGTTAAGATTTTATAGGCGTGTTTTTTAGTGATGTTTCAAGTCAGATAAATATATATTTGAAGCAGAATGTCATCATGTGAACAAGTCCGTGAAATAAAGACCACCCTAAACTCCACTTTATATAGAGAAAACTGGGGTTTACAGGGGTAAACATTATTTTCCTTATTTCTGCTCCTAGACATAGGTTGTGGGTACTCGTTAAAACCGCCTCAGTGAGGCGGTTCTAACGAGCACCCAAAACCTATGTATGGAGTGTAAATAAGAAAAATATTACAAATTTTCATCCGAAAAATTACCTTTTTTGAGGTTTGAAAAATGCACTATCGTAATGTGAAACATTTTCACCAGCATCACGAAAACACGCCTACATAATTATGACCACCTTCAACCCCACTTTTATATAGTAAAACTGGTGTTTACAGGGGTAAACCTTATTTTTCTTGTTACTGCTCTAAAATAAAGATTGGGAGTATTCGTTAGAACCGCCTCGATGAGGCGGTTCTAACGAGTACCCACAATCTATATATTTGAACAGAAATAAGAAAAATATCACAATTATGCAGTTTGTGTGTGTGTGGGGGGGGGGGGGGGGTGCGGTAAAGTTTACAATGTATTTGTATGGGCGTGTTTTCGTAATGACTAATGTTTTCAGAGATCATGAGAGATAGCAGACTGCTTTAAAATACATGTAGGGTGTGTTATCCTATATGTACTATTAATATTTCATGCATGGTTCGTACCCGTCATGTTTATAAATCCGTGTAATGAACATCCCGTAAGCCCCACTTTATAAAGAGAAATCTTGGTTTACAAGGGTTGTCATTATTTTTCTTTTCTTTTTTTATCCAAAACAAAGGTTGCTGGTACACGTTAGAACCACCTCAGTGTTCTAGCGAGGACCCCGACCCATGTGAAATCAAAATCAAATCGTCAAAGATTTTATGGCTGTCCTCATTACCTACATGCAGGGCTGATGAAGATTCCATCAAAAATGAATTTTCTATCACCCGGACAACATTTTGTAAGTGCATGAGGCCCTCAAGGACGGTCAACTCTCGTGGAAGCCTGACCAAAGGCTGTGGTTCTTTCATGTTTTGTGTTGGTGGTTCTGGTTCTTTCCCAAATCATTTGTGTTGTTATGTTGATGTAAAAGTCCCACAAAATTGGAAGCAACGTCTCCAAAATGACCTTTACAGTGTTGACGGGGACGTTAAACCTCAAATCAAACAAACAAACAAAGTAATCCTTAGATGAAAATATATACCCCTTCCTCAAATCTCTCTCTTGAGCTCTCATCACATCTAGATGTTTGAGTCAGGATAAAATAAAATCTGGCCTTGCATGGTGGCATAATATAAAATATGGAATGCATGAGCACACCTATTAACATCTAGGACTTTTATAAGTCTACTTTAAGTAAGGTTTCGATATTCTGAGTCAGCACCTGTTTGGGAAAGATTATAAGAATCTGATATGGGGTTCTGTTGTAGATTAGCGTTTCCAACCCGAGGGATGACCGTGCTGAGCGGAACCGAGGCTTCGCCGAGGTTCCGCTCAGCACGGTCATCCCGAGGGTTGGAAACGCCCATCTACAACAGAACCCCATATTGGATTCTTTTTCTTGCACAACACCTCCGGTTAGTTTTGACAGCTCGCACGTGTATATTGTTTACAAAATAAAAGTAGTGTGGAAGTAGTTCCGGCAGTTGGGTAGAATTGAAGCGCATTTATGTTAGTTGCCTGGGTCGGAACACCAGGGTCAGAACATAAATTTCTATCCCAGGGTAAAATCACGGATTTCCTTGTCTGGTGTGCAAGAATACCTGTTGTCCGTTTTATTTACTGTCGTCACTCAATATTTCGGCTTCTTTCCCTAATGATATTTTGGGAAGAATTCGGGATCTGATTGTATCAGTTCCTGGTCGTTTCTCTTTTTAATTGTCATAGATTTTTGTGTGTCGTCATTAACTGCAAGTTTGATGACGATTCTATCAAAACTGAAGTTAATTTCTATCAAATAACATTTTCCCCCCATTATAAGAACAAGTAACTATCATGTGAATACATTACGAGAACACGCCTATATAATTTTGACCCCCTCATACCCTACTTTTATATAGTAAAACTGGGGTTTAAGGGGGTATACATTAGTTTTCTTATTTCTGCTCAAAAACATAGATTGTGGGTACTCGATAGAACCGCCTCGTCGAGGCGGTTCTACCGAGTCCCCGCAGTCTATGTATTGAGGAGAAATAAGAAAAATATCACAATTTTTTCATCTTAAAATTTCAATTTTTTGGCCATGGAATTGGTAATGTATTTGTATTGGCGTGTTTTCGTAATGAAACCGATCTGCCCCGAATTCGAAATTGTCCAAGATTTAAGGGCTGCAGGTTGAATGAGGATCCGATCAAAAAAGTCGTTATCGCCTGGACAGCATTTTCCCAAGTATATGTCCGACGAAGATTATAGGGCTCTCATGTGAATTGTCCGATCTGCCTTCAAGAATTTATGGCTGTTCTTATTGCATCACGTAAACACGCCTGAATAATTTTGAACCCCCCCCCACCCCCCCCCCCACCCCACCCCCCCCCCCCCCCCCCTTAACCCCACTTTCACTATAGTAAAGGGAAAACCTTATTTTTTTCTTTTTCTGCTCTAAAATATAGATTGGCACTCGTTAGAACTGCCTCGACGAGGCGGTTCTTACGTGTACCAACACTCTATATTTTGAGCAGAAATAAGAAAAATATCACAAATTTTCATCTTAAAATCTTCATTTGTTTTTATAGGTGTGTTTACGTAATGTGAAAATTTGTGACATTTTTCATATTTGGACTCCTAACATAGGTTGTGGGTGTTCGTTAGAACTGCCACTTTGAGGCGGTTCAAACGATGGCCAACAACATACGTCTTGGAACATAAATAATACAAATTTATGTATACCCCTGTAAACCCCAATTTTCTCTATATAACAAAAAGTGTGGGGGCTCAAACTGGTATTCACTACACGGACTTTTTATTTGGGTTTCCCGAATAGAGCGGTTCAACTTATGATTTTGAGTAGGAATGAAACAAAAATTGTATAAATTTGTAATCCCCACTTTTCTGTAATTCGAATGCTTTTAGGGTGTCCGTTATACGGATGTATTAATAATTGTTTTTTTTGCATTGGTTCAGGTTATTTGTACCACTTTGTCAGGAGGTATTACGGTAACACTTCCGTGTCCTAACATTACGTTAACGAGTCCGTGGAATGATATCCCACTAAACCCCACTTTATATAGAGAAAACTGGGGTTTACGGGGCTATAAATTATTTTTTTCTTATTTCTGCTCCAACACATGGGTTGTGGGTACTCGTTAGTACCGCCTCAATGAAGCGGTTCTAACGAGCACCCACAACCTATGTTTGTAGTATTAAATAAGAAAAAAGCAGGGATTTTCATCAGAAAAGCAGCCATTTTGGATATGTGAAAAATGCACTTTGTAGCACGGGTGTGTTATCGTAATGAATGGCGTCATCCACATCTGTACATTTGTAGAACAAACATTTTTTTTTAATTTTTAAATATTTTTCTTATTCCTAGCCTTAATGTAGATTGTTGTGCTCGTTACAAACGCCTCAATGAAGCGGGTCTAACGAGAACCAACAATCTATGTTTTCTATCATAAATAGGGAAAATAATGTATACTCCCATAAACCTAATTTTTCGGGTGTTCGTTAATATGCGTTTAGCGGTTAGGGTTAATTGTACTGTATCACTTTGTCAGATACAGCGAAATTCCGGTATTAAGAACGCCTAAACTTACGACAACTTAAAAACCTAATTTAGACCGTATCTGTTACATTTTCTTTGTCTTTTCTAGATCTAGTGTCCTCGAGTGAGAGACCATCTTTGGGACTGTTCAAAAGCGGTCTTGATCACTTTGAGCAGTCCCCAAGACCACTTTTGAACAGCCCCATAGGTGGTCTTAATATAGATTTTGTTCAGTATTGTATGGATATCGTTTCGGTCTGTTCAATAGCGGTATGATGTGTGTAGTCATTAGACTCGCCAAATGAGTAATTCTAACGAGTATAGGAACATTGGCCGGGCTGCTTGGTCGGAAGTTAAGTCGCATCCCAGAACAAGGTAGCAAAAAAGATGAAAGTATACGTAAGAGACAGGGGAGAACGAGGGAAATGAATGAAATGGTAGAAACAGAAAAAATAACAACCCTCCCAGCAGGCCTTGACCAACCGTAAGCCAATATCAGTGGACGTCCCCTGACTCAAGATATACTACATCTTTGCCTCACCCAACCACTCTCGAGCCATTTGTGTATTAATGAAGGGACTCTACAATGTTGCTATAATTCATGGTTTAGTGCCTTTGTTCTATAACGGATAACGAACGTGGAAGAAAATAAAATATAACAAACGAAAAATAATTGTCGCCCCCACCCATCGGGGCTTGGAGAAATAGATTGGGCTGCACGGTGCTTCCACGCAGAGCTGAAACTGAGGGCAGGTAAACCGCTTAGAGGGCCTAAGCCTTCCCAGGAAAAGTTGTGTGAGCAGGCCCGTCCCTACATATATACCCTTTTGGTTTGTTGGTCGGCAGGGCTTGAGATGTCATTTGATCTCACTGTCGAGTAAGTCACACAAAATTGGAAGCAACGTCTCCAAAATGCCAGGGACGTTAAAACAAATGAAACAAAGAAAGGAAAAATAATTCGCCCAACGTGGGGCTCGAACCCACGACCACAATATGCATCGACCAACGGGGTGTATGGAGAGCTAAAACTTCGGCTCATGAGTCTCTGTTACGCTACCACAAATGAAAAAAGTAAGAAGGTGGAAAAAATGGAAAATTTGGAATTTTTGAGATATATTAGACCAGAGACTACAATATTTGTTAAATTTTACCTAAGCTCTATATAGTTAATAATGCAAAATTAGAATATCTTTGCTTGTCTTTAAGTTCCTGTACTTAAGTCAAGTTCCTGTACTTGATAGAGTCCCCTCATCGAGGCAATTGTCCAATACCTAAAAAAACTTTTTATTATCCCCTTGCAGCAATGTTTTGACGGGGATATAGCATTGATGCCATGTGTCCATGTGTGTGTGTCCATCCGGAACCTTGTGAACACAATAGAAGACATAGTTTTCATCATAGAAGCTTCAAACCTTCCACAAATGTTCCCCATGGAAAGACGATGACCCCAATTTTATTTTCAAGGTCAAGGGTCAAGGTCACAACGGCCTTGACATTAAAAACATTGTAAATAGGATAGAAGACAAACAGATCATCATAGAATCTTCAAACCTTTCACAAATGATCCCAATGGAAAGATGATGAACCCTATTGATTTTCAAGGTCAATGGTCAAGGTCACAATGAACTTGACCTTAAAAACCTTGTGAACAAGATAGAAGACACAATTTACCTCGTAGAAGCTTCAAACCACCCACAAATGTTCCCCATGGAAAGACAATGGACCATATTGATTTTCAAGGTCATGTATCAAAGGTCAAGGGCACCGTGAACTTGACCTTAAAAACCTTGTGAACAGGACAGAAGATACAGTTATCCTCATAGAAGCGTCAAACCTTCCACAAATGTTTCCCATGGAAAGACGATGAACCCTATTGATATTCAAGGTCAAATGTCAAGGAACTTGACTTCAAAAACCTTGTGAACAGGACAGAAGACATATTTATCATCGTTGAAGCTTCAAACCTTCCATAAATGTTCCCAATGGAGAGACCATCAACCATATTGACTTTCAAGGTCAGAGATCATGGTCACAATGGACTTGACCTGAAAAACCTTATGAACAGGTATCATCGTAGAAGCTTCAAACCTTCATGTTAATGAATGGTATGCAGTTGTGAGGGGATGCTACGCTTTTGTTGCCCTGTTGAACAAGAAATAAGGAAATTATATCTTAGGTATCTTTGTTACACCTTCTTATCTCAATCTAGAAGTTTGGTGTATTCTCATATGGCTATACTCCTTTACAACTGATACTTCCACCAGGATTCGAACCCAGATCTTTCACTTTATCAGTGAAGATGTTTCCAGTTACACCATGGAAGTTTTTGCTATGTACTTGGAGAATAGCAATATTTCCGCTAAAAATTTCCTCTGCTTTTATAAGGGCTTTGAACCTTCTGTTACAACTCTAATTTTCAAAAATTAGAATAATAACAGGCAGCATTAAAATTTAGCAGTGCTCAATATCTCTTTACAACAAGCAATGACCTTTAAACTTGAATTAAGGAACAGTATGGTCAGTTTTCTTGATTAAATTATTGTCACTGTTTTCTCATTAAAATCACAGCTACTGTAACTATCAGGTTGCTTTCAAAAATCGTTTTTATTTTTTCACTGTCACTATAAATTTTCTGGTTCTAATATCTATTTCACTGTCACTATTAGTTTTCTTGTTGAAATCACTATATCACTGTCACTGAAATCTTTTCTACGGTTATTCTCTCCCTTCTGCTGATTCAAGAAGGACAGTTGTCAGTTTCTGGAATGTGCACTGTACTGGTTAACCGCTTACTTACAATATAAACCTGCCACGGAAAAGTGTGGATAGGTAAACTGACGGCTCAAAAATGACCTAAATAGTGTTGACTGGGCGGTTAAACTCCCAATACAAACAAACAAAACCATTTTAGTTCATATCAAATCAGTCAGTTTTAACTTTGCCTAACCACACTTATCCTAGACAGGCATATCAATAATCGGAAAGCAGAAAACAAGTAAAGTGTACATTCTTTGACCAATCTATTTTTTGTAATACAAGCATGTATGTTGTGGGTACAGCCTCATCGAGGCAATTGCAACAAGTGCCACATGTTACTCACAATAAATAAGGAAAGTTTATCATGTTTATGCTTAATTAGCATTGTTGCTCCTCCATATATAGAACTAAGCTCAAACCTTATCATTTGCCATTTCCACCTTGTATGGGTTATTTTTATAAACAGAATGTGTTTGGCCACACTATACTGTGTTGCTTAAGCAATCTGTTGGTCGTACATTGTAGTTGTGGCTCTGGTCATTTTCATTGGTTTCTAAATTACTGTGAATAAACCTTAAATTGTTACCGTGTGAAAGTGCCACTGGTTTGGTTAAATTGCCTCTCACATCTTCTCTTCTCTTTCTTTCCACTAGCTCCCTTCCTTCTTCAAACATCAGGACATATTTTTGAAGGCCATTTTATTAGACCATCTGTTAACACCATCTTCTTTTGGTTTGGATAAATCCTCCTGCTCCATCCCAAAAACGAGCCAGACTGCATAACCTTGGACATCCTCAAGAACCCATTTGAATGTTGTCTACCTGCAAAATGATAGCAGCAGTAAATTAACCCATTGTACAGTATGCGGGGAACCCCTAAAGGGGTACCTTGCCCAGATCAGACACTGCAGAATGCAGTGTCTGATTAGGGTTTGTAACATTTGATAACAGAATTTTCCATCAAAAATAGAACAAAAATGAAAAAATAGATGTGACACACTGACAAACATTATATGATAAATGAACTGGTTCAACATATAGCAATGGAAGAATCCACTAGCATACAATGGGTTATACAACTATTTACTTCCCTATGAGGTTCATCACGATATGACCAGTATGAAACAACGCCATCCTCGGTATCTCATTCGGATGAGCTTCTGACTGATGATCAGGAGGATGCAGGTCAGCAGGTGCAATATATATATAGTAATTTTGATGCTTGACTGTGAATGTGGAATCACATTCCCTGCCTGAGAGCGATATTTGTCCGAGTTGTTAGGCAATGGTAACTATCGCTTTGGGCGAGGAATGTGATCCCATGTTCCTGGTCAAGAATGAAATTAATGAATTTGTTATACTGGAAAGCTTTTTATCATTCCGTTTACAATGTTTTCAAAAGTTTTCTTTTGTACATGTTGTAGCAGATGTCACGAGGTGTACACATTTACATTTTACATCATCAAACACACCCTTCTGCAAGCACTTTGTTCATCATGGTGCTCAGTGGGAAATGTTAAGAAAATTTAATTACGGAAAGCAATGTAATAAAGCACTGAATGAACAGAAATCAATGAAAAGTATTTATTTATTGGCTGGACATTATTGTGCAGCATGAAATTATTTTGCTTATATTTCTTATAAACGACAGAGTAAATCCTTGATGGGGGACATCTTAATTCACAGAAGGCAAGCTCAATATGATAGTTAAAATAACACACCGGTGTGCCTTAGTGCATTATGTCATATATCCCACATGGTTAGATTTCAGATGAAAATGTGTGATATTGTTTTCTTATTTATACTTCAAACACAGATTGTAGGGGCTTGTTAAAACCGCCTCAATGAGTACCCACAACCTATGTCTTGGAAATAGAAAAATACTGTATACCCCCATAAATAGAGGATCTTACGCAAGTGGTCATTTCACATGAAATTTATGAAACAAGACTTTGGCGAGTTTCATAAATTTCATTTGAAATGACCACAAGGGTAAGATTCTGTCTATCATATGACCACTTTAAATTGGATTTTATCGCCTTTGAATTTGACAAATTTTCCATACAAAAATGCATGGTTGAAATGGACGTCTTCATGATGTAACTTAATCCCGCCAAAGTGTACAGGATTCTTAGCAGTATAGCAAATTGTTTTACGTAACTCGTGTTTTAATGCCAATATATCAACTATATACCTGAGGCATCCATACTGCATTTTAAAGAACCCAAGCAAATGCTTTCTTTGAGTTCTTAGGATCTCCACCTGCCATCTTCAAATCTTTTTCTGCTTCACCACAAACACTGGCACAGGACTTTGATACTGACCGGTCATTTTCACAGTGTTCTTTTTTTACAGATAGGCCGCTTGAGTATAGGAAAGGAGGAGCCTTCCATCTCTACTCCTCATGAAATCCGGCTCAAAGGATGACATGCTGGAACAACAAAACAATTGTTTTTTATGTCCCCGACAACAATAATTAGGTCATTTTGGAGACATTGCTTCCAATTTGTGGGACTTTTACCCGACATTGAGATGAAATGACATCTCAATCCATGCCACCCAATGAAGCCAATGGTGTTGATATGCATGGACAGTTCCACTCGCACCACTTTGCTGGGCAGGCTTACACCTTCTAAGCGGTTTACCAGTACTCGTGTATGGTCGGTTAAAGCTCTGCGTGTATGCCCCCACCCATAGAGGCTTGAAGAAATATATGGGCTGCATGATGTTTCCACGCAGAGCTGAATCCGGTCTGCACACTAGTACTGGTAAACCGCTTAGAGGATCTAAGCCTGTTCAGGAACCGGGGTGCGAGGCGGCTGTCCATCCTAATAAACCGTATTGGTTTCATTGGGCGACAGGGCTTGAGATGTCATTTCATCTCAGTGTCGGGTAAAAGTCCCACAAAATTGGAAGCAACATCACCAAAATGACCTTTACAGTATTGACGGGGACGTTAAACCTCAAATCAAACAAACAAAGCTCTGCATGGAAGCATCATGCAGCCCAATCTATTTCTCCAAGCCCCGATGGGCGGGGGCCAAAATGTTCAGCCAGGGTGCTTCGAGTAATAATCTGACAATAAGGAGGCACATGTGAGTTCAGACCCATAAAACACATACCAGATATGTAGTGAGAGTTGAAGAACTCAGTCTGAAAGAAATGCTTACCTACAGATCCTATTATGCCCATGGTAAATTGGTGATGAAATCACAAACAGACCTTTTTCCTAGGCCTGAACTTCTCCTCATCTAAAACTTTCAGACATGGACCTGATATCCTGAAAGCAAAACTTCATTACTCTTGAAATCTTTGGAAATTGACATTTGTCTAGTGATACTTCTGGAAGCTATCTGCACAGACACCGTGCATACACAATCATTGTGACTGGTCTAATCCTTTCACCTCTGAGTTTCACAAGTGGGCTGTGCCATCTTTTAAAATGGACAAAGCCATTCTTGTAAATACGGGGTTCATTCAAAATCATCAACAAAATAGGTTGTTCCTTATTACAGCTAATTATGAGCCATGTCGGCGCCCGCCCCTTGGGGCTTGAAGAAATATATGTGCTGCATGATGCTTCTACGCAGAGCTGAAACCGACCTGCACACGAGTACTGGTAAACCGCTAACAGGATCTAAGCCTGCCCAAGCAAACCGGTGCCCATGCTTATAAACCCTATTGGTTTCATTGGGCGGCAGGACTTGAGATGTCATTTCATCTCAATGTCGGGTAATTTTTAGTCCTATAAAATTGGAAGCATTGTCTCCAATATGACCCTTACAGTGTTGACGGGGACGTTAAACCTCAAATCAAACAAAATCAAAATTATGAGCCATGTGATCTGGATCTGCACTGTTTGCGTCACAGGGGTGGCAAAAGAACATGGCTTCATCGGGACTCCAACCGAGGGTCTATCGTATACTGTGTAACCACTCTAGCGACTGAGCTACCGAGCCACACGGGCGACCTGTCACAAGTGTCAGTAAAGTTATCCTTTTTTTTTCTAAAACACATTTCTCTGCACTTTGAGGCCTCAGGAAGTGCATTGGTCTAGTGGTAAAGGCTAGGTACCGGAGTGGCTGGTGCATTTGCCTATGATGCTAGGGTCCCTCAGAGTCAGTTCTATTCCTGGCAGAAGTAAAAAAAATTTGGTGTCCGAACATGCACCATTGGAATCATTCGCAGGGATGAATGCCACTAAGTGCACTACCCAGATGTGATTGTATCCTGTCCCCTCAGCACCTGTGCCGGAATAAGATCCTTACCGTAAATTACAGGATTACTGTGTAGGCTTTCATCCTGCAAATCTGGAGTGTATGTGATGTACATCTGCATGTAGCCGGCCTCTGTAGCTCAGTCGATGCGCGTCTGACTGGAGATCAGGAGGACGCAGGTTCGATTCCTGCGGGTCGGCAACATTCTGTTGTGGCGGATGATTATGAAATCTTTTCTATGGTCATTCTCTCCCTTCCTTCCGCTGATTCAAGAAGGGCAGTTTTCAGTTCCTGTCGAAAGAATGTGCACTGTACTGGTTTACCGCTTAAGTATAAGCCTGCCCAGGAAAAGTGTTGTGTATGAATGTCATTTGACGTTTCACCAGTAACAATTCTGAGTGTGGATAGGTAAACTGAACGGCTCAAAAATGACCTGAATAGTGTTGAATGGGCCGTTTAATAAAAATCAAAAATGAGTTCCTTTAAGAGCAATGAAAACATTCATAAGAAAGAAGATGGGTCATACTACGTAGTTTCGGCTAATAAAGCCTCATCAGTGACCCTGTAAAAAGCCAATGGAAACACACCGCAACCCTGCGAACCCCGAACAGGCAGCCGACTCAAAGACCGACACAAATCAAAATGGGGTCCAAACAAACAAAAACCTGTCCAGAATATGAGTCTAAACCAATATTTTTTTTTTTTTTTTTTTTTTTTTTTTTTTTTAAGTCCAATACAAACAAAACATCTGCATGAAATGGTCCAATGGGACCATTATGGGCTCTGATTGCAGTTTAAACAATAGACAGAGTGAACAGGTACTATGGATCTAGGTAACTAATCAACAGATCCACATTTCTGATTACAGTCTGAACGAAACAAACATTTTTACACACCCTCAATGAGCACCACTGAGTACCCCTGTGACCCGCCCTACAAATATATATCACTGGGAAACCCGTATGTTTCCAAATTTTAATGCCTACATGGACTACATTTCTGTTTACATACTAGCAGAATTAGGTCAAGTAGTTCAACATGATGTTTCGCACAGAAACAAATGATCAGGCTATATTGGAAAACTCCTTTCACCATAAACCATCTGTACTTACACAATGAAAGGTTATGCAATAAATGACAAAATCAAAAATGCAGTCTACATGACGATTTTCTCAGTAAAAAAATCTTCACCAAGAATACACAAACTCATTCCGCCATCTTGATTTCAGCATCCAGAATTATGGTAGTTTCCTGCTCTCTGGTTGGTCAAATTATGGTAGCTGAAAATGAAATTGTGGTAGTATTCTCTCCAGCCATTGGTCAATACTACCACAATATCTACCACAATATGCATCGACCAACGGGGTGTATGGAGAGCTAAAACTTCGGCTCATGAGTCTCTGTTACGCTACCACAAATGAAAAAAGTAAGAAGGTGGAAAAAATGGAAAATTTGGAATTTTTGAGATATATTAGACCAGAGACTACAATATTTGTTAAATTTTACCTAAGCTCTATATAGTTAATAATGCAAAATTAGAATATCTTTGCTTGTCTTTAAGTTCCTGTACTTAAGTCAAGTTCCTGTACTTGATAGAGTCCCCTCATCGAGGCAATTGTCCAATACCTAAAAAAACTTTTTATTATCCCCTTGCAGCAATGTTTTGACGGGGATATAGCATTGATGCCATGTGTCCATGTGTGTGTGTCCATCCGGAACCTTGTGAACACAATAGAAGACATAGTTTTCATCATAGAAGCTTCAAACCTTCCACAAATGTTCCCCATGGAAAGACGATGACCCCAATTTTATTTTCAAGGTCAAGGGTCAAGGTCACAACGGCCTTGACATTAAAAACATTGTAAATAGGATAGAAGACAAACAGATCATCATAGAATCTTCAAACCTTTCACAAATGATCCCAATGGAAAGATGATGAACCCTATTGATTTTCAAGGTCAATGGTCAAGGTCACAATGAACTTGACCTTAAAAACCTTGTGAACAAGATAGAAGACACAATTTACCTCGTAGAAGCTTCAAACCACCCACAAATGTTCCCCATGGAAAGACAATGGACCATATTGATTTTCAAGGTCATGTATCAAAGGTCAAGGGCACCGTGAACTTGACCTTAAAAACCTTGTGAACAGGACAGAAGATACAGTTATCCTCATAGAAGCGTCAAACCTTCCACAAATGTTTCCCATGGAAAGACGATGAACCCTATTGATATTCAAGGTCAAATGTCAAGGAACTTGACTTCAAAAACCTTGTGAACAGGACAGAAGACATATTTATCATCGTTGAAGCTTCAAACCTTCCATAAATGTTCCCAATGGAGAGACCATCAACCATATTGACTTTCAAGGTCAGAGATCATGGTCACAATGGACTTGACCTGAAAAACCTTATGAACAGGTATCATCGTAGAAGCTTCAAACCTTCATGTTAATGAATGGTATGCAGTTGTGAGGGGATGCTACGCTTTTGTTGCCCTGTTGAACAAGAAATAAGGAAATTATATCTTAGGTATCTTTGTTACACCTTCTTATCTCAATCTAGAAGTTTGGTGTATTCTCATATGGCTATACTCCTTTACAACTGATACTTCCACCAGGATTCGAACCCAGATCTTTCACTTTATCAGTGAAGATGTTTCCAGTTACACCATGGAAGTTTTTGCTATGTACTTGGAGAATAGCAATATTTCCGCTAAAAATTTCCTCTGCTTTTATAAGGGCTTTGAACCTTCTGTTACAACTCTAATTTTCAAAAATTAGAATAATAACAGGCAGCATTAAAATTTAGCAGTGCTCAATATCTCTTTACAACAAGCAATGACCTTTAAACTTGAATTAAGGAACAGTATGGTCAGTTTTCTTGATTAAATTATTGTCACTGTTTTCTCATTAAAATCACAGCTACTGTAACTATCAGGTTGCTTTCAAAAATCGTTTTTATTTTTTCACTGTCACTATAAATTTTCTGGTTCTAATATCTATTTCACTGTCACTATTAGTTTTCTTGTTGAAATCACTATATCACTGTCACTGAAATCTTTTCTACGGTTATTCTCTCCCTTCTGCTGATTCAAGAAGGACAGTTGTCAGTTTCTGGAATGTGCACTGTACTGGTTAACCGCTTACTTACAATATAAACCTGCCACGGAAAAGTGTGGATAGGTAAACTGACGGCTCAAAAATGACCTAAATAGTGTTGACTGGGCGGTTAAACTCCCAATACAAACAAACAAAACCATTTTAGTTCATATCAAATCAGTCAGTTTTAACTTTGCCTAACCACACTTATCCTAGACAGGCATATCAATAATCGGAAAGCAGAAAACAAGTAAAGTGTACATTCTTTGACCAATCTATTTTTTGTAATACAAGCATGTATGTTGTGGGTACAGCCTCATCGAGGCAATTGCAACAAGTGCCACATGTTACTCACAATAAATAAGGAAAGTTTATCATGTTTATGCTTAATTAGCATTGTTGCTCCTCCATATATAGAACTAAGCTCAAACCTTATCATTTGCCATTTCCACCTTGTATGGGTTATTTTTATAAACAGAATGTGTTTGGCCACACTATACTGTGTTGCTTAAGCAATCTGTTGGTCGTACATTGTAGTTGTGGCTCTGGTCATTTTCATTGGTTTCTAAATTACTGTGAATAAACCTTAAATTGTTACCGTGTGAAAGTGCCACTGGTTTGGTTAAATTGCCTCTCACATCTTCTCTTCTCTTTCTTTCCACTAGCTCCCTTCCTTCTTCAAACATCAGGACATATTTTTGAAGGCCATTTTATTAGACCATCTGTTAACACCATCTTCTTTTGGTTTGGATAAATCCTCCTGCTCCATCCCAAAAACGAGCCAGACTGCATAACCTTGGACATCCTCAAGAACCCATTTGAATGTTGTCTACCTGCAAAATGATAGCAGCAGTAAATTAACCCATTGTACAGTATGCGGGGAACCCCTAAAGGGGTACCTTGCCCAGATCAGACACTGCAGAATGCAGTGTCTGATTAGGGTTTGTAACATTTGATAACAGAATTTTCCATCAAAAATAGAACAAAAATGAAAAAATAGATGTGACACACTGACAAACATTATATGATAAATGAACTGGTTCAACATATAGCAATGGAAGAATCCACTAGCATACAATGGGTTATACAACTATTTACTTCCCTATGAGGTTCATCACGATATGACCAGTATGAAACAACGCCATCCTCGGTATCTCATTCGGATGAGCTTCTGACTGATGATCAGGAGGATGCAGGTCAGCAGGTGCAATATATATATAGTAATTTTGATGCTTGACTGTGAATGTGGAATCACATTCCCTGCCTGAGAGCGATATTTGTCCGAGTTGTTAGGCAATGGTAACTATCGCTTTGGGCGAGGAATGTGATCCCATGTTCCTGGTCAAGAATGAAATTAATGAATTTGTTATACTGGAAAGCTTTTTATCATTCCGTTTACAATGTTTTCAAAAGTTTTCTTTTGTACATGTTGTAGCAGATGTCACGAGGTGTACACATTTACATTTTACATCATCAAACACACCCTTCTGCAAGCACTTTGTTCATCATGGTGCTCAGTGGGAAATGTTAAGAAAATTTAATTACGGAAAGCAATGTAATAAAGCACTGAATGAACAGAAATCAATGAAAAGTATTTATTTATTGGCTGGACATTATTGTGCAGCATGAAATTATTTTGCTTATATTTCTTATAAACGACAGAGTAAATCCTTGATGGGGGACATCTTAATTCACAGAAGGCAAGCTCAATATGATAGTTAAAATAACACACCGGTGTGCCTTAGTGCATTATGTCATATATCCCACATGGTTAGATTTCAGATGAAAATGTGTGATATTGTTTTCTTATTTATACTTCAAACACAGATTGTAGGGGCTTGTTAAAACCGCCTCAATGAGTACCCACAACCTATGTCTTGGAAATAGAAAAATACTGTATACCCCCATAAATAGAGGATCTTACGCAAGTGGTCATTTCACATGAAATTTATGAAACAAGACTTTGGCGAGTTTCATAAATTTCATTTGAAATGACCACAAGGGTAAGATTCTGTCTATCATATGACCACTTTAAATTGGATTTTATCGCCTTTGAATTTGACAAATTTTCCATACAAAAATGCATGGTTGAAATGGACGTCTTCATGATGTAACTTAATCCCGCCAAAGTGTACAGGATTCTTAGCAGTATAGCAAATTGTTTTACGTAACTCGTGTTTTAATGCCAATATATCAACTATATACCTGAGGCATCCATACTGCATTTTAAAGAACCCAAGCAAATGCTTTCTTTGAGTTCTTAGGATCTCCACCTGCCATCTTCAAATCTTTTTCTGCTTCACCACAAACACTGGCACAGGACTTTGATACTGACCGGTCATTTTCACAGTGTTCTTTTTTTACAGATAGGCCGCTTGAGTATAGGAAAGGAGGAGCCTTCCATCTCTACTCCTCATGAAATCCGGCTCAAAGGATGACATGCTGGAACAACAAAACAATTGTTTTTTATGTCCCCGACAACAATAATTAGGTCATTTTGGAGACATTGCTTCCAATTTGTGGGACTTTTACCCGACATTGAGATGAAATGACATCTCAATCCATGCCACCCAATGAAGCCAATGGTGTTGATATGCATGGACAGTTCCACTCGCACCACTTTGCTGGGCAGGCTTACACCTTCTAAGCGGTTTACCAGTACTCGTGTATGGTCGGTTAAAGCTCTGCGTGTATGCCCCCACCCATAGAGGCTTGAAGAAATATATGGGCTGCATGATGTTTCCACGCAGAGCTGAATCCGGTCTGCACACTAGTACTGGTAAACCGCTTAGAGGATCTAAGCCTGTTCAGGAACCGGGGTGCGAGGCGGCTGTCCATCCTAATAAACCGTATTGGTTTCATTGGGCGACAGGGCTTGAGATGTCATTTCATCTCAGTGTCGGGTAAAAGTCCCACAAAATTGGAAGCAACATCACCAAAATGACCTTTACAGTATTGACGGGGACGTTAAACCTCAAATCAAACAAACAAAGCTCTGCATGGAAGCATCATGCAGCCCAATCTATTTCTCCAAGCCCCGATGGGCGGGGGCCAAAATGTTCAGCCAGGGTGCTTCGAGTAATAATCTGACAATAAGGAGGCACATGTGAGTTCAGACCCATAAAACACATACCAGATATGTAGTGAGAGTTGAAGAACTCAGTCTGAAAGAAATGCTTACCTACAGATCCTATTATGCCCATGGTAAATTGGTGATGAAATCACAAACAGACCTTTTTCCTAGGCCTGAACTTCTCCTCATCTAAAACTTTCAGACATGGACCTGATATCCTGAAAGCAAAACTTCATTACTCTTGAAATCTTTGGAAATTGACATTTGTCTAGTGATACTTCTGGAAGCTATCTGCACAGACACCGTGCATACACAATCATTGTGACTGGTCTAATCCTTTCACCTCTGAGTTTCACAAGTGGGCTGTGCCATCTTTTAAAATGGACAAAGCCATTCTTGTAAATACGGGGTTCATTCAAAATCATCAACAAAATAGGTTGTTCCTTATTACAGCTAATTATGAGCCATGTCGGCGCCCGCCCCTTGGGGCTTGAAGAAATATATGTGCTGCATGATGCTTCTACGCAGAGCTGAAACCGACCTGCACACGAGTACTGGTAAACCGCTAACAGGATCTAAGCCTGCCCAAGCAAACCGGTGCCCATGCTTATAAACCCTATTGGTTTCATTGGGCGGCAGGACTTGAGATGTCATTTCATCTCAATGTCGGGTAATTTTTAGTCCTATAAAATTGGAAGCATTGTCTCCAATATGACCCTTACAGTGTTGACGGGGACGTTAAACCTCAAATCAAACAAAATCAAAATTATGAGCCATGTGATCTGGATCTGCACTGTTTGCGTCACAGGGGTGGCAAAAGAACATGGCTTCATCGGGACTCCAACCGAGGGTCTATCGTATACTGTGTAACCACTCTAGCGACTGAGCTACCGAGCCACACGGGCGACCTGTCACAAGTGTCAGTAAAGTTATCCTTTTTTTTTCTAAAACACATTTCTCTGCACTTTGAGGCCTCAGGAAGTGCATTGGTCTAGTGGTAAAGGCTAGGTACCGGAGTGGCTGGTGCATTTGCCTATGATGCTAGGGTCCCTCAGAGTCAGTTCTATTCCTGGCAGAAGTAAAAAAAATTTGGTGTCCGAACATGCACCATTGGAATCATTCGCAGGGATGAATGCCACTAAGTGCACTACCCAGATGTGATTGTATCCTGTCCCCTCAGCACCTGTGCCGGAATAAGATCCTTACCGTAAATTACAGGATTACTGTGTAGGCTTTCATCCTGCAAATCTGGAGTGTATGTGATGTACATCTGCATGTAGCCGGCCTCTGTAGCTCAGTCGATGCGCGTCTGACTGGAGATCAGGAGGACGCAGGTTCGATTCCTGCGGGTCGGCAACATTCTGTTGTGGCGGATGATTATGAAATCTTTTCTATGGTCATTCTCTCCCTTCCTTCCGCTGATTCAAGAAGGGCAGTTTTCAGTTCCTGTCGAAAGAATGTGCACTGTACTGGTTTACCGCTTAAGTATAAGCCTGCCCAGGAAAAGTGTTGTGTATGAATGTCATTTGACGTTTCACCAGTAACAATTCTGAGTGTGGATAGGTAAACTGAACGGCTCAAAAATGACCTGAATAGTGTTGAATGGGCCGTTTAAGTCCAATACAAACAAAACATCTGCATGAAATGGTCCAATGGGACCATTATGGGCTCTGATTGCAGTTTAAACAATAGACAGAGTGAACAGGTACTATGGATCTAGGTAACTAATCAACAGATCCACATTTCTGATTACAGTCTGAACGAAACAAACATTTTTACACACCCTCAATGAGCACCACTGAGTACCCCTGTGACCCGCCCTACAAATATATATCACTGGGAAACCCGTATGTTTCCAAATTTTAATGCCTACATGGACTACATTTCTGTTTACATACTAGCAGAATTAGGTCAAGTAGTTCAACATGATGTTTCGCACAGAAACAAATGATCAGGCTATATTGGAAAACTCCTTTCACCATAAACCATCTGTACTTACACAATGAAAGGTTATGCAATAAATGACAAAATCAAAAATGCAGTCTACATGACGATTTTCTCAGTAAAAAAATCTTCACCAAGAATACACAAACTCATTCCGCCATCTTGATTTCAGCATCCAGAATTATGGTAGTTTCCTGCTCTCTGGTTGGTCAAATTATGGTAGCTGAAAATGAAATTGTGGTAGTATTCTCTCCAGCCATTGGTCAATACTACCACAATATCTACCACAATATGCATCGACCAACGGGGTGTATGGAGAGCTAAAACTTCGGCTCATGAGTCTCTGTTACGCTACCACAAATGAAAAAAGTAAGAAGGTGGAAAAAATGGAAAATTTGGAATTTTTGAGATATATTAGACCAGAGACTACAATATTTGTTAAATTTTACCTAAGCTCTATATAGTTAATAATGCAAAATTAGAATATCTTTGCTTGTCTTTAAGTTCCTGTACTTAAGTCAAGTTCCTGTACTTGATAGAGTCCCCTCATCGAGGCAATTGTCCAATACCTAAAAAAACTTTTTATTATCCCCTTGCAGCAATGTTTTGACGGGGATATAGCATTGATGCCATGTGTCCATGTGTGTGTGTCCATCCGGAACCTTGTGAACACAATAGAAGACATAGTTTTCATCATAGAAGCTTCAAACCTTCCACAAATGTTCCCCATGGAAAGACGATGACCCCAATTTTATTTTCAAGGTCAAGGGTCAAGGTCACAACGGCCTTGACATTAAAAACATTGTAAATAGGATAGAAGACAAACAGATCATCATAGAATCTTCAAACCTTTCACAAATGATCCCAATGGAAAGATGATGAACCCTATTGATTTTCAAGGTCAATGGTCAAGGTCACAATGAACTTGACCTTAAAAACCTTGTGAACAAGATAGAAGACACAATTTACCTCGTAGAAGCTTCAAACCACCCACAAATGTTCCCCATGGAAAGACAATGGACCATATTGATTTTCAAGGTCATGTATCAAAGGTCAAGGGCACCGTGAACTTGACCTTAAAAACCTTGTGAACAGGACAGAAGATACAGTTATCCTCATAGAAGCGTCAAACCTTCCACAAATGTTTCCCATGGAAAGACGATGAACCCTATTGATATTCAAGGTCAAATGTCAAGGAACTTGACTTCAAAAACCTTGTGAACAGGACAGAAGACATATTTATCATCGTTGAAGCTTCAAACCTTCCATAAATGTTCCCAATGGAGAGACCATCAACCATATTGACTTTCAAGGTCAGAGATCATGGTCACAATGGACTTGACCTGAAAAACCTTATGAACAGGTATCATCGTAGAAGCTTCAAACCTTCATGTTAATGAATGGTATGCAGTTGTGAGGGGATGCTACGCTTTTGTTGCCCTGTTGAACAAGAAATAAGGAAATTATATCTTAGGTATCTTTGTTACACCTTCTTATCTCAATCTAGAAGTTTGGTGTATTCTCATATGGCTATACTCCTTTACAACTGATACTTCCACCAGGATTCGAACCCAGATCTTTCACTTTATCAGTGAAGATGTTTCCAGTTACACCATGGAAGTTTTTGCTATGTACTTGGAGAATAGCAATATTTCCGCTAAAAATTTCCTCTGCTTTTATAAGGGCTTTGAACCTTCTGTTACAACTCTAATTTTCAAAAATTAGAATAATAACAGGCAGCATTAAAATTTAGCAGTGCTCAATATCTCTTTACAACAAGCAATGACCTTTAAACTTGAATTAAGGAACAGTATGGTCAGTTTTCTTGATTAAATTATTGTCACTGTTTTCTCATTAAAATCACAGCTACTGTAACTATCAGGTTGCTTTCAAAAATCGTTTTTATTTTTTCACTGTCACTATAAATTTTCTGGTTCTAATATCTATTTCACTGTCACTATTAGTTTTCTTGTTGAAATCACTATATCACTGTCACTGAAATCTTTTCTACGGTTATTCTCTCCCTTCTGCTGATTCAAGAAGGACAGTTGTCAGTTTCTGGAATGTGCACTGTACTGGTTAACCGCTTACTTACAATATAAACCTGCCACGGAAAAGTGTGGATAGGTAAACTGACGGCTCAAAAATGACCTAAATAGTGTTGACTGGGCGGTTAAACTCCCAATACAAACAAACAAAACCATTTTAGTTCATATCAAATCAGTCAGTTTTAACTTTGCCTAACCACACTTATCCTAGACAGGCATATCAATAATCGGAAAGCAGAAAACAAGTAAAGTGTACATTCTTTGACCAATCTATTTTTTGTAATACAAGCATGTATGTTGTGGGTACAGCCTCATCGAGGCAATTGCAACAAGTGCCACATGTTACTCACAATAAATAAGGAAAGTTTATCATGTTTATGCTTAATTAGCATTGTTGCTCCTCCATATATAGAACTAAGCTCAAACCTTATCATTTGCCATTTCCACCTTGTATGGGTTATTTTTATAAACAGAATGTGTTTGGCCACACTATACTGTGTTGCTTAAGCAATCTGTTGGTCGTACATTGTAGTTGTGGCTCTGGTCATTTTCATTGGTTTCTAAATTACTGTGAATAAACCTTAAATTGTTACCGTGTGAAAGTGCCACTGGTTTGGTTAAATTGCCTCTCACATCTTCTCTTCTCTTTCTTTCCACTAGCTCCCTTCCTTCTTCAAACATCAGGACATATTTTTGAAGGCCATTTTATTAGACCATCTGTTAACACCATCTTCTTTTGGTTTGGATAAATCCTCCTGCTCCATCCCAAAAACGAGCCAGACTGCATAACCTTGGACATCCTCAAGAACCCATTTGAATGTTGTCTACCTGCAAAATGATAGCAGCAGTAAATTAACCCATTGTACAGTATGCGGGGAACCCCTAAAGGGGTACCTTGCCCAGATCAGACACTGCAGAATGCAGTGTCTGATTAGGGTTTGTAACATTTGATAACAGAATTTTCCATCAAAAATAGAACAAAAATGAAAAAATAGATGTGACACACTGACAAACATTATATGATAAATGAACTGGTTCAACATATAGCAATGGAAGAATCCACTAGCATACAATGGGTTATACAACTATTTACTTCCCTATGAGGTTCATCACGATATGACCAGTATGAAACAACGCCATCCTCGGTATCTCATTCGGATGAGCTTCTGACTGATGATCAGGAGGATGCAGGTCAGCAGGTGCAATATATATATAGTAATTTTGATGCTTGACTGTGAATGTGGAATCACATTCCCTGCCTGAGAGCGATATTTGTCCGAGTTGTTAGGCAATGGTAACTATCGCTTTGGGCGAGGAATGTGATCCCATGTTCCTGGTCAAGAATGAAATTAATGAATTTGTTATACTGGAAAGCTTTTTATCATTCCGTTTACAATGTTTTCAAAAGTTTTCTTTTGTACATGTTGTAGCAGATGTCACGAGGTGTACACATTTACATTTTACATCATCAAACACACCCTTCTGCAAGCACTTTGTTCATCATGGTGCTCAGTGGGAAATGTTAAGAAAATTTAATTACGGAAAGCAATGTAATAAAGCACTGAATGAACAGAAATCAATGAAAAGTATTTATTTATTGGCTGGACATTATTGTGCAGCATGAAATTATTTTGCTTATATTTCTTATAAACGACAGAGTAAATCCTTGATGGGGGACATCTTAATTCACAGAAGGCAAGCTCAATATGATAGTTAAAATAACACACCGGTGTGCCTTAGTGCATTATGTCATATATCCCACATGGTTAGATTTCAGATGAAAATGTGTGATATTGTTTTCTTATTTATACTTCAAACACAGATTGTAGGGGCTTGTTAAAACCGCCTCAATGAGTACCCACAACCTATGTCTTGGAAATAGAAAAATACTGTATACCCCCATAAATAGAGGATCTTACGCAAGTGGTCATTTCACATGAAATTTATGAAACAAGACTTTGGCGAGTTTCATAAATTTCATTTGAAATGACCACAAGGGTAAGATTCTGTCTATCATATGACCACTTTAAATTGGATTTTATCGCCTTTGAATTTGACAAATTTTCCATACAAAAATGCATGGTTGAAATGGACGTCTTCATGATGTAACTTAATCCCGCCAAAGTGTACAGGATTCTTAGCAGTATAGCAAATTGTTTTACGTAACTCGTGTTTTAATGCCAATATATCAACTATATACCTGAGGCATCCATACTGCATTTTAAAGAACCCAAGCAAATGCTTTCTTTGAGTTCTTAGGATCTCCACCTGCCATCTTCAAATCTTTTTCTGCTTCACCACAAACACTGGCACAGGACTTTGATACTGACCGGTCATTTTCACAGTGTTCTTTTTTTACAGATAGGCCGCTTGAGTATAGGAAAGGAGGAGCCTTCCATCTCTACTCCTCATGAAATCCGGCTCAAAGGATGACATGCTGGAACAACAAAACAATTGTTTTTTATGTCCCCGACAACAATAATTAGGTCATTTTGGAGACATTGCTTCCAATTTGTGGGACTTTTACCCGACATTGAGATGAAATGACATCTCAATCCATGCCACCCAATGAAGCCAATGGTGTTGATATGCATGGACAGTTCCACTCGCACCACTTTGCTGGGCAGGCTTACACCTTCTAAGCGGTTTACCAGTACTCGTGTATGGTCGGTTAAAGCTCTGCGTGTATGCCCCCACCCATAGAGGCTTGAAGAAATATATGGGCTGCATGATGTTTCCACGCAGAGCTGAATCCGGTCTGCACACTAGTACTGGTAAACCGCTTAGAGGATCTAAGCCTGTTCAGGAACCGGGGTGCGAGGCGGCTGTCCATCCTAATAAACCGTATTGGTTTCATTGGGCGACAGGGCTTGAGATGTCATTTCATCTCAGTGTCGGGTAAAAGTCCCACAAAATTGGAAGCAACATCACCAAAATGACCTTTACAGTATTGACGGGGACGTTAAACCTCAAATCAAACAAACAAAGCTCTGCATGGAAGCATCATGCAGCCCAATCTATTTCTCCAAGCCCCGATGGGCGGGGGCCAAAATGTTCAGCCAGGGTGCTTCGAGTAATAATCTGACAATAAGGAGGCACATGTGAGTTCAGACCCATAAAACACATACCAGATATGTAGTGAGAGTTGAAGAACTCAGTCTGAAAGAAATGCTTACCTACAGATCCTATTATGCCCATGGTAAATTGGTGATGAAATCACAAACAGACCTTTTTCCTAGGCCTGAACTTCTCCTCATCTAAAACTTTCAGACATGGACCTGATATCCTGAAAGCAAAACTTCATTACTCTTGAAATCTTTGGAAATTGACATTTGTCTAGTGATACTTCTGGAAGCTATCTGCACAGACACCGTGCATACACAATCATTGTGACTGGTCTAATCCTTTCACCTCTGAGTTTCACAAGTGGGCTGTGCCATCTTTTAAAATGGACAAAGCCATTCTTGTAAATACGGGGTTCATTCAAAATCATCAACAAAATAGGTTGTTCCTTATTACAGCTAATTATGAGCCATGTCGGCGCCCGCCCCTTGGGGCTTGAAGAAATATATGTGCTGCATGATGCTTCTACGCAGAGCTGAAACCGACCTGCACACGAGTACTGGTAAACCGCTAACAGGATCTAAGCCTGCCCAAGCAAACCGGTGCCCATGCTTATAAACCCTATTGGTTTCATTGGGCGGCAGGACTTGAGATGTCATTTCATCTCAATGTCGGGTAATTTTTAGTCCTATAAAATTGGAAGCATTGTCTCCAATATGACCCTTACAGTGTTGACGGGGACGTTAAACCTCAAATCAAACAAAATCAAAATTATGAGCCATGTGATCTGGATCTGCACTGTTTGCGTCACAGGGGTGGCAAAAGAACATGGCTTCATCGGGACTCCAACCGAGGGTCTATCGTATACTGTGTAACCACTCTAGCGACTGAGCTACCGAGCCACACGGGCGACCTGTCACAAGTGTCAGTAAAGTTATCCTTTTTTTTTCTAAAACACATTTCTCTGCACTTTGAGGCCTCAGGAAGTGCATTGGTCTAGTGGTAAAGGCTAGGTACCGGAGTGGCTGGTGCATTTGCCTATGATGCTAGGGTCCCTCAGAGTCAGTTCTATTCCTGGCAGAAGTAAAAAAAATTTGGTGTCCGAACATGCACCATTGGAATCATTCGCAGGGATGAATGCCACTAAGTGCACTACCCAGATGTGATTGTATCCTGTCCCCTCAGCACCTGTGCCGGAATAAGATCCTTACCGTAAATTACAGGATTACTGTGTAGGCTTTCATCCTGCAAATCTGGAGTGTATGTGATGTACATCTGCATGTAGCCGGCCTCTGTAGCTCAGTCGATGCGCGTCTGACTGGAGATCAGGAGGACGCAGGTTCGATTCCTGCGGGTCGGCAACATTCTGTTGTGGCGGATGATTATGAAATCTTTTCTATGGTCATTCTCTCCCTTCCTTCCGCTGATTCAAGAAGGGCAGTTTTCAGTTCCTGTCGAAAGAATGTGCACTGTACTGGTTTACCGCTTAAGTATAAGCCTGCCCAGGAAAAGTGTTGTGTATGAATGTCATTTGACGTTTCACCAGTAACAATTCTGAGTGTGGATAGGTAAACTGAACGGCTCAAAAATGACCTGAATAGTGTTGAATGGGCCGTTTAAGTCCAATACAAACAAAACATCTGCATGAAATGGTCCAATGGGACCATTATGGGCTCTGATTGCAGTTTAAACAATAGACAGAGTGAACAGGTACTATGGATCTAGGTAACTAATCAACAGATCCACATTTCTGATTACAGTCTGAACGAAACAAACATTTTTACACACCCTCAATGAGCACCACTGAGTACCCCTGTGACCCGCCCTACAAATATATATCACTGGGAAACCCGTATGTTTCCAAATTTTAATGCCTACATGGACTACATTTCTGTTTACATACTAGCAGAATTAGGTCAAGTAGTTCAACATGATGTTTCGCACAGAAACAAATGATCAGGCTATATTGGAAAACTCCTTTCACCATAAACCATCTGTACTTACACAATGAAAGGTTATGCAATAAATGACAAAATCAAAAATGCAGTCTACATGACGATTTTCTCAGTAAAAAAATCTTCACCAAGAATACACAAACTCATTCCGCCATCTTGATTTCAGCATCCAGAATTATGGTAGTTTCCTGCTCTCTGGTTGGTCAAATTATGGTAGCTGAAAATGAAATTGTGGTAGTATTCTCTCCAGCCATTGGTCAATACTACCACAATATCTACCACAATATGCATCGACCAACGGGGTGTATGGAGAGCTAAAACTTCGGCTCATGAGTCTCTGTTACGCTACCACAAATGAAAAAAGTAAGAAGGTGGAAAAAATGGAAAATTTGGAATTTTTGAGATATATTAGACCAGAGACTACAATATTTGTTAAATTTTACCTAAGCTCTATATAGTTAATAATGCAAAATTAGAATATCTTTGCTTGTCTTTAAGTTCCTGTACTTAAGTCAAGTTCCTGTACTTGATAGAGTCCCCTCATCGAGGCAATTGTCCAATACCTAAAAAAACTTTTTATTATCCCCTTGCAGCAATGTTTTGACGGGGATATAGCATTGATGCCATGTGTCCATGTGTGTGTGTCCATCCGGAACCTTGTGAACACAATAGAAGACATAGTTTTCATCATAGAAGCTTCAAACCTTCCACAAATGTTCCCCATGGAAAGACGATGACCCCAATTTTATTTTCAAGGTCAAGGGTCAAGGTCACAACGGCCTTGACATTAAAAACATTGTAAATAGGATAGAAGACAAACAGATCATCATAGAATCTTCAAACCTTTCACAAATGATCCCAATGGAAAGATGATGAACCCTATTGATTTTCAAGGTCAATGGTCAAGGTCACAATGAACTTGACCTTAAAAACCTTGTGAACAAGATAGAAGACACAATTTACCTCGTAGAAGCTTCAAACCACCCACAAATGTTCCCCATGGAAAGACAATGGACCATATTGATTTTCAAGGTCATGTATCAAAGGTCAAGGGCACCGTGAACTTGACCTTAAAAACCTTGTGAACAGGACAGAAGATACAGTTATCCTCATAGAAGCGTCAAACCTTCCACAAATGTTTCCCATGGAAAGACGATGAACCCTATTGATATTCAAGGTCAAATGTCAAGGAACTTGACTTCAAAAACCTTGTGAACAGGACAGAAGACATATTTATCATCGTTGAAGCTTCAAACCTTCCATAAATGTTCCCAATGGAGAGACCATCAACCATATTGACTTTCAAGGTCAGAGATCATGGTCACAATGGACTTGACCTGAAAAACCTTATGAACAGGTATCATCGTAGAAGCTTCAAACCTTCATGTTAATGAATGGTATGCAGTTGTGAGGGGATGCTACGCTTTTGTTGCCCTGTTGAACAAGAAATAAGGAAATTATATCTTAGGTATCTTTGTTACACCTTCTTATCTCAATCTAGAAGTTTGGTGTATTCTCATATGGCTATACTCCTTTACAACTGATACTTCCACCAGGATTCGAACCCAGATCTTTCACTTTATCAGTGAAGATGTTTCCAGTTACACCATGGAAGTTTTTGCTATGTACTTGGAGAATAGCAATATTTCCGCTAAAAATTTCCTCTGCTTTTATAAGGGCTTTGAACCTTCTGTTACAACTCTAATTTTCAAAAATTAGAATAATAACAGGCAGCATTAAAATTTAGCAGTGCTCAATATCTCTTTACAACAAGCAATGACCTTTAAACTTGAATTAAGGAACAGTATGGTCAGTTTTCTTGATTAAATTATTGTCACTGTTTTCTCATTAAAATCACAGCTACTGTAACTATCAGGTTGCTTTCAAAAATCGTTTTTATTTTTTCACTGTCACTATAAATTTTCTGGTTCTAATATCTATTTCACTGTCACTATTAGTTTTCTTGTTGAAATCACTATATCACTGTCACTGAAATCTTTTCTACGGTTATTCTCTCCCTTCTGCTGATTCAAGAAGGACAGTTGTCAGTTTCTGGAATGTGCACTGTACTGGTTAACCGCTTACTTACAATATAAACCTGCCACGGAAAAGTGTGGATAGGTAAACTGACGGCTCAAAAATGACCTAAATAGTGTTGACTGGGCGGTTAAACTCCCAATACAAACAAACAAAACCATTTTAGTTCATATCAAATCAGTCAGTTTTAACTTTGCCTAACCACACTTATCCTAGACAGGCATATCAATAATCGGAAAGCAGAAAACAAGTAAAGTGTACATTCTTTGACCAATCTATTTTTTGTAATACAAGCATGTATGTTGTGGGTACAGCCTCATCGAGGCAATTGCAACAAGTGCCACATGTTACTCACAATAAATAAGGAAAGTTTATCATGTTTATGCTTAATTAGCATTGTTGCTCCTCCATATATAGAACTAAGCTCAAACCTTATCATTTGCCATTTCCACCTTGTATGGGTTATTTTTATAAACAGAATGTGTTTGGCCACACTATACTGTGTTGCTTAAGCAATCTGTTGGTCGTACATTGTAGTTGTGGCTCTGGTCATTTTCATTGGTTTCTAAATTACTGTGAATAAACCTTAAATTGTTACCGTGTGAAAGTGCCACTGGTTTGGTTAAATTGCCTCTCACATCTTCTCTTCTCTTTCTTTCCACTAGCTCCCTTCCTTCTTCAAACATCAGGACATATTTTTGAAGGCCATTTTATTAGACCATCTGTTAACACCATCTTCTTTTGGTTTGGATAAATCCTCCTGCTCCATCCCAAAAACGAGCCAGACTGCATAACCTTGGACATCCTCAAGAACCCATTTGAATGTTGTCTACCTGCAAAATGATAGCAGCAGTAAATTAACCCATTGTACAGTATGCGGGGAACCCCTAAAGGGGTACCTTGCCCAGATCAGACACTGCAGAATGCAGTGTCTGATTAGGGTTTGTAACATTTGATAACAGAATTTTCCATCAAAAATAGAACAAAAATGAAAAAATAGATGTGACACACTGACAAACATTATATGATAAATGAACTGGTTCAACATATAGCAATGGAAGAATCCACTAGCATACAATGGGTTATACAACTATTTACTTCCCTATGAGGTTCATCACGATATGACCAGTATGAAACAACGCCATCCTCGGTATCTCATTCGGATGAGCTTCTGACTGATGATCAGGAGGATGCAGGTCAGCAGGTGCAATATATATATAGTAATTTTGATGCTTGACTGTGAATGTGGAATCACATTCCCTGCCTGAGAGCGATATTTGTCCGAGTTGTTAGGCAATGGTAACTATCGCTTTGGGCGAGGAATGTGATCCCATGTTCCTGGTCAAGAATGAAATTAATGAATTTGTTATACTGGAAAGCTTTTTATCATTCCGTTTACAATGTTTTCAAAAGTTTTCTTTTGTACATGTTGTAGCAGATGTCACGAGGTGTACACATTTACATTTTACATCATCAAACACACCCTTCTGCAAGCACTTTGTTCATCATGGTGCTCAGTGGGAAATGTTAAGAAAATTTAATTACGGAAAGCAATGTAATAAAGCACTGAATGAACAGAAATCAATGAAAAGTATTTATTTATTGGCTGGACATTATTGTGCAGCATGAAATTATTTTGCTTATATTTCTTATAAACGACAGAGTAAATCCTTGATGGGGGACATCTTAATTCACAGAAGGCAAGCTCAATATGATAGTTAAAATAACACACCGGTGTGCCTTAGTGCATTATGTCATATATCCCACATGGTTAGATTTCAGATGAAAATGTGTGATATTGTTTTCTTATTTATACTTCAAACACAGATTGTAGGGGCTTGTTAAAACCGCCTCAATGAGTACCCACAACCTATGTCTTGGAAATAGAAAAATACTGTATACCCCCATAAATAGAGGATCTTACGCAAGTGGTCATTTCACATGAAATTTATGAAACAAGACTTTGGCGAGTTTCATAAATTTCATTTGAAATGACCACAAGGGTAAGATTCTGTCTATCATATGACCACTTTAAATTGGATTTTATCGCCTTTGAATTTGACAAATTTTCCATACAAAAATGCATGGTTGAAATGGACGTCTTCATGATGTAACTTAATCCCGCCAAAGTGTACAGGATTCTTAGCAGTATAGCAAATTGTTTTACGTAACTCGTGTTTTAATGCCAATATATCAACTATATACCTGAGGCATCCATACTGCATTTTAAAGAACCCAAGCAAATGCTTTCTTTGAGTTCTTAGGATCTCCACCTGCCATCTTCAAATCTTTTTCTGCTTCACCACAAACACTGGCACAGGACTTTGATACTGACCGGTCATTTTCACAGTGTTCTTTTTTTACAGATAGGCCGCTTGAGTATAGGAAAGGAGGAGCCTTCCATCTCTACTCCTCATGAAATCCGGCTCAAAGGATGACATGCTGGAACAACAAAACAATTGTTTTTTATGTCCCCGACAACAATAATTAGGTCATTTTGGAGACATTGCTTCCAATTTGTGGGACTTTTACCCGACATTGAGATGAAATGACATCTCAATCCATGCCACCCAATGAAGCCAATGGTGTTGATATGCATGGACAGTTCCACTCGCACCACTTTGCTGGGCAGGCTTACACCTTCTAAGCGGTTTACCAGTACTCGTGTATGGTCGGTTAAAGCTCTGCGTGTATGCCCCCACCCATAGAGGCTTGAAGAAATATATGGGCTGCATGATGTTTCCACGCAGAGCTGAATCCGGTCTGCACACTAGTACTGGTAAACCGCTTAGAGGATCTAAGCCTGTTCAGGAACCGGGGTGCGAGGCGGCTGTCCATCCTAATAAACCGTATTGGTTTCATTGGGCGACAGGGCTTGAGATGTCATTTCATCTCAGTGTCGGGTAAAAGTCCCACAAAATTGGAAGCAACATCACCAAAATGACCTTTACAGTATTGACGGGGACGTTAAACCTCAAATCAAACAAACAAAGCTCTGCATGGAAGCATCATGCAGCCCAATCTATTTCTCCAAGCCCCGATGGGCGGGGGCCAAAATGTTCAGCCAGGGTGCTTCGAGTAATAATCTGACAATAAGGAGGCACATGTGAGTTCAGACCCATAAAACACATACCAGATATGTAGTGAGAGTTGAAGAACTCAGTCTGAAAGAAATGCTTACCTACAGATCCTATTATGCCCATGGTAAATTGGTGATGAAATCACAAACAGACCTTTTTCCTAGGCCTGAACTTCTCCTCATCTAAAACTTTCAGACATGGACCTGATATCCTGAAAGCAAAACTTCATTACTCTTGAAATCTTTGGAAATTGACATTTGTCTAGTGATACTTCTGGAAGCTATCTGCACAGACACCGTGCATACACAATCATTGTGACTGGTCTAATCCTTTCACCTCTGAGTTTCACAAGTGGGCTGTGCCATCTTTTAAAATGGACAAAGCCATTCTTGTAAATACGGGGTTCATTCAAAATCATCAACAAAATAGGTTGTTCCTTATTACAGCTAATTATGAGCCATGTCGGCGCCCGCCCCTTGGGGCTTGAAGAAATATATGTGCTGCATGATGCTTCTACGCAGAGCTGAAACCGACCTGCACACGAGTACTGGTAAACCGCTAACAGGATCTAAGCCTGCCCAAGCAAACCGGTGCCCATGCTTATAAACCCTATTGGTTTCATTGGGCGGCAGGACTTGAGATGTCATTTCATCTCAATGTCGGGTAATTTTTAGTCCTATAAAATTGGAAGCATTGTCTCCAATATGACCCTTACAGTGTTGACGGGGACGTTAAACCTCAAATCAAACAAAATCAAAATTATGAGCCATGTGATCTGGATCTGCACTGTTTGCGTCACAGGGGTGGCAAAAGAACATGGCTTCATCGGGACTCCAACCGAGGGTCTATCGTATACTGTGTAACCACTCTAGCGACTGAGCTACCGAGCCACACGGGCGACCTGTCACAAGTGTCAGTAAAGTTATCCTTTTTTTTTCTAAAACACATTTCTCTGCACTTTGAGGCCTCAGGAAGTGCATTGGTCTAGTGGTAAAGGCTAGGTACCGGAGTGGCTGGTGCATTTGCCTATGATGCTAGGGTCCCTCAGAGTCAGTTCTATTCCTGGCAGAAGTAAAAAAAATTTGGTGTCCGAACATGCACCATTGGAATCATTCGCAGGGATGAATGCCACTAAGTGCACTACCCAGATGTGATTGTATCCTGTCCCCTCAGCACCTGTGCCGGAATAAGATCCTTACCGTAAATTACAGGATTACTGTGTAGGCTTTCATCCTGCAAATCTGGAGTGTATGTGATGTACATCTGCATGTAGCCGGCCTCTGTAGCTCAGTCGATGCGCGTCTGACTGGAGATCAGGAGGACGCAGGTTCGATTCCTGCGGGTCGGCAACATTCTGTTGTGGCGGATGATTATGAAATCTTTTCTATGGTCATTCTCTCCCTTCCTTCCGCTGATTCAAGAAGGGCAGTTTTCAGTTCCTGTCGAAAGAATGTGCACTGTACTGGTTTACCGCTTAAGTATAAGCCTGCCCAGGAAAAGTGTTGTGTATGAATGTCATTTGACGTTTCACCAGTAACAATTCTGAGTGTGGATAGGTAAACTGAACGGCTCAAAAATGACCTGAATAGTGTTGAATGGGCCGTTTAAGTCCAATACAAACAAAACATCTGCATGAAATGGTCCAATGGGACCATTATGGGCTCTGATTGCAGTTTAAACAATAGACAGAGTGAACAGGTACTATGGATCTAGGTAACTAATCAACAGATCCACATTTCTGATTACAGTCTGAACGAAACAAACATTTTTACACACCCTCAATGAGCACCACTGAGTACCCCTGTGACCCGCCCTACAAATATATATCACTGGGAAACCCGTATGTTTCCAAATTTTAATGCCTACATGGACTACATTTCTGTTTACATACTAGCAGAATTAGGTCAAGTAGTTCAACATGATGTTTCGCACAGAAACAAATGATCAGGCTATATTGGAAAACTCCTTTCACCATAAACCATCTGTACTTACACAATGAAAGGTTATGCAATAAATGACAAAATCAAAAATGCAGTCTACATGACGATTTTCTCAGTAAAAAAATCTTCACCAAGAATACACAAACTCATTCCGCCATCTTGATTTCAGCATCCAGAATTATGGTAGTTTCCTGCTCTCTGGTTGGTCAAATTATGGTAGCTGAAAATGAAATTGTGGTAGTATTCTCTCCAGCCATTGGTCAATACTACCACAATATCTACCACAATATGCATCGACCAACGGGGTGTATGGAGAGCTAAAACTTCGGCTCATGAGTCTCTGTTACGCTACCACAAATGAAAAAAGTAAGAAGGTGGAAAAAATGGAAAATTTGGAATTTTTGAGATATATTAGACCAGAGACTACAATATTTGTTAAATTTTACCTAAGCTCTATATAGTTAATAATGCAAAATTAGAATATCTTTGCTTGTCTTTAAGTTCCTGTACTTAAGTCAAGTTCCTGTACTTGATAGAGTCCCCTCATCGAGGCAATTGTCCAATACCTAAAAAAACTTTTTATTATCCCCTTGCAGCAATGTTTTGACGGGGATATAGCATTGATGCCATGTGTCCATGTGTGTGTGTCCATCCGGAACCTTGTGAACACAATAGAAGACATAGTTTTCATCATAGAAGCTTCAAACCTTCCACAAATGTTCCCCATGGAAAGACGATGACCCCAATTTTATTTTCAAGGTCAAGGGTCAAGGTCACAACGGCCTTGACATTAAAAACATTGTAAATAGGATAGAAGACAAACAGATCATCATAGAATCTTCAAACCTTTCACAAATGATCCCAATGGAAAGATGATGAACCCTATTGATTTTCAAGGTCAATGGTCAAGGTCACAATGAACTTGACCTTAAAAACCTTGTGAACAAGATAGAAGACACAATTTACCTCGTAGAAGCTTCAAACCACCCACAAATGTTCCCCATGGAAAGACAATGGACCATATTGATTTTCAAGGTCATGTATCAAAGGTCAAGGGCACCGTGAACTTGACCTTAAAAACCTTGTGAACAGGACAGAAGATACAGTTATCCTCATAGAAGCGTCAAACCTTCCACAAATGTTTCCCATGGAAAGACGATGAACCCTATTGATATTCAAGGTCAAATGTCAAGGAACTTGACTTCAAAAACCTTGTGAACAGGACAGAAGACATATTTATCATCGTTGAAGCTTCAAACCTTCCATAAATGTTCCCAATGGAGAGACCATCAACCATATTGACTTTCAAGGTCAGAGATCATGGTCACAATGGACTTGACCTGAAAAACCTTATGAACAGGTATCATCGTAGAAGCTTCAAACCTTCATGTTAATGAATGGTATGCAGTTGTGAGGGGATGCTACGCTTTTGTTGCCCTGTTGAACAAGAAATAAGGAAATTATATCTTAGGTATCTTTGTTACACCTTCTTATCTCAATCTAGAAGTTTGGTGTATTCTCATATGGCTATACTCCTTTACAACTGATACTTCCACCAGGATTCGAACCCAGATCTTTCACTTTATCAGTGAAGATGTTTCCAGTTACACCATGGAAGTTTTTGCTATGTACTTGGAGAATAGCAATATTTCCGCTAAAAATTTCCTCTGCTTTTATAAGGGCTTTGAACCTTCTGTTACAACTCTAATTTTCAAAAATTAGAATAATAACAGGCAGCATTAAAATTTAGCAGTGCTCAATATCTCTTTACAACAAGCAATGACCTTTAAACTTGAATTAAGGAACAGTATGGTCAGTTTTCTTGATTAAATTATTGTCACTGTTTTCTCATTAAAATCACAGCTACTGTAACTATCAGGTTGCTTTCAAAAATCGTTTTTATTTTTTCACTGTCACTATAAATTTTCTGGTTCTAATATCTATTTCACTGTCACTATTAGTTTTCTTGTTGAAATCACTATATCACTGTCACTGAAATCTTTTCTACGGTTATTCTCTCCCTTCTGCTGATTCAAGAAGGACAGTTGTCAGTTTCTGGAATGTGCACTGTACTGGTTAACCGCTTACTTACAATATAAACCTGCCACGGAAAAGTGTGGATAGGTAAACTGACGGCTCAAAAATGACCTAAATAGTGTTGACTGGGCGGTTAAACTCCCAATACAAACAAACAAAACCATTTTAGTTCATATCAAATCAGTCAGTTTTAACTTTGCCTAACCACACTTATCCTAGACAGGCATATCAATAATCGGAAAGCAGAAAACAAGTAAAGTGTACATTCTTTGACCAATCTATTTTTTGTAATACAAGCATGTATGTTGTGGGTACAGCCTCATCGAGGCAATTGCAACAAGTGCCACATGTTACTCACAATAAATAAGGAAAGTTTATCATGTTTATGCTTAATTAGCATTGTTGCTCCTCCATATATAGAACTAAGCTCAAACCTTATCATTTGCCATTTCCACCTTGTATGGGTTATTTTTATAAACAGAATGTGTTTGGCCACACTATACTGTGTTGCTTAAGCAATCTGTTGGTCGTACATTGTAGTTGTGGCTCTGGTCATTTTCATTGGTTTCTAAATTACTGTGAATAAACCTTAAATTGTTACCGTGTGAAAGTGCCACTGGTTTGGTTAAATTGCCTCTCACATCTTCTCTTCTCTTTCTTTCCACTAGCTCCCTTCCTTCTTCAAACATCAGGACATATTTTTGAAGGCCATTTTATTAGACCATCTGTTAACACCATCTTCTTTTGGTTTGGATAAATCCTCCTGCTCCATCCCAAAAACGAGCCAGACTGCATAACCTTGGACATCCTCAAGAACCCATTTGAATGTTGTCTACCTGCAAAATGATAGCAGCAGTAAATTAACCCATTGTACAGTATGCGGGGAACCCCTAAAGGGGTACCTTGCCCAGATCAGACACTGCAGAATGCAGTGTCTGATTAGGGTTTGTAACATTTGATAACAGAATTTTCCATCAAAAATAGAACAAAAATGAAAAAATAGATGTGACACACTGACAAACATTATATGATAAATGAACTGGTTCAACATATAGCAATGGAAGAATCCACTAGCATACAATGGGTTATACAACTATTTACTTCCCTATGAGGTTCATCACGATATGACCAGTATGAAACAACGCCATCCTCGGTATCTCATTCGGATGAGCTTCTGACTGATGATCAGGAGGATGCAGGTCAGCAGGTGCAATATATATATAGTAATTTTGATGCTTGACTGTGAATGTGGAATCACATTCCCTGCCTGAGAGCGATATTTGTCCGAGTTGTTAGGCAATGGTAACTATCGCTTTGGGCGAGGAATGTGATCCCATGTTCCTGGTCAAGAATGAAATTAATGAATTTGTTATACTGGAAAGCTTTTTATCATTCCGTTTACAATGTTTTCAAAAGTTTTCTTTTGTACATGTTGTAGCAGATGTCACGAGGTGTACACATTTACATTTTACATCATCAAACACACCCTTCTGCAAGCACTTTGTTCATCATGGTGCTCAGTGGGAAATGTTAAGAAAATTTAATTACGGAAAGCAATGTAATAAAGCACTGAATGAACAGAAATCAATGAAAAGTATTTATTTATTGGCTGGACATTATTGTGCAGCATGAAATTATTTTGCTTATATTTCTTATAAACGACAGAGTAAATCCTTGATGGGGGACATCTTAATTCACAGAAGGCAAGCTCAATATGATAGTTAAAATAACACACCGGTGTGCCTTAGTGCATTATGTCATATATCCCACATGGTTAGATTTCAGATGAAAATGTGTGATATTGTTTTCTTATTTATACTTCAAACACAGATTGTAGGGGCTTGTTAAAACCGCCTCAATGAGTACCCACAACCTATGTCTTGGAAATAGAAAAATACTGTATACCCCCATAAATAGAGGATCTTACGCAAGTGGTCATTTCACATGAAATTTATGAAACAAGACTTTGGCGAGTTTCATAAATTTCATTTGAAATGACCACAAGGGTAAGATTCTGTCTATCATATGACCACTTTAAATTGGATTTTATCGCCTTTGAATTTGACAAATTTTCCATACAAAAATGCATGGTTGAAATGGACGTCTTCATGATGTAACTTAATCCCGCCAAAGTGTACAGGATTCTTAGCAGTATAGCAAATTGTTTTACGTAACTCGTGTTTTAATGCCAATATATCAACTATATACCTGAGGCATCCATACTGCATTTTAAAGAACCCAAGCAAATGCTTTCTTTGAGTTCTTAGGATCTCCACCTGCCATCTTCAAATCTTTTTCTGCTTCACCACAAACACTGGCACAGGACTTTGATACTGACCGGTCATTTTCACAGTGTTCTTTTTTTACAGATAGGCCGCTTGAGTATAGGAAAGGAGGAGCCTTCCATCTCTACTCCTCATGAAATCCGGCTCAAAGGATGACATGCTGGAACAACAAAACAATTGTTTTTTATGTCCCCGACAACAATAATTAGGTCATTTTGGAGACATTGCTTCCAATTTGTGGGACTTTTACCCGACATTGAGATGAAATGACATCTCAATCCATGCCACCCAATGAAGCCAATGGTGTTGATATGCATGGACAGTTCCACTCGCACCACTTTGCTGGGCAGGCTTACACCTTCTAAGCGGTTTACCAGTACTCGTGTATGGTCGGTTAAAGCTCTGCGTGTATGCCCCCACCCATAGAGGCTTGAAGAAATATATGGGCTGCATGATGTTTCCACGCAGAGCTGAATCCGGTCTGCACACTAGTACTGGTAAACCGCTTAGAGGATCTAAGCCTGTTCAGGAACCGGGGTGCGAGGCGGCTGTCCATCCTAATAAACCGTATTGGTTTCATTGGGCGACAGGGCTTGAGATGTCATTTCATCTCAGTGTCGGGTAAAAGTCCCACAAAATTGGAAGCAACATCACCAAAATGACCTTTACAGTATTGACGGGGACGTTAAACCTCAAATCAAACAAACAAAGCTCTGCATGGAAGCATCATGCAGCCCAATCTATTTCTCCAAGCCCCGATGGGCGGGGGCCAAAATGTTCAGCCAGGGTGCTTCGAGTAATAATCTGACAATAAGGAGGCACATGTGAGTTCAGACCCATAAAACACATACCAGATATGTAGTGAGAGTTGAAGAACTCAGTCTGAAAGAAATGCTTACCTACAGATCCTATTATGCCCATGGTAAATTGGTGATGAAATCACAAACAGACCTTTTTCCTAGGCCTGAACTTCTCCTCATCTAAAACTTTCAGACATGGACCTGATATCCTGAAAGCAAAACTTCATTACTCTTGAAATCTTTGGAAATTGACATTTGTCTAGTGATACTTCTGGAAGCTATCTGCACAGACACCGTGCATACACAATCATTGTGACTGGTCTAATCCTTTCACCTCTGAGTTTCACAAGTGGGCTGTGCCATCTTTTAAAATGGACAAAGCCATTCTTGTAAATACGGGGTTCATTCAAAATCATCAACAAAATAGGTTGTTCCTTATTACAGCTAATTATGAGCCATGTCGGCGCCCGCCCCTTGGGGCTTGAAGAAATATATGTGCTGCATGATGCTTCTACGCAGAGCTGAAACCGACCTGCACACGAGTACTGGTAAACCGCTAACAGGATCTAAGCCTGCCCAAGCAAACCGGTGCCCATGCTTATAAACCCTATTGGTTTCATTGGGCGGCAGGACTTGAGATGTCATTTCATCTCAATGTCGGGTAATTTTTAGTCCTATAAAATTGGAAGCATTGTCTCCAATATGACCCTTACAGTGTTGACGGGGACGTTAAACCTCAAATCAAACAAAATCAAAATTATGAGCCATGTGATCTGGATCTGCACTGTTTGCGTCACAGGGGTGGCAAAAGAACATGGCTTCATCGGGACTCCAACCGAGGGTCTATCGTATACTGTGTAACCACTCTAGCGACTGAGCTACCGAGCCACACGGGCGACCTGTCACAAGTGTCAGTAAAGTTATCCTTTTTTTTTCTAAAACACATTTCTCTGCACTTTGAGGCCTCAGGAAGTGCATTGGTCTAGTGGTAAAGGCTAGGTACCGGAGTGGCTGGTGCATTTGCCTATGATGCTAGGGTCCCTCAGAGTCAGTTCTATTCCTGGCAGAAGTAAAAAAAATTTGGTGTCCGAACATGCACCATTGGAATCATTCGCAGGGATGAATGCCACTAAGTGCACTACCCAGATGTGATTGTATCCTGTCCCCTCAGCACCTGTGCCGGAATAAGATCCTTACCGTAAATTACAGGATTACTGTGTAGGCTTTCATCCTGCAAATCTGGAGTGTATGTGATGTACATCTGCATGTAGCCGGCCTCTGTAGCTCAGTCGATGCGCGTCTGACTGGAGATCAGGAGGACGCAGGTTCGATTCCTGCGGGTCGGCAACATTCTGTTGTGGCGGATGATTATGAAATCTTTTCTATGGTCATTCTCTCCCTTCCTTCCGCTGATTCAAGAAGGGCAGTTTTCAGTTCCTGTCGAAAGAATGTGCACTGTACTGGTTTACCGCTTAAGTATAAGCCTGCCCAGGAAAAGTGTTGTGTATGAATGTCATTTGACGTTTCACCAGTAACAATTCTGAGTGTGGATAGGTAAACTGAACGGCTCAAAAATGACCTGAATAGTGTTGAATGGGCCGTTTAAGTCCAATACAAACAAAACATCTGCATGAAATGGTCCAATGGGACCATTATGGGCTCTGATTGCAGTTTAAACAATAGACAGAGTGAACAGGTACTATGGATCTAGGTAACTAATCAACAGATCCACATTTCTGATTACAGTCTGAACGAAACAAACATTTTTACACACCCTCAATGAGCACCACTGAGTACCCCTGTGACCCGCCCTACAAATATATATCACTGGGAAACCCGTATGTTTCCAAATTTTAATGCCTACATGGACTACATTTCTGTTTACATACTAGCAGAATTAGGTCAAGTAGTTCAACATGATGTTTCGCACAGAAACAAATGATCAGGCTATATTGGAAAACTCCTTTCACCATAAACCATCTGTACTTACACAATGAAAGGTTATGCAATAAATGACAAAATCAAAAATGCAGTCTACATGACGATTTTCTCAGTAAAAAAATCTTCACCAAGAATACACAAACTCATTCCGCCATCTTGATTTCAGCATCCAGAATTATGGTAGTTTCCTGCTCTCTGGTTGGTCAAATTATGGTAGCTGAAAATGAAATTGTGGTAGTATTCTCTCCAGCCATTGGTCAATACTACCACAATATCTACCACAATATGCATCGACCAACGGGGTGTATGGAGAGCTAAAACTTCGGCTCATGAGTCTCTGTTACGCTACCACAAATGAAAAAAGTAAGAAGGTGGAAAAAATGGAAAATTTGGAATTTTTGAGATATATTAGACCAGAGACTACAATATTTGTTAAATTTTACCTAAGCTCTGTATAGTTAATAATGCAAAATTAGAATATCTTTGCTTGTCTTTAAGTTCCTGTACTTAAGTCAAGTTCCTGTACTTGATAGAGTCCCCTCATCGAGGCAATTGTCCAATACCTAAAAAAACTTTTTATTATCCCCTTGCAGCAATGTTTTGACGGGGATATAGCATTGATGCCATGTGTCCATGTGTGTGTGTCCATCCGGAACCTTGTGAACACAATAGAAGACATAGTTTTCATCATAGAAGCTTCAAACCTTCCACAAATGTTCCCCATGGAAAGACGATGACCCCAATTTTATTTTCAAGGTCAAGGGTCAAGGTCACAACGGCCTTGACATTAAAAACATTGTAAATAGGATAGAAGACAAACAGATCATCATAGAATCTTCAAACCTTTCACAAATGATCCCAATGGAAAGATGATGAACCCTATTGATTTTCAAGGTCAATGGTCAAGGTCACAATGAACTTGACCTTAAAAACCTTGTGAACAAGATAGAAGACACAATTTACCTCGTAGAAGCTTCAAACCACCCACAAATGTTCCCCATGGAAAGACAATGGACCATATTGATTTTCAAGGTCATGTATCAAAGGTCAAGGGCACCGTGAACTTGACCTTAAAAACCTTGTGAACAGGACAGAAGATACAGTTATCCTCATAGAAGCGTCAAACCTTCCACAAATGTTTCCCATGGAAAGACGATGAACCCTATTGATATTCAAGGTCAAATGTCAAGGAACTTGACTTCAAAAACCTTGTGAACAGGACAGAAGACATATTTATCATCGTTGAAGCTTCAAACCTTCCATAAATGTTCCCAATGGAGAGACCATCAACCATATTGACTTTCAAGGTCAGAGATCATGGTCACAATGGACTTGACCTGAAAAACCTTATGAACAGGTATCATCGTAGAAGCTTCAAACCTTCATGTTAATGAATGGTATGCAGTTGTGAGGGGATGCTACGCTTTTGTTGCCCTGTTGAACAAGAAATAAGGAAATTATATCTTAGGTATCTTTGTTACACCTTCTTATCTCAATCTAGAAGTTTGGTGTATTCTCATATGGCTATACTCCTTTACAACTGATACTTCCACCAGGATTCGAACCCAGATCTTTCACTTTATCAGTGAAGATGTTTCCAGTTACACCATGGAAGTTTTTGCTATGTACTTGGAGAATAGCAATATTTCCGCTAAAAATTTCCTCTGCTTTTATAAGGGCTTTGAACCTTCTGTTACAACTCTAATTTTCAAAAATTAGAATAATAACAGGCAGCATTAAAATTTAGCAGTGCTCAATATCTCTTTACAACAAGCAATGACCTTTAAACTTGAATTAAGGAACAGTATGGTCAGTTTTCTTGATTAAATTATTGTCACTGTTTTCTCATTAAAATCACAGCTACTGTAACTATCAGGTTGCTTTCAAAAATCGTTTTTATTTTTTCACTGTCACTATAAATTTTCTGGTTCTAATATCTATTTCACTGTCACTATTAGTTTTCTTGTTGAAATCACTATATCACTGTCACTGAAATCTTTTCTACGGTTATTCTCTCCCTTCTGCTGATTCAAGAAGGACAGTTGTCAGTTTCTGGAATGTGCACTGTACTGGTTAACCGCTTACTTACAATATAAACCTGCCACGGAAAAGTGTGGATAGGTAAACTGACGGCTCAAAAATGACCTAAATAGTGTTGACTGGGCGGTTAAACTCCCAATACAAACAAACAAAACCATTTTAGTTCATATCAAATCAGTCAGTTTTAACTTTGCCTAACCACACTTATCCTAGACAGGCATATCAATAATCGGAAAGCAGAAAACAAGTAAAGTGTACATTCTTTGACCAATCTATTTTTTGTAATACAAGCATGTATGTTGTGGGTACAGCCTCATCGAGGCAATTGCAACAAGTGCCACATGTTACTCACAATAAATAAGGAAAGTTTATCATGTTTATGCTTAATTAGCATTGTTGCTCCTCCATATATAGAACTAAGCTCAAACCTTATCATTTGCCATTTCCACCTTGTATGGGTTATTTTTATAAACAGAATGTGTTTGGCCACACTATACTGTGTTGCTTAAGCAATCTGTTGGTCGTACATTGTAGTTGTGGCTCTGGTCATTTTCATTGGTTTCTAAATTACTGTGAATAAACCTTAAATTGTTACCGTGTGAAAGTGCCACTGGTTTGGTTAAATTGCCTCTCACATCTTCTCTTCTCTTTCTTTCCACTAGCTCCCTTCCTTCTTCAAACATCAGGACATATTTTTGAAGGCCATTTTATTAGACCATCTGTTAACACCATCTTCTTTTGGTTTGGATAAATCCTCCTGCTCCATCCCAAAAACGAGCCAGACTGCATAACCTTGGACATCCTCAAGAACCCATTTGAATGTTGTCTACCTGCAAAATGATAGCAGCAGTAAATTAACCCATTGTACAGTATGCGGGGAACCCCTAAAGGGGTACCTTGCCCAGATCAGACACTGCAGAATGCAGTGTCTGATTAGGGTTTGTAACATTTGATAACAGAATTTTCCATCAAAAATAGAACAAAAATGAAAAAATAGATGTGACACACTGACAAACATTATATGATAAATGAACTGGTTCAACATATAGCAATGGAAGAATCCACTAGCATACAATGGGTTATACAACTATTTACTTCCCTATGAGGTTCATCACGATATGACCAGTATGAAACAACGCCATCCTCGGTATCTCATTCGGATGAGCTTCTGACTGATGATCAGGAGAATGCAGGTCAGCAGGTGCAATATATATATAGTAATTTTGATGCTTGACTGTGAATGTGGAATCACATTCCCTGCCTGAGAGCGATATTTGTCCGAGTTGTTAGGCAATGGTAACTATCGCTTTGGGCGAGGAATGTGATCCCATGTTCCTGGTCAAGAATGAAATTAATGAATTTGTTATACTGGAAAGCTTTTTATCATTCCGTTTACAATGTTTTCAAAAGTTTTCTTTTGTACATGTTGTAGCAGATGTCACGAGGTGTACACATTTACATTTTACATCATCAAACACACCCTTCTGCAAGCACTTTGTTCATCATGGTGCTCAGTGGGAAATGTTAAGAAAATTTAATTACGGAAAGCAATGTAATAAAGCACTGAATGAACAGAAATCAATGAAAAGTATTTATTTATTGGCTGGACATTATTGTGCAGCATGAAATTATTTTGCTTATATTTCTTATAAACGACAGAGTAAATCCTTGATGGGGGACATCTTAATTCACAGAAGGCAAGCTCAATATGATAGTTAAAATAACACACCGGTGTGCCTTAGTGCATTATGTCATATATCCCACATGGTTAGATTTCAGATGAAAATGTGTGATATTGTTTTCTTATTTATACTTCAAACACAGATTGTAGGGGCTTGTTAAAACCGCCTCAATGAGTACCCACAACCTATGTCTTGGAAATAGAAAAATACTGTATACCCCCATAAATAGAGGATCTTACGCAAGTGGTCATTTCACATGAAATTTATGAAACAAGACTTTGGCGAGTTTCATAAATTTCATTTGAAATGACCACAAGGGTAAGATTCTGTCTATCATATGACCACTTTAAATTGGATTTTATCGCCTTTGAATTTGACAAATTTTCCATACAAAAATGCATGGTTGAAATGGACGTCTTCATGATGTAACTTAATCCCGCCAAAGTGTACAGGATTCTTAGCAGTATAGCAAATTGTTTTACGTAACTCGTGTTTTAATGCCAATATATCAACTATATACCTGAGGCATCCATACTGCATTTTAAAGAACCCAAGCAAATGCTTTCTTTGAGTTCTTAGGATCTCCACCTGCCATCTTCAAATCTTTTTCTGCTTCACCACAAACACTGGCACAGGACTTTGATACTGACCGGTCATTTTCACAGTGTTCTTTTTTTACAGATAGGCCGCTTGAGTATAGGAAAGGAGGAGCCTTCCATCTCTACTCCTCATGAAATCCGGCTCAAAGGATGACATGCTGGAACAACAAAACAATTGTTTTTTATGTCCCCGACAACAATAATTAGGTCATTTTGGAGACATTGCTTCCAATTTGTGGGACTTTTACCCGACATTGAGATGAAATGACATCTCAATCCATGCCACCCAATGAAGCCAATGGTGTTGATATGCATGGACAGTTCCACTCGCACCACTTTGCTGGGCAGGCTTACACCTTCTAAGCGGTTTACCAGTACTCGTGTATGGTCGGTTAAAGCTCTGCGTGTATGCCCCCACCCATAGAGGCTTGAAGAAATATATTGGCTGCATGATGTTTCCACGCAGAGCTGAATCCGGTCTGCACACTAGTACTGGTAAACCGCTTAGAGGATCTAAGCCTGTTCAGGAACCGGGGTGCGAGGCGGCTGTCCATCCTAATAAACCGTATTGGTTTCATTGGGCGACAGGGCTTGAGATGTCATTTCATCTCAGTGTCGGGTAAAAGTCCCACAAAATTGGAAGCAACATCACCAAAATGACCTTTACAGTATTGACGGGGACGTTAAACCTCAAATCAAACAAACAAAGCTCTGCATGGAAGCATCATGCAGCCCAATCTATTTCTCCAAGCCCCGATGGGCGGGGGCCAAAATGTTCAGCCAGGGTGCTTCGAGTAATAATCTGACAATAAGGAGGCACATGTGAGTTCAGACCCATAAAACACATACCAGATATGTAGTGAGAGTTGAAGAACTCAGTCTGAAAGAAATGCTTACCTACAGATCCTATTATGCCCATGGTAAATTGGTGATGAAATCACAAACAGACCTTTTTCCTAGGCCTGAACTTCTCCTCATCTAAAACTTTCAGACATGGACCTGATATCCTGAAAGCAAAACTTCATTACTCTTGAAATCTTTGGAAATTGACATTTGTCTAGTGATACTTCTGGAAGCTATCTGCACAGACACCGTGCATACACAATCATTGTGACTGGTCTAATCCTTTCACCTCTGAGTTTCACAAGTGGGCTGTGCCATCTTTTAAAATGGACAAAGCCATTCTTGTAAATACGGGGTTCATTCAAAATCATCAACAAAATAGGTTGTTCCTTATTACAGCTAATTATGAGCCATGTCGGCGCCCGCCCCTTGGGGCTTGAAGAAATATATGTGCTGCATGATGCTTCTACGCAGAGCTGAAACCGACCTGCACACGAGTACTGGTAAACCGCTAACAGGATCTAAGCCTGCCCAAGCAAACCGGTGCCCATGCTTATAAACCCTATTGGTTTCATTGGGCGGCAGGACTTGAGATGTCATTTCATCTCAATGTCGGGTAATTTTTAGTCCTATAAAATTGGAAGCATTGTCTCCAATATGACCCTTACAGTGTTGACGGGGACGTTAAACCTCAAATCAAACAAAATCAAAATTATGAGCCATGTGATCTGGATCTGCACTGTTTGCGTCACAGGGGTGGCAAAAGAACATGGCTTCATCGGGACTCCAACCGAGGGTCTATCGTATACTGTGTAACCACTCTAGCGACTGAGCTACCGAGCCACACGGGCGACCTGTCACAAGTGTCAGTAAAGTTATCCTTTTTTTTTCTAAAACACATTTCTCTGCACTTTGAGGCCTCAGGAAGTGCATTGGTCTAGTGGTAAAGGCTAGGTACCGGAGTGGCTGGTGCATTTGCCTATGATGCTAGGGTCCCTCAGAGTCAGTTCTATTCCTGGCAGAAGTAAAAAAAATTTGGTGTCCGAACATGCACCATTGGAATCATTCGCAGGGATGAATGCCACTAAGTGCACTACCCAGATGTGATTGTATCCTGTCCCCTCAGCACCTGTGCCGGAATAAGATCCTTACCGTAAATTACAGGATTACTGTGTAGGCTTTCATCCTGCAAATCTGGAGTGTATGTGATGTACATCTGCATGTAGCCGGCCTCTGTAGCTCAGTCGATGCGCGTCTGACTGGAGATCAGGAGGACGCAGGTTCGATTCCTGCGGGTCGGCAACATTCTGTTGTGGCGGATGATTATGAAATCTTTTCTATGGTCATTCTCTCCCTTCCTTCCGCTGATTCAAGAAGGGCAGTTTTCAGTTCCTGTCGAAAGAATGTGCACTGTACTGGTTTACCGCTTAAGTATAAGCCTGCCCAGGAAAAGTGTTGTGTATGAATGTCATTTGACGTTTCACCAGTAACAATTCTGAGTGTGGATAGGTAAACTGAACGGCTCAAAAATGACCTGAATAGTGTTGAATGGGCCGTTTAAGTCCAATACAAACAAAACATCTGCATGAAATGGTCCAATGGGACCATTATGGGCTCTGATTGCAGTTTAAACAATAGACAGAGTGAACAGGTACTATGGATCTAGGTAACTAATCAACAGATCCACATTTCTGATTACAGTCTGAACGAAACAAACATTTTTACACACCCTCAATGAGCACCACTGAGTACCCCTGTGACCCGCCCTACAAATATATATCACTGGGAAACCCGTATGTTTCCAAATTTTAATGCCTACATGGACTACATTTCTGTTTACATACTAGCAGAATTAGGTCAAGTAGTTCAACATGATGTTTCGCACAGAAACAAATGATCAGGCTATATTGGAAAACTCCTTTCACCATAAACCATCTGTACTTACACAATGAAAGGTTATGCAATAAATGACAAAATCAAAAATGCAGTCTACATGACGATTTTCTCAGTAAAAAAATCTTCACCAAGAATACACAAACTCATTCCGCCATCTTGATTTCAGCATCCAGAATTATGGTAGTTTCCTGCTCTCTGGTTGGTCAAATTATGGTAGCTGAAAATGAAATTGTGGTAGTATTCTCTCCAGCCATTGGTCAATACTACCACAATATCTACCACAATATGCATCGACCAACGGGGTGTATGGAGAGCTAAAACTTCGGCTCATGAGTCTCTGTTACGCTACCACAAATGAAAAAAGTAAGAAGGTGGAAAAAATGGAAAATTTGGAATTTTTGAGATATATTAGACCAGAGACTACAATATTTGTTAAATTTTACCTAAGCTCTATATAGTTAATAATGCAAAATTAGAATATCTTTGCTTGTCTTTAAGTTCCTGTACTTAAGTCAAGTTCCTGTACTTGATAGAGTCCCCTCATCGAGGCAATTGTCCAATACCTAAAAAAACTTTTTATTATCCCCTTGCAGCAATGTTTTGACGGGGATATAGCATTGATGCCATGTGTCCATGTGTGTGTGTCCATCCGGAACCTTGTGAACACAATAGAAGACATAGTTTTCATCATAGAAGCTTCAAACCTTCCACAAATGTTCCCCATGGAAAGACGATGACCCCAATTTTATTTTCAAGGTCAAGGGTCAAGGTCACAACGGCCTTGACATTAAAAACATTGTAAATAGGATAGAAGACAAACAGATCATCATAGAATCTTCAAACCTTTCACAAATGATCCCAATGGAAAGATGATGAACCCTATTGATTTTCAAGGTCAATGGTCAAGGTCACAATGAACTTGACCTTAAAAACCTTGTGAACAAGATAGAAGACACAATTTACCTCGTAGAAGCTTCAAACCACCCACAAATGTTCCCCATGGAAAGACAATGGACCATATTGATTTTCAAGGTCATGTATCAAAGGTCAAGGGCACCGTGAACTTGACCTTAAAAACCTTGTGAACAGGACAGAAGATACAGTTATCCTCATAGAAGCGTCAAACCTTCCACAAATGTTTCCCATGGAAAGACGATGAACCCTATTGATATTCAAGGTCAAATGTCAAGGAACTTGACTTCAAAAACCTTGTGAACAGGACAGAAGACATATTTATCATCGTTGAAGCTTCAAACCTTCCATAAATGTTCCCAATGGAGAGACCATCAACCATATTGACTTTCAAGGTCAGAGATCATGGTCACAATGGACTTGACCTGAAAAACCTTATGAACAGGTATCATCGTAGAAGCTTCAAACCTTCATGTTAATGAATGGTATGCAGTTGTGAGGGGATGCTACGCTTTTGTTGCCCTGTTGAACAAGAAATAAGGAAATTATATCTTAGGTATCTTTGTTACACCTTCTTATCTCAATCTAGAAGTTTGGTGTATTCTCATATGGCTATACTCCTTTACAACTGATACTTCCACCAGGATTCGAACCCAGATCTTTCACTTTATCAGTGAAGATGTTTCCAGTTACACCATGGAAGTTTTTGCTATGTACTTGGAGAATAGCAATATTTCCGCTAAAAATTTCCTCTGCTTTTATAAGGGCTTTGAACCTTCTGTTACAACTCTAATTTTCAAAAATTAGAATAATAACAGGCAGCATTAAAATTTAGCAGTGCTCAATATCTCTTTACAACAAGCAATGACCTTTAAACTTGAATTAAGGAACAGTATGGTCAGTTTTCTTGATTAAATTATTGTCACTGTTTTCTCATTAAAATCACAGCTACTGTAACTATCAGGTTGCTTTCAAAAATCGTTTTTATTTTTTCACTGTCACTATAAATTTTCTGGTTCTAATATCTATTTCACTGTCACTATTAGTTTTCTTGTTGAAATCACTATATCACTGTCACTGAAATCTTTTCTACGGTTATTCTCTCCCTTCTGCTGATTCAAGAAGGACAGTTGTCAGTTTCTGGAATGTGCACTGTACTGGTTAACCGCTTACTTACAATATAAACCTGCCACGGAAAAGTGTGGATAGGTAAACTGACGGCTCAAAAATGACCTAAATAGTGTTGACTGGGCGGTTAAACTCCCAATACAAACAAACAAAACCATTTTAGTTCATATCAAATCAGTCAGTTTTAACTTTGCCTAACCACACTTATCCTAGACAGGCATATCAATAATCGGAAAGCAGAAAACAAGTAAAGTGTACATTCTTTGACCAATCTATTTTTTGTAATACAAGCATGTATGTTGTGGGTACAGCCTCATCGAGGCAATTGCAACAAGTGCCACATGTTACTCACAATAAATAAGGAAAGTTTATCATGTTTATGCTTAATTAGCATTGTTGCTCCTCCATATATAGAACTAAGCTCAAACCTTATCATTTGCCATTTCCACCTTGTATGGGTTATTTTTATAAACAGAATGTGTTTGGCCACACTATACTGTGTTGCTTAAGCAATCTGTTGGTCGTACATTGTAGTTGTGGCTCTGGTCATTTTCATTGGTTTCTAAATTACTGTGAATAAACCTTAAATTGTTACCGTGTGAAAGTGCCACTGGTTTGGTTAAATTGCCTCTCACATCTTCTCTTCTCTTTCTTTCCACTAGCTCCCTTCCTTCTTCAAACATCAGGACATATTTTTGAAGGCCATTTTATTAGACCATCTGTTAACACCATCTTCTTTTGGTTTGGATAAATCCTCCTGCTCCATCCCAAAAACGAGCCAGACTGCATAACCTTGGACATCCTCAAGAACCCATTTGAATGTTGTCTACCTGCAAAATGATAGCAGCAGTAAATTAACCCATTGTACAGTATGCGGGGAACCCCTAAAGGGGTACCTTGCCCAGATCAGACACTGCAGAATGCAGTGTCTGATTAGGGTTTGTAACATTTGATAACAGAATTTTCCATCAAAAATAGAACAAAAATGAAAAAATAGATGTGACACACTGACAAACATTATATGATAAATGAACTGGTTCAACATATAGCAATGGAAGAATCCACTAGCATACAATGGGTTATACAACTATTTACTTCCCTATGAGGTTCATCACGATATGACCAGTATGAAACAACGCCATCCTCGGTATCTCATTCGGATGAGCTTCTGACTGATGATCAGGAGGATGCAGGTCAGCAGGTGCAATATATATATAGTAATTTTGATGCTTGACTGTGAATGTGGAATCACATTCCCTGCCTGAGAGCGATATTTGTCCGAGTTGTTAGGCAATGGTAACTATCGCTTTGGGCGAGGAATGTGATCCCATGTTCCTGGTCAAGAATGAAATTAATGAATTTGTTATACTGGAAAGCTTTTTATCATTCCGTTTACAATGTTTTCAAAAGTTTTCTTTTGTACATGTTGTAGCAGATGTCACGAGGTGTACACATTTACATTTTACATCATCAAACACACCCTTCTGCAAGCACTTTGTTCATCATGGTGCTCAGTGGGAAATGTTAAGAAAATTTAATTACGGAAAGCAATGTAATAAAGCACTGAATGAACAGAAATCAATGAAAAGTATTTATTTATTGGCTGGACATTATTGTGCAGCATGAAATTATTTTGCTTATATTTCTTATAAACGACAGAGTAAATCCTTGATGGGGGACATCTTAATTCACAGAAGGCAAGCTCAATATGATAGTTAAAATAACACACCGGTGTGCCTTAGTGCATTATGTCATATATCCCACATGGTTAGATTTCAGATGAAAATGTGTGATATTGTTTTCTTATTTATACTTCAAACACAGATTGTAGGGGCTTGTTAAAACCGCCTCAATGAGTACCCACAACCTATGTCTTGGAAATAGAAAAATACTGTATACCCCCATAAATAGAGGATCTTACGCAAGTGGTCATTTCACATGAAATTTATGAAACAAGACTTTGGCGAGTTTCATAAATTTCATTTGAAATGACCACAAGGGTAAGATTCTGTCTATCATATGACCACTTTAAATTGGATTTTATCGCCTTTGAATTTGACAAATTTTCCATACAAAAATGCATGGTTGAAATGGACGTCTTCATGATGTAACTTAATCCCGCCAAAGTGTACAGGATTCTTAGCAGTATAGCAAATTGTTTTACGTAACTCGTGTTTTAATGCCAATATATCAACTATATACCTGAGGCATCCATACTGCATTTTAAAGAACCCAAGCAAATGCTTTCTTTGAGTTCTTAGGATCTCCACCTGCCATCTTCAAATCTTTTTCTGCTTCACCACAAACACTGGCACAGGACTTTGATACTGACCGGTCATTTTCACAGTGTTCTTTTTTTACAGATAGGCCGCTTGAGTATAGGAAAGGAGGAGCCTTCCATCTCTACTCCTCATGAAATCCGGCTCAAAGGATGACATGCTGGAACAACAAAACAATTGTTTTTTATGTCCCCGACAACAATAATTAGGTCATTTTGGAGACATTGCTTCCAATTTGTGGGACTTTTACCCGACATTGAGATGAAATGACATCTCAATCCATGCCACCCAATGAAGCCAATGGTGTTGATATGCATGGACAGTTCCACTCGCACCACTTTGCTGGGCAGGCTTACACCTTCTAAGCGGTTTACCAGTACTCGTGTATGGTCGGTTAAAGCTCTGCGTGTATGCCCCCACCCATAGAGGCTTGAAGAAATATATGGGCTGCATGATGTTTCCACGCAGAGCTGAATCCGGTCTGCACACTAGTACTGGTAAACCGCTTAGAGGATCTAAGCCTGTTCAGGAACCGGGGTGCGAGGCGGCTGTCCATCCTAATAAACCGTATTGGTTTCATTGGGCGACAGGGCTTGAGATGTCATTTCATCTCAGTGTCGGGTAAAAGTCCCACAAAATTGGAAGCAACATCACCAAAATGACCTTTACAGTATTGACGGGGACGTTAAACCTCAAATCAAACAAACAAAGCTCTGCATGGAAGCATCATGCAGCCCAATCTATTTCTCCAAGCCCCGATGGGCGGGGGCCAAAATGTTCAGCCAGGGTGCTTCGAGTAATAATCTGACAATAAGGAGGCACATGTGAGTTCAGACCCATAAAACACATACCAGATATGTAGTGAGAGTTGAAGAACTCAGTCTGAAAGAAATGCTTACCTACAGATCCTATTATGCCCATGGTAAATTGGTGATGAAATCACAAACAGACCTTTTTCCTAGGCCTGAACTTCTCCTCATCTAAAACTTTCAGACATGGACCTGATATCCTGAAAGCAAAACTTCATTACTCTTGAAATCTTTGGAAATTGACATTTGTCTAGTGATACTTCTGGAAGCTATCTGCACAGACACCGTGCATACACAATCATTGTGACTGGTCTAATCCTTTCACCTCTGAGTTTCACAAGTGGGCTGTGCCATCTTTTAAAATGGACAAAGCCATTCTTGTAAATACGGGGTTCATTCAAAATCATCAACAAAATAGGTTGTTCCTTATTACAGCTAATTATGAGCCATGTCGGCGCCCGCCCCTTGGGGCTTGAAGAAATATATGTGCTGCATGATGCTTCTACGCAGAGCTGAAACCGACCTGCACACGAGTACTGGTAAACCGCTAACAGGATCTAAGCCTGCCCAAGCAAACCGGTGCCCATGCTTATAAACCCTATTGGTTTCATTGGGCGGCAGGACTTGAGATGTCATTTCATCTCAATGTCGGGTAATTTTTAGTCCTATAAAATTGGAAGCATTGTCTCCAATATGACCCTTACAGTGTTGACGGGGACGTTAAACCTCAAATCAAACAAAATCAAAATTATGAGCCATGTGATCTGGATCTGCACTGTTTGCGTCACAGGGGTGGCAAAAGAACATGGCTTCATCGGGACTCCAACCGAGGGTCTATCGTATACTGTGTAACCACTCTAGCGACTGAGCTACCGAGCCACACGGGCGACCTGTCACAAGTGTCAGTAAAGTTATCCTTTTTTTTTCTAAAACACATTTCTCTGCACTTTGAGGCCTCAGGAAGTGCATTGGTCTAGTGGTAAAGGCTAGGTACCGGAGTGGCTGGTGCATTTGCCTATGATGCTAGGGTCCCTCAGAGTCAGTTCTATTCCTGGCAGAAGTAAAAAAAATTTGGTGTCCGAACATGCACCATTGGAATCATTCGCAGGGATGAATGCCACTAAGTGCACTACCCAGATGTGATTGTATCCTGTCCCCTCAGCACCTGTGCCGGAATAAGATCCTTACCGTAAATTACAGGATTACTGTGTAGGCTTTCATCCTGCAAATCTGGAGTGTATGTGATGTACATCTGCATGTAGCCGGCCTCTGTAGCTCAGTCGATGCGCGTCTGACTGGAGATCAGGAGGACGCAGGTTCGATTCCTGCGGGTCGGCAACATTCTGTTGTGGCGGATGATTATGAAATCTTTTCTATGGTCATTCTCTCCCTTCCTTCCGCTGATTCAAGAAGGGCAGTTTTCAGTTCCTGTCGAAAGAATGTGCACTGTACTGGTTTACCGCTTAAGTATAAGCCTGCCCAGGAAAAGTGTTGTGTATGAATGTCATTTGACGTTTCACCAGTAACAATTCTGAGTGTGGATAGGTAAACTGAACGGCTCAAAAATGACCTGAATAGTGTTGAATGGGCCGTTTAAGTCCAATACAAACAAAACATCTGCATGAAATGGTCCAATGGGACCATTATGGGCTCTGATTGCAGTTTAAACAATAGACAGAGTGAACAGGTACTATGGATCTAGGTAACTAATCAACAGATCCACATTTCTGATTACAGTCTGAACGAAACAAACATTTTTACACACCCTCAATGAGCACCACTGAGTACCCCTGTGACCCGCCCTACAAATATATATCACTGGGAAACCCGTATGTTTCCAAATTTTAATGCCTACATGGACTACATTTCTGTTTACATACTAGCAGAATTAGGTCAAGTAGTTCAACATGATGTTTCGCACAGAAACAAATGATCAGGCTATATTGGAAAACTCCTTTCACCATAAACCATCTGTACTTACACAATGAAAGGTTATGCAATAAATGACAAAATCAAAAATGCAGTCTACATGACGATTTTCTCAGTAAAAAAATCTTCACCAAGAATACACAAACTCATTCCGCCATCTTGATTTCAGCATCCAGAATTATGGTAGTTTCCTGCTCTCTGGTTGGTCAAATTATGGTAGCTGAAAATGAAATTGTGGTAGTATTCTCTCCAGCCATTGGTCAATACTACCACAATATCTACCACAATATGCATCGACCAACGGGGTGTATGGAGAGCTAGCCGGGCTGATATGCAAACAGTAAATCATACAAACGCCAACCTTACATATGTTACATGTACATGTAAAGATTTCAGAAATGAAATATTAATTGACCAAATATTTATAACTTCGAGTATTATACTAAAAAACTATACATAATAATATCTTTGTAAATTAAGTAAAGTGTTATTCTGTTAATATCAAAAAGGGCAATACTGCAGGGAAAACCAAATAGGCGGGAAATTCAAACGCGCCAATGATGTCAATCAATCTAACATACATAAATACACATATTTAAATATTGATGAAGGCCTCGGAATGGTGATCAGGAGGATGCGGGTTCGATACCTGCAACATTCATTCGTGGAGATTGATCATTAAATCTTTTCTACGGTCATTCTCACCCTACCGCTGATTTAAGAATGGCAGTTGTCAGTTTCTGGCGAAAGAATGTGCGTATAAGCCTGCCCGGAAAAAAAACGTATGGTTAAAATGACCTAAATTGTGTTGACTGGGCCGTTTAACTCCAACACAAACAAACAAATAAATATATTGACGATTAAAAAAACAAACAAACAAACAGGGAACATGTTCTGATAAAAAAAGTCTTGATTTTTTACATAATTCTACTCAAAAACATAAATTGTGGGCTGCTCGACAAGACAGTTCTAACGAGTACCCACAATCTATGTTGCATAGTAGAAATAACGTAGATGTCCCTATAAACCCCAGTTACAATATAAAAGTGTGTGTGTGTATGGGGGGGGGGGGGGTGAAACTTTATAGGTGTGTTTTCGTGATGAATTGCGGGTATTTTCAAGTCAGATAGATCTATATTCGAAGTAGAATGTGAAAAATATCACGATTGTTTTCACCAGCATCACAAAACACGCCTATATAATTATGACCCCCATCAATCCCATTTTTATATAGTAAAACTGGGGTTTACAGGGATAAACCTGATTTTTATTATTGCTGCTCTAAAGTATACATGTAGATTGTGAGTACTTGTTAGAACCGCCTCGATGAGGGCTGGCGTAGTTACCTGCAAGTTGAATGAGGTCCAATCAAAAATAGTCGTTGTCGTCTGGACAGCATTTTCCCAAGTATATGTCCACATGTTACAGGGCAAGTGACTCTCGTGTGAATTGTCCGATCTGCCCCAAAATTAACATTTTATGGCTGTTCTTATTGCATCACGAAAATACGCCTGATTAATTTTGACCCCCTGATCCCAACCTTTCACCATAGAAAAACTGGGGTTTACAGGGGTAAACGTTACAAGATATACTACATCTTTGCCTCACCCAACCACCCCCCTCGAGTCATTTGTAATTCATGGTTTAGTCCCTTTGTTCTATAACAGTTAACCAACGTGGACGAAAAAAAATATAAAAAAAAACAAAAAACGAAAAATAATTGTCGCCCCCGCACATCGGCGCTTGGAGAAATAGATTGGGCTGCACGGTGCTTCCACGCAGAGCTGAAACTGACCACACATGAGTACTGGGAAACCGCAAGGCCTGCCCAGGCAAAGTAGTGTGAGCAGGCCCGTCCCAACATATAAACCCTTTTGGTTTGTTTGGTCGCCCATCTTTGGAAACAACATTTCCAAAATGACCTTAACAGTATTGCCAGGGACGTTAAACCTTACACGAAACATAATTCGCCCAACGTGGGGCTCGAACCCACGACCCCGAGATTAAGAGTCTCGTGCTCTACCGACTGAGCTAGCCGGGCTGATATGCAAACAGTAAATCATATAAACGCCAACCTTACATATGTTACATGTACATGTAAAGATTTCAGAAATGAAATATTAATTGACCAAATATTTATAACTTCGAGTATTATACTAAAAAACTATACATAATAATATCTTTGTAAATTAAGTAAAGTGTTATTCTGTTTATATCAAAAAGGGCAATACTGGAGGGAAAAGCAAATAGGCGAGAAATACAAACGCGCCAAATGTCAATCAATCTAACATACATAAATACACATATTTAAATACACATATTAAAGGCCTCGGAATGGTGATCAAGAGGATGCGGGTTCGATACCTGCAACATTCATTCGTGGAGATTGATCATTAAATCTTTTCTACGGTCATTCTCACCCTACCGCTGATTTAAGAATGGCAGTTGTCAGTTTCTGGCGAAAGAATGTGCGTATAAGCTTGCCCGGGAAAAACGTACGGCTAAAATAACCTAAATAGTGTTGACTGGGCCGTTTAACTCCAACACAAACAAATAAATAAATATATTGACGATTTAAAAAAAAAAAAAAAAAACAAACAGGGAACATGTTCTGATAAAAAAAGTCTTGATTTTTTACATAATTCTACTCAAAAACATAAATTGTGGGCTACTCGACAAGGCAGTTCAAACGAGTACCCACAATCTATGTTGCATAGTAGAAATAACGTAGATGTCCCTATAAACCCCAGTTACAATATAAAAGTGTGTGTGTGTATGGGGGTGGGGATGAAATTTTATAGGCGTGTTTTCGTGATGAATTGCGGGTATTTTCAAGTCAGATAGATCTATATTCGAAGTAGAATGTGAAAAATATCACGATTGTTTTCACCAGCATCACAAAACACGCCTATATAATTATGACCCCATCAACCCCACTTTTATATAGTAAAACTGGGGTTTACAGGGATAAACCTTATTTTTATTATTGCTGCTCTAAAGTATAGATTGTGAGTACTTGTTAGAACCGCCTCGATGAGGGCTGGCGTAGTAACCGGCAAGTTGAATGAGGTCCAATCAAAAATAGTCGTTGTCGTCTGGACAGCATTTTCCCAAGTATATGTCCACATGCTATAGGGCAAGTGACTGTCGTGTGAATTGTCCGATCTGCCCCAAAATTAACATTTTATGGCTGTTCTTATTGCATCACGAAAATACGCCTGATTAATTTTGACCCCCTGATCCCCACTTTCACCATACAAAAACTGGGGTTTACAGGGGTAAACGTTACAAGATATACTACATCTTTGCCTCACCCAACAACCACCTCGAGCCATTTGTAATTCATGGTTTAGTCCCTTTGTTCTATAACAGTTAACCAACGTGGAAGAAAATAAAATAAAAAATAAAAAACGAAAAATAATTGTCGCCCCCGCCCATCGGGGCTTGGAGAAATAGATTGGGCTGCACGGTGCTTCCACGCAGAGCTGAAACTGACCACACATGAGTACTGGTAAACCACCTAGAGGGGCTAGGCCTGCCCAGGCAAAGTAGTGTGAGCAGGCCCGTGCCGACATATAAACCCTTTTGGTTTGTTTGGTCGCCCATCTTTGGAAGCAACATTTCCAAAATGACCTAAACAGTATTGCCAGGGACGTTAAACCTCACATGAAACACGAAAAATAATTCGCCCAACGTGGGGCTCGAACCCACGACCCCGAGATTAAGAGTCTCGTGCTCTACCGACTGGCCTAGCCGGGCTGATATGCAATCAATAAATCATACAAAGGCCAACCTTACATATGTTACATGTACATGTAAAGATTTCAGAAATGAAATATTAATTGACCAAAAATTTATAACTTCGAGTATTATTCTACAAAAACTATACATATGTAATAATATCTTTGTAAATTAAGTAAAGTGTTATTCTGTTTATATCAAAAAGGGCAATACTGGAGGGAAAACCAAATAGGCGGGAAATACAAACGCGCCAAATGTCAATCAATCTAACATACATAAATACACATATTTAAATATTGATGAAGGCCTCGGAATGGTGATCAGGAGGATGCGGGTTCGATACCTGCAACATTCATTATTAAATCTTTTCTACGGCCATTCTCACCCTACCGCCGATTTAAGAATGGCAGTTGTCAGTTTCTGGCGAAAGAATGTGCGTATAAGCCTGCCCGGGAAAAAAACGTACGGCTAAAATGACCTAAATAGTGTTAACTGGGCCGTTTAACTCCAACACAAACAAACAAATAAATATATTGACGATTTAAAAAAAACAACAAACAAACAGGGAACATGTTCTCATAAAAAAGTCTTGATTTTTTACATAATTCTACTCAAAAACATAAATTGTGGGCTCCTCGACAAGGCAGTTCAAACGAGTACCCACAATCTATCTTGCATAGTAGAAATAACGTAGATGTCCCTATAAACCCCAGTTACAATATAAAAGTGTGTGTGTGTAAGAGGGGGGGGTTGAAAATTTATAGGTGTGTTTTCGTGATGAATTGCGGGTATTTTCAAGTTAGATAGATCTATATTTGAAGTAGAATGTGAAAAATATCACGATTGTTTTCACCAGCATCACAAAACACGCCTATATAATTATGACCCCCATCAACCCCACTTTTATATAGTAAAACTGGGGTTTACAGGGATAAACCTGAATTTTATTATTGCTGCTCTAAAGTATAGATTGTGAGTACTTGTTAGAACCGCCTCGATGAGGGCTGGCGTAGTTACCTGCAAGTTGAATGAGGTCCAATGAAAATAGTCGTTGTCGTCTGGACAGCATTTTCCCAAGTATATGGCCACATGTTATAGGGCAAGTGCCTCTCGTGTGAATTGTCCGATCTGCCCCAAAATTAACATTTTATGGCTGTTCTTATTGCATCACGAAAACACGCCTGATTAATTTTGACCCCCTGATCCCCACTTTCACCATAGAAAAACTGGGGTTTACAGGGGTAAACGTTACAAGATATGCTACATCTTTGCCTCACCCAACCACCCCCCTCGAGTCATTTGTAATTCATGGTTTAGTCCCTTTGTTCTATAACAGTTAACCAACGTTGAAGAAAATAAAATATAAAAAAAAAAACAACGAAAAATAATTGTCGCCCCCGCCCATCGGGGCTTGGAGAAATAGATAGGGCTGCACGGTGCTTCCACGCAGAGCTGAAACTGACCACACATGAGTACTGGTAAACCGCTTAGAGGGTCTAGGCCTGCCCAGGCAAAGTAGTGTGAGCAGGCCCGTCCCAACATATAAACCCTTTTGGTTTGTTTGGTCGCCCATCTTTGGAAACAACATTTCCAAAATGACCTTAACAGTATTGCCAGGGACGTTAAACCTTACATGAAACACGAAAAATAATTCGACCAACGTGGGGCTCGAACCCACGACCCCGAGATTAAGAGTCTCGTGCTCTACCGACTGAGCTAGCCGGGCTGATATGCAAACAGTAAATCATACAAACGCCAACCTTACATATGTTACATGTACATGTAAAGATTTCAGAAATGAAATATTAATTGACCAAATATTTATAACTTCGAGTATTATACTAAAAAACTATACATAATAATATCTTTGTAAATTAAGTAAAGTGTTATTCTGTTAATATCAAAAAGGGCAATACTGCAGGGAAAACCAAATAGGCGGGAAATTCAAACGCGCCAAATGTCAATCAATCTAACATACATAAATACACATATTTAAATATTGATGAAGGCCTCGGAATGGTGATCAGGAGGATGCGGGTTCGATACCTGCAACATTCATTCGTGGAGATTGATCATTAAATCTTTTCTACGGTCATTCTCACCCTACCGCTGATTTAAGAATGGCAGTTGTCAGTTTCTGGCGAAAGAATGTGCGTATAAGCCTGCCCGGGAAAAAAAACGTATGGTTAAAATGACCTAAATTGTGTTGACTGGGCCGTTTAACTCCAACACAAACAAACAAATAAATATATTGACGATTAAAAAAACAAACAAAAAAACAAACAGGGAACATGTTCTGATAAAAAAAGTCTTGATTTTTTACATAATTCTACTCAAAAACATAAATTGTGGGCTGCTCGACAAGACAGTTCTAACGAGTACCCACAATCTATGTTGCATAGTAGAAATAACGTAGATGTCCCTATAAACCCCAGTTACAATATAAAAGTGTGTGTGTGTATGGGGGGGGGGTGAAATTTTATAGGTGTGTTTTCGTGATGAATTGCGGGTATTTTCAAGTCAGATAGATCTATATTCGAAGTAGAATGTGAAAAATATCACGATTGTTTTCACCAGCATCACAAAACACGCCTATATAATTATGACCCCCATCAACCCCACTTTTATATAGTAAAACTGGGGTTTACAGGGATAAACCTGATTTTTATTATTGCTGCTCTAAAGTATAGATTGTGAGTACTTGTTAGAACCGCCTCGATGAGGGCTGGCGTAGTTACCTGCAAGTTGAATGAGGTCCAATCAAAAATAGTCGTTGTCGTCTGGACAGCATTTTCCCAAGTATATGTCCACATGCTATAGGGCAAGTGACTCTCGTGTGAATTGTCCGATCTGCCCCAAAATTAACATTTTATGGCTGTTCTTATTGCATCACGAAAACACGCCGGATTAATTTTGACCCCCTGATCCCCACTTTCACCATAGAAAAACTGGGGTTTACAGGGGTAAACGTTACAAGATATACTACATCTTTGCCTCATCCAACCACTCCCCTCGAGTCATTTTTAATTCATGGTTTAGTCCCTTTGTTCTATAACAGTTAACCAACGTGGAAGAAAATAAAATATAAAAAAACAAAAAACGAAAAATAATTGTCGCCCCCGCCCATCGGCGCTTGGAGAAATAGATTGGGCTGCACGGTGCTTCCACGCAGAGCTGAAACTGACCACACATGAGTACTGGGAAACCGCTTAGAGGGTCTAGGCCTGCCCAGGCAAAGTAGTGTGAGCAGGCCCGTCCCAACATATAAACCCTTTTGGTTTGTTTGGTCGCCCATCTTTGGAAACAACATTTCCAAAATGACCTTAACAGTATTGCCAGGGACGTTAAACCTTACACGAAACATAATTCGCCCAGCGTGGGGCTCGAACCCACGACCCCGAGATTAAGAGTCTCGTGCTCTACCGACTGAGCTAGCCGGGCTGATATGCAAACAGTAAATCATACAAACGCCAACCTTACATATGTTACATGTACATGTAAAGATTTCAGAAATGAAATATTAATTGACCAAATATTTATAACTTCGAGTATTATACTAAAAAACTATACATAATAATATCTTTGTAAATTAAGTAAAGTGTTATTCTGTTTATATCAAAAAGGGCAATACTGGAGGGAAAAGCAAATAGGCGCGAAATACAAACGCGCCAAATGTCAATCAATCTAACATACATAAATACACATATTTAAATACACATATTAAAGGCCTCGGAATGGTGATCAAGAGGATGCAGGTTCGATACCTGCAACATTCATTCGTGGAGATTGATCATTAAATCTTTTCTACGGTCATTCTCACCCTACCGCTGATTTAAGAATGGCAGTTGTCAGTTTCTGGCGAAAGAATGTGCGTATAAGCTTGCCCGGGAAAAACGTACGGCTAAAATAACCTAAATAGTGTTGACTGGGCCGTTTAACTCCAACACAAACAAATAAATAAATATATTGACGATTTAAAAAAAAAACAAAAAAAACAAACAGGGAACATGTTCTGATAAAAAAAGTCTTGATTTTTTACATAATTCTACTCAAAAACATAAATTGTGGGCTACTCGACAAGGCAGTTCAAACGAGTACCCACAATCTATGTTGCATAGTAGAAATAACGTAGATGTCCCTATAAACCCCAGTTACAATATAAAAGTGTGTGTGTGTATGGGGGTGGGGATGAAATTTTATTCACCTTATTTGCATTATCTGCTGGTTCCTAGTCTGAAGGTTATCAGTGTTGGAAAAACAGGTAACCAGACCCCCCTGACCTTTCAAGGTCAGGGGGGTCTGGTTACCTGTTTTTCCAATATTGACAATGTGCAAGCTGGGAGCCAGCAAATAATGCAAATATGGTGAATAGGCGTGTTTTCGTGATGAATTGCGGGTATTTTCAATTCAGATAGATCTATATTCGAAGTAGAATGTGAAAAATATCACGATTGTTTTCACCAGCATCACAAAACACGCCTATATAATTATGACCCCCATCAACCCCACTTTTATATAGTAAAACTGGGGTTTACAGGGATAAACCTTATTTTTATTATTGCTGCTCTAAAGTATAGATTGTGAGTACTTGTTAGAACCTCCTCGATGAGGGCTGGCGTAGTTACCTGCAAGTTGAATGAGGTCCAATCAAAAATAGTCGTTGTCGTCTGGACAGCATTTTCCCAAGAATATGTCCACATGCTATAGGGCAAGTGACTCTCGTGTGAATTGTCCGATCTGCCCCAAAATTAACATTTTATGGCTGTTCTTATTGCATCACGAAAATACGCCTGATTAATTTTGACCCCCTGATCCCCACTTTCACCATAGAAAAACTGGGGTATACAGGGGTAAACGTTACAAGATATACTACATCTTTGCCTCACCCAACCGACCCCTCGAGCCATTTGTAATTCATGGTTTAGTCCCTTTGTTCTATAACAGTTAACCAACGTGGAAGAAAATAAAATAAAAAAATAAAAAACGAAAAATAATTGTCGCCCCCGCCCATCGGGGCTTGGAGAAATAGATTGGGCTGCACGGTGCTTCCACGCAGAGCTGAAACTGACCACACATGAGTACTGGTAAACCACCTAGAGGGGCTAGGCCTGCCCAGGCAAAGTAGTGTGAGCAGGCCCGTGCCGACATATAAACCCTTTTGGTTTGTTTGGTCGCCCATCTTTGGAAGCAACATTTCCAAAATGACCTAAACAGTATTGCCAGGGACGTTAAACCTCACATGAAACACGAAAAATAATTCGCCCAACGTGGGGCTCGAACCCACGACCCCGAGATTAAGAGTCTCGTGCTCTACCGACTGAGCTAGCCGGGCTGATATATATCAGTAAATCATACAAAGGCCAACGTTACATATGTTACATGTACATGTAAAGATTTCAGAAATGAAATATTAATTGACCAAATATTTGTAACTTCGAGTATTATTCTACAAAAACTATACATATGTAATAATATCTTTGTAAATTAAGTAAAGTGTTATTCTGTTTATATCAAAAAGGGCAATACTGGAGGGAAAACCAAATAGGCGGGAAATACAAACGCGCCAAATGTCAATCAATCTAACATACATAAATACACATATTTAAATATTGATGAAGGCCTCGGAATGGTGATCAGGAGGATGCGGGTTCGATACCTGCAACATTCATTATTAAATCTTTTCTACGGCCATTCTCACCCTACCGCTGATTTAAGAATGGCAGTTGTCAGTTTCTGGCGAAAGAATGTGCGTATAAGCCTGCCCGGGAAAAAACGTACGGCTAAAATGACCTAAATAGTGTTGACTGGGCCGTTTAACTCCAACACAAACAAACAAATAAATATATTGACGATTTAAAAAAAACAACAAACAAACAGGGAACATGTTCTCATAAAAAAAGTCTTGATTTTTTACATAATTCTACTCAAAAACATAAATTATGGGCTCCTCGACAAGGCAGTTCTAACGAGTACCCACAATCTATGTTGCATAGTAGAAATAACGTAGATGTCCCTATAAAACCCAGTTGCAATATAAAAGTGGGTGTGTGTATGGGGGGGGGGTGAAATTTTATAGGCGTGTTTTCGTGATGAATTGCGGGTATTTTCAAGTCAGATAGATCTATAATGAAGTAGAATGTGAAAAATATCACGACTGTTTTCACCAGCATCACAAAACACGCCTATATAATTATGACCCCCATCAACCCCACTTTTATATAGTAAAACTGGGGTTTACAGGGATAAACCTGATTTTTATTATTGCTGCTCTAAAGTATAGATTGTGAGTACTTGTCAGAACCGCCTCGATGAGGGCTGGCGTAGTTACCTGCAAGTTGAATGAGGTCCAATCAAAAATAGTCGTTGTCGTCTGGACAGCATTTTCCCAAGTATATGTCCACATGCTATAGGGCAAGTGACTCTCGTGTGAATTGTCCGATCTGCCCCAAAATTAACATTTTATGGCTGTTCTTATTTCATCACGAAAACACGCCTGATTAATTTTGACCCCCTGATCCCCACTTTCACCATAGAAAAACTGGGGTTTACAGGGGTAAACGTTACAAGATTAATACATCTTTGCCTCACCCAACCACCCCCCTCGAGTCATTTGTAATTCATGGTTTAGTCCCTTTGTTCTATAACAGTTAACCAACGTGGAAGAAAATAAAATAAAAAAAAGAAAGAAAAATAATTGTCGCCCCCGCCCATCGGGGCTTGGAGAAATAGATTGGACTGCACGGTGCTTCCACGCAGAGCTGAAACTGACCCCACATGAGTACTGGTAAACCGCTTAGAGGGTCTAGGCCTGCCCAGGCAAAGTAGTGTGAGCAGGCCCGTCCCAACATATAAACCCTTTTGGTTTGTTTGGTCGCCCATCTTTGGAAACAACATTTCCAAAATGACCTAAACAGTATTGCCAGGGACGTTAAACCTCACATGAAACACGAAAAATAATTCGCCCAACGTGGGGCTCGAACCCACGACGCCGAGATTAAGAGTCCCGTGCACTGCCTACTGAGCTAGCCGGGCTGATATACATCAGTAAATCATACAAATGCCAACCTTATATATGTTACATGTACATGTAAAGATTTCAGAAATGAAATATTAATTGACCAAATATTTATAACTTCGAGTATTATACTACAAAAATTATACATAATAATATCTTTGTAAATTAAGTAACGTGTTATTCTGTTTATATCAAAAAGGGCAATACTGGAGGGAAAACCAAATAGGCGGGAAATACAAACGCGCCAAATGTCAATCAATCTAACATACATAAATACACATATTTAAATATTGATGAAGGCCTCGGAATGGTGATCAGGAGGATGCGGGTTCGATACCTGCAACATTCATTCGTGGAGATTGATCATTAAATCTTTTCTACGGTCATTCTCACCCTACCGCTGATTTAAGAATAACAGTTGTCAGTATCTGGCGAAAGAATGGGCGTATAAGCCTGCCCGGGAAAAAACGTACCGCTAAAATGACCTAAATAGTGTTGACTGGGCCGTTTAACTCCAACACAAACAAACAAATAAATATATTGACGATTTAAAACAAACAAACAAACAGGGAACATGTTCTGATAAAAAAGTCTTGATTTTTTTACATAATTCTACTCAAAAACATAAGTTGTGGGCTCCTCGACAAGACAGTTCTAACGAGTACGCACAATCTATGTTGCATAGTAGAAATAACGTAGCTGTCCTTATAAACTCCAGTTACAATATAAAAGTGTGTGTGTATGGTGGGGGGGGGGGGGTTAAATTTTATAGGTGTGTTTTCGTGATGAATTGCGGGTATTTTCAAGTCAGATAGATCTATATTCGAAGTAGAATGTGAAAAATATCACGATTGTTTTCACCAGCATCACAAAACACGCCTATATAATTATGACCCCCATCAACCCCACTTTTATATAGTAAAACTGGGGTTTACAGGGATAAACCTTATTTTTATTATTGCTGCTCTAAAGTATAGATTGTGAGTACTTGTTAGAACCGCCTCGATGAGGGCTGGCGTAGTTACCTGCAAGTTGAATGAGGTCCAATCAAAAATAGTCGTTGTCGTCTGGACAGCATTTTCCCAAGTATATGTCCACATGCTATAGGGCAAGTGACTCTCGTGTGAATTGTCCGATCTGCCCCAAAATTAACATTTTATGGCTGTTCTTATTGCATCACTAAAACACGCCTGATTAATTTTGACCCCCTGATCCCAACCTTTCACCATAGAAAAACTGGGGTTTACAGGGGTAAACTTTATACGATATACTACATCTTTGCCTCACCCAACCACCCTCCTCGAGCCATTTGTAATTCATGGTTTAGTCCCTTGGTTCTATAACAGTTAACCAACGTGGAAGAAAATAAAATAAAAAAAAGAAAGAAAAATAATTGTCGCCCCCGCCCATCGGGGCTTGGAGAAATAGATTGGACTGCACGGTGCTTCCACGCAGAGCTGAAACTGACCACACATGAGTACTGGTAAACCGCTTAGAGGGTCTAGGCCTGCCCAGGCAAAGTAGTGTGAGCAGGCCCGTCCCAACATATAAACCCTTTTGATTTGTTTGGTCGCCCATCTTTGGAAACAACATTTCCAAAATGACCTAAACAGTATTGCCAGGGACGTTAAACCTCACATGAAACACGAAAAATAATTCGCCCAACGTGGGGCTCGATTAAGAGTCTCGTGCTCTACCGACTGAGCTAGCCGGGCTGATATACATCAGTAAATCATACAAAGGCCAACGTTACATATGTTACATGTACATGTAAAGATTTCAGAAATGAAATATTAATTTTTTTACATAATTCTACTCAAAAACATAAGTTGTGGGCTCCTCGACAAGGCAGTTCTAACGAGTACCCACAATCTATGTTGCATAGTAGAAATAACATAGATGTCCTTATAAACTCCAGTTACAATATAAAAGTGTGTGAATATGGTGTGGGGGGGGGGGGGGGGGTGAAATTTTATAGGTGTGTTTTCGTGATGAATTGCGGGTATTTTCAAGTCAGATAGATCTATATTCAAAGTAGAATGTGAAAAATATCACGATTGTTTTCACCAGCATCACAAAACACGCCTATATAATTATGACCCCCATCAACCCCACTTTTATATAGTAAAACTGGGGTTTACAGGGATAAACCTTATTTTTATTATTGCTGCTCTAAAGTATAGATTGTGAGTACTTGTTAGAACCGCCTCGATGAGGGCTGGCGTAGTTACCTGCAAGTTGAATGAGGTCCAATCAAAAATAGTCGTTGTCGTCTGGACAGCATTTTCCCAAGTATATGTCCACATGCTATAGGGCAAGTGACTCTCGTGTGAATTGTCCGATCTGCCCCAAAATTAACATTTTATGGCTGTTCTTATTGCATCACTAAAACACGCCTGATTAATTTTGACCCCCTGATCCCCACTTTCACCATAGAAAAACTGGGATTTACAGGGGTAAACGTTACAAGATATACTACATCTTTGCCTCACCCAACCACCCCCCTCGAGTCATTTGTAATTCATGGTTTAGTCCCTTTGTTCTATAACAGTTAACCAACGTGGAAGAAAATAAATTAAAAAAAAGAAAGAAAAATAATTGTCGCCCCCGCCCATCGGGGCTTGGAGAAATAGATTGGACTGCACGGTGCTTCCACGCAGAGCTGAAACTGACAACACATGAGTACTGGTAAACCGCTTAGAGGGTCTAGGCCTGCCCAGGCAAAGTAGTGTGAGCAGGCCAGTCCCAACATATAAACCTTTTTGGTTTGTTTGGTCGCCCATCTTTGGAAACAACATTTCCAAAATGACCTAAACAGTATTGCCAGGGACGTTAAACCTCACATGAAACACGAAAAATAATTCGCCCAACGTGGGGCTCGAACCCACGACCCCGAGATTAAGAGTCTCGTGCTCTACCGACTGAGCTAGCCGGGCTGATATATATCAGTAAATCATACAAAGGCCAACCTTACATATGTTGCATGTAGATGTAAAGATTTCAGAAATGAAATATTAATTGACCAAATATTTATAACTTCGAGTATTATACTACAAAAACTATACATAATAATATCTTTGTAAATTAAGTAAAGTGTTATTCTGTTTATATCAAAAAGGGCAATACTGGAGGGAAAACCAAATAGGCGGGAAATACAAACGCGCCAAATGTCAATCAATCTAACATACATAAATACACATATTTAAATATTGATGAAGGCCTCGGAATGGTGATCAGGAGGATCCGGGTTCGATACCTGCAACATTCATTCGTGGAGATTGATCATTAAATCTTTTCTACGGTCATTCTCAACCTACCGCTGATTTAAGAATGGCAGTTGTCAGTATCTGGCGAAAGAATGTGCGTTTAAGCCTGCCCGGGAAAAAACGTACGGCTAAAATGACTAAAATAGTGTTGACTGGGCCGTTTAACTCCAACACAAACAAACAAACAAATATATTGACGATTTAAAACAAACAAACAGGGAACATGTTCTGATAAAAAAGTCTTGATTTTTTACATAATTCTACTCAAAAACATAAATTGTGGGCTCCTCGACAAGGCAGTTCTAACGAGTACCCACAATCTATGTTGCACAGTAGAAATAACGTAGATGTCCCTATAAACCCCAGTTACAATATAAAAGTGTGTGTGTGTGTATGGGGGGTGGGGTTTGAAATTTTATAGGTGTGTTTTCGTGATGAATTGCGGGTATTTTCAAGTCAGATAGATCTATATTCGAAGTAGAATGTGAAAAATATCACGATTGTTTTCACCAGCATCACAAAACACGCCTATATAATTATGACCCCCATCAACCCCACTTTTATACAGTAAAACTGGGGTTTACAGGGATAAACCTGATTTTTATTATTGCTGCTTTAAAGTATAGATTGTGAGTACTTGTTAGAACCGCCTCGATGAGGGCTGGCGTAGTTACCTGCAAGTTGAATGAGGTCCAATCAAAAATAGTCGTTGTCGTCTGGACAGCATTTTCTCAAGTATATGTCCACATGCTATAGGGCAAGTGACTCTCATGTGAATTGTCCGATCTGCCCCAAAATTAATTTTTATGACTGTTCTTATTGCATCACGAAAACACGCCTGATTAATTTTGACGCCCCTGATCCCCACTTTCACCATAGAAAAACTGGGGTTTACAGGGGTAAACGTTAGCTCTAAAATATAGATTGTGGGTACGAGTTAGAACCGCCCCTTTTTTCTTATTTCTGCTCTAAAATATAGAGTGTGTGTAATGAGGCGGTTCTAACGATTACTCACAATCTATATTTTGAGTAGAAATAAGAAAAGTATCAAAAGTTGTCATCTTAAAAGTTTCATTTTTTGGCGGTAAAGTTTACAATTCATTTGTATAGGCGTGTTTTCGTACTGGTCTGCTTCTGGTGAAGATTCCATCAAAAATGAAATCGGTATCGACCGCACAAAAAATTTCCTATGTCTATGAAACTCACAAGGGCCGGTAACTCTCACACCAACAGTCGAAATGTGGCAGAAATTCAACTTGTCAGAGATTATTTGCACATTTCTCGTTGACTGCAAGCTTGATAAAGATCCTATCATAGATTAATCCAGTGACGAGTGGACAACGTCTATGAGAGACTAAAGGGCGAGAAACACTCATGTGAATGAAATACGAACTCGTCCAAGATTTTATGCATGCCCCCATTAGCTACAAGATTAATGAGCATCAGGTGAAAGATAAAGTTGCTATTGACAGGAAACAATTCCCCCGCGTAATACGTCTATGTGAGACTAAAGGGCCAGTAACTCTAGTGCAAATAGTCTGATCTGCCCCAAAATTGAACTAGTCCACGATTATTAGCTGCAAGACTGAGGAAGATGCCATCAAAAATGAATTTTTGTTTTTTGTTTGATTTGAGGTTTAACGTCCCCGTCAACACTGTAAAGGTCATTTTGGAGACGTTGCTTTCTATTTTGTAGGACTTTTACCCGACATTGAGATGAAATGTCCAATGAAACCAGTAGTGTTTATAAGCATGGACGGGCCGACTCGCACCGCTTTGCCTGGGCAGGCTTAGATCCTCTAAGCGGTTTACCAGTACTCGTGTGCGGGTCGGTTTCAGCTCTGCCGCAGAGCAGCAACATGCAGCCCATATAGTTCTTCAAGCCCCGATGGGCGGGGGGCCGTCAATGTCGATTGGGCAAAATTTTCCCAATCCACGGTTAGTCTATAGTAGATTAAAGGGCAATTAACTCTCATGTGAACAAGTTAATCCGCCACAAAGTTGACCTTGTCCAGAGTGTATGGCTGTGCTCATTTCTTGCAAGTTTAATGAGGATCCGATCAAAAATAAAGATGCTATTGCCTGGAAAACATATTCTTGAATGTGTGTCTATGAGAGACTAAAGAACAAGACAAGTAACTCTCATGTGTATAGTCCGATCTGCCACAAAATCAAACTCGTCCAAGGTTTTATGCCTGTCCTCATTACCTACAAGTTTAATGGGGATCCGATCAAAAAAATATGTCGCTATCGCCCGAACAGCATTTTCCCAATCACCTTTTGGTGACTAAAGGGCAAGTAATTCACGTGTGAATAATCCGATCTGCCACAAATTCGAACTTGTCCAAGATTTTATGGCTGTCCTTAATACCCGATCCAATTGAAAATGAAGTCGCTATTGCCCGGACAAGAAAAGCTAACGATGGACGGACGGACAAAAGACCAGGGCGTAAGCTGCCCTGGAGCTCCAGGTGAGCTAATTACAAAGTACATAGACAAAAACAATTCGCCCAACGTGGGGCTCGAACCCACGACCGCGATATATATAAGAAAGAAATTTAATTTTTTTAACATCAGACCATATTTAAAACTCCAGATACTACACAGTTAGCTGTGTGAATTAACACAAAATGTATTTAGTTTAACATGTTAACAGGACAAGCTGCATCACATACTTCAGGCAGTTTAGAGTTAGACGTTCTTGTTTCTTTTTCTTTTCCTTTCCGTTTTTTTTTTTTTTTTTTTTTTTTTTGATAGCGGTTAACTGAAACATGGAAGTTGAAAGGCAGATAATTATGTATAAAAAAACACAACATGAAGAATGTCACACTTTTTCCCCCGGAAAATGTCAATCTGAAAGACAGATTTTCCCTTTCATAGAGACATGCGGGGGAGAACTGTATTTAAAATTGTCATTTGGGGAGCTAAATAGGCGGTTTTTATGTTCGGAAATTTCGTTTTAGGGCGACACGCCAGCTGAGAGGTAAAACGGAATTTGCGATCGTAAAACCGACTCAAATAACAATTTTCAATTCAGTTATCCTTATTCCAATGCACTCATTGAGTTATTTTGTTAAAAATAATACTATTTGATCGAAGCAACTAGCGCTGTGAGCTTCGTAAAACTAAATGCTACCCAATGAAAAGCGACGTTACCTCACAACGTCGGGTTTCCGATAATATTTACATTTCCAGTGTAAAGTCTAATGTAAACCTATAGAAAACAATTGCGTCCATACTTCCATGAACGCAACGAATCACATGATTTTCAGTGACATTAAGGGACGTCATTCTTAACCATTGTTCTGTATGGGCGTTGGTGACGTCAACGCTGCTCCGCTCATTGTAGAAAAACAGCGTGCAAATGTTTTTCAGCTTTAAAAGTTTGCCCTTCAAGCATTTTTCGCCCAGTGATGAGGGGCAAATAATATAAATATAAAAAAAACTTAATTTTTCTGCTTTTCATGAAAGTATGAACGACAGTGGGTCGCTAGCAAAGTTTGCCCTTCAAGCATTTTTCGCCCAGTGATGAGGGGCAAATAATATAAATATAAAAAATAAACTTAATTTTTCTGCTTTTCATGAAAGTATGAACGACAGTGGGTCGCTAGCAAAGTTTACATGAACCCCTTCGGTTTCGTCGGACCGTATGACTTGAGTTGTCATTTCATCTCATTATCGGTTAAAAGTCCCATAAAATCGGAAGCAACGTCCCCAAATTGACATCTATAGTGTTGTCGGGGACATAAATCCCCAACACCAACAAAACATAACGATGCTATCTATTTTATCATATGACGTCGAGTCTGAGATAAAATAAAGCCATGTAATAAATTCGAAAATCCACTACTGGATTAAATATGCAAATTAGTTAGAAACGCCGCGTAACGTTACATGTATGACGTCCTTAACGGCATCGCGTTTACTAGTGGAATATTGAAAGCTTTGTACAACCATCGTGATTAAAATGCGTTTCAAATATCATATGATAAATATAATCTTGCAGACGTGCTCATGTATTATTGAATATATGAAACTCGTTGAAGAAAAGGGATATAATGCTCGACCAAGCCTCGCAATTTATCCCTTTTCCTCAACTCGTTAAATAAATTCAATAATACATGAACCCACATGCAAAATCGTCTCGACATACTTGTGAGTGTGATGTGAAATTTCATTTTTCAGTTTTCATGATATGTTGAAGACAATTGTCGCCCATGATTTGGTTTGTCGAGTTTAACGCCCAAGTCAATACTGTTTAGGTCAAGTCGAGCCGACTGGCCCCCGCCCATCTGGGCTTGGAGAAATAGATTGGGCTGCATGATGCTTCCACGCAATGTTGAAACCGACCGCACACGAGTACTGTTACCAGATGGAATAGGAAACCTCTCTGGTGCTTATGCACATCTAAATTATTTTAGTAGATATATGGTAGGGCGGTGTTAAGGAAACACGCGCGTAGAGACTCAAGGTTCTCAGGTTAAGAATGAGAATACGCAGAATGTAGGTCGTGGTTATACACGTGGTCGTGATAATTTTAGAGGGTCTTTTCGCGGACGCGGTAAAAATAATAGCACACCACGTGGCGCAGCACACTAAGTTAGTTTTTGTCAAACGGAAGTAACTAGGAAAGGTGATGAGATTGGAAGTATTTTTGAAAATAAGGTTGGTGATCCTTTGATTTCGGATAGGGAGGAGTGTAGTAAGGAAACTAGGGAAGGTGTCTGTTACTTCTTAAAGGCAAGGTTACCGACGGCACAAGGATTGGTTAATAATAAAAAGGTGGTTGTATTAAGAGATACTGGGTGTACAGGCTGTGTTGTTCGGAGAAGTTTGGTTTCGGATAGTCAGTTAATAGGGAAGGAATCAAATGTTACGTTGATTGATGAATCCACACAAAGGTATCCTTTGGCAATGATTGACATTGATTGTCCTTTTTTCACTGGGGAAACTGAAGCTTTGTGTATGGATGATACGTTGTACGATTTGGTTATCGGTAACATTGATGGATCAAAACTTCCTGATATGTCTCATTTCTCAGCTGCGGCTGTAACTAAGTCTCAAACTAGGCAGGATGAGAAGCCTAACAGAAATCTTAAGGTTCCCGATCAGATCATTAACGATGACAAGGAGGCTTTTAAGCAAGCTCAGGTTGATGATCCAACTTTGGAAAACATCAGGAAAAGGGTTGTATCTGGGAACAAGACTGTGAGTCGTGGTTTAAACCGAGGTGAAACTAGGTTTATTGAGAAAAAGGGTTTGGCATATAGGGAGTTCACCAAGGGTAACAAAGTCTCTTTCCAACTTGAGGTCCCTCAAAGTTTCCCAGGAAAGGTGTTGAAACTGGCTAATGAAACGCTTATGTCTGGACATATGGGTATTAGGAAGACATTGGATAGAGTTGTAACTGAGTTTTACTGGCCCGGTATTTGCGGTGATGTCGCTAGATTTTGTAAATCTTGTGATATTTGTCAGAGAACCATTCAGAAAGGTCGGGTCACTAAAGTACCTCTAGGAAAAATGCCATTGATTGATACGCCATTTAAGAGGGTGGCAGTGGACATAGTTGGTCCAATTGAGCCTCGATCTGATAGGAAATCTCGGTATATTTTAACCATGATAGATTATGCGACAAGGTATCCAGAGGCGATAGCTTTACCGAGTATTGAGACGGAACGTGTCGCGGAAGCGCTTATTGAAATGTTTAGTAGGGTTGGCATTCCTGATGAAATGTTGACTGATTGTGGATCACAGTTTACTGCTGAGGTAATGAAGGAAGTCAGCAGACTTCTTTCTCTTCAACAGTTAACGTGTAGTCCGAGACACCCAATTTGCAACGGCTTGATTGAGCGTTTCCACGCTACGTTAAAGCAGATGTTACGTCGCATGTGTGCTGAACGTCCAAAAGATTGGGATAAATATCTTCCAGCTTTATTATTTGCTGTTAGGGAAGTCCCACAAGAGTCTTTAGGATACTCCCCTTTTGAGTTGTTATATGGACGTAACGTCAGAGGTCCAATGGCAATATTAAGAGAATTATGGGCTGAAGAGGTACGCAATGAGCAAGTTCTTTCGACGTATCAGTACGTTATTGAGCTAAGGGAACGGTTAGAGCAGACATGCATATTAGCGCGTGATAATTTAAAGAAGGTTCAGATTAAGCAGAAAGCTTATTATGATAAAGGCGCGAGGTCGCGTAAATTTGACGTCGGCGATAAAGTTCTGTTGTTACTACCGACATACAGTAATAAATTATTGCTTCAATGGAAAGGTCCTTATGAAGTGGTTGAGGTAGTGAACTGAATGGATTATAAGATTGACGTCAATGGAAATGTTAACACATATCACGCTAACATACTGAAACAATATGTGGAACGTCAAAATGTGACGTCACATTGCTTGCTTTCTGTAGAGTCCATTTCGTCAACTGAAAATGATGACGTTGACGAATTCTCAATGGAAGATTGCGCTTTTCCTACTGCAAAGCAACCAGAGACGTTTAAGGACGTCAATATTTCAGAAATGTTAACGCAGGATCAGCGTAAAGAAATAGAGACGGTGATAAAAGAATACCCGGATGTACTGTCCAGTATACCAGGACGGACTGACCAAATAGAACACGACATAAAGTTGCTGACGTCGGAACCAGTGAGGTCAAAAGGTTATGCCATACCATATAAAGTACGGGATGTAATGGAAAAAGAAATTCAAGATATGTTAGATTTAGGAGTTACTGAGCCATCAATATCTCCATACTCATCCCCTCTAGTACTTGTCCCTAAAAAAGATGGTTCGGTGCGGTTCTGCATTGACTTCCGTTAACTTAATAAAGTGACGGAGTTCGATGCAGAACCAATGCCAAATATGGAGGAGGTTATAAATAGAATGTCGGGGCACAAATACTTTAGCAAATTAGATTTGTCAAAAGGTTATTGGCAGGTAAAAATGACGTCCAAAGCAAAACCCCTGACTGTGTTCGAAACCCCCAAAGGCTTGTTTCAATTCAAAACTATGCCCTTCGGTTTGGTAAACTCAGGAGCAACATTTTGCAGGCTGATGAGAAAGATTCTGTCCGAACTTTCTAACGTTGATAGCTTCGTCGATGATATGTGGATCTTTACCGAAACTTGGAAAGACCACTTGACGTCATTACGTGAAGTTTTGGATAGACTTAGGACAGCCAAGTTGACGGCAAAACCTTCCAAGTGTATGATTGGGTATAGCAGTATCGAATGTCTTGGTCACAGTGTAGCTGCTCAGTCAGTTAGACCGCAAGAAGACAAGATACAAGCTATAAAGGATGCTCCTCGACCTTCCACTAAGAGACAAATAAAGTCCTTCCACTAAGAGACAAATAAAGTCATTTCTTGGGTTGGCTGGTTTCTACCGCCGTTTCATTCCAAATTTCTCATCTATTGCTTCCCCTTTGACAGATTTAACTAAGAAAAGTAGATCAAACAAGATCACAGACTGGCAGGACCATATTGAAAAGGCTTTCCAGACCCTGAAGAATAGACTCACGTCTAGTCCTATTCTTCGTCTTCCTATCTTTCATGATGGGAATCCGTTCATACTCCGGAAGGACGCTTCTGATGTTGGTATAGGAGCCGTTTTGCTCCAAGAATTTGAAGGGGAAGGACGACTTCCCATTGCTTATGCCAGCAAGAAACTTTTGCCTCGTGAGAAAAACTATTCTGTGATAGAGAAGGAATGTTTGACTATTATCTGGGGTGTTGAGAAATTTCGCAAGTATCTTTAAGGAGTAGAATTCTTGCTTGAGACAGACCACAAGCCCATGTCTTATATGCAAACAGCAAAAGTTCTCAATCCTCGAATTATGCGTTGGGCAATGAAACTACAGCCGTATAGATTTCGGATTATTGCAATTCGGGGCCAATAAAATTTGGGGGCAGACTACCTTAGCAGGTAATTTTCGCACGGTTGTTGTGTAAATAGCTGTCTTGTTTAGATAGGTTTATCCAATTCCATCTCTGTACACAAAGAAAAAAACATTTCTGATTGTTTTTTCTCCAAAAGGGGAAACCTTTGTTACGAGATGGAATAGGAAACCTCTCTGGTGCTTATGCACATCTAAATTATTTTAGTAGATATATGGTAGGGCGGTGCGAGTGAAATATTTTAGGTGAAATATGGTAGGCAAAATGTGCTGCTCCATGCACAAGTCATGCACATATCATACGATGTATGCATGGGTGGTTTATGGAGATCTGTTTTTACAATACAGGGGACCGCTATAAGGCTGAGTTCTATAAAATTTGCCTAAAAATCGCCAACCGCCAAATTGCGCCATATATGATTTTCATTCCCGTCACGTGTTGTGTGGGTGTTCGTTTTGACAGGAGTCATGGCATTGATTTATAGGGTCGTTTCATCATTTTTTCCTATGGGAAATATACTATTTGAACGCAAATCCATTATCTACTCGATTTTTGCTATCTAGCTTCAATTGTGGACCGTATCTCCACCTCGCCACGATTTTAGCAAGCTAATATGAGTATGCATGATTTTGCGGTGGTATTCATAGATATAAAAACCCTGAGAAAAACGAACACTTGAGCAGCAGGTCAAGTGGTAACGAATACCCACAACATTGAGATGGGAAAGTGAAAGTATATTGAAAGGCACAACAATGTGTGGTGACCTGCTGCTCCCTGCATTATAGCAGCAGGTACTGGTACGACGCTGGGGGTTAGGGTCCAGCAAGGGCGGACGAACCACCATAAACAGCTCATACCAATGTGAACGAATGTGAAACCATTCAAATGGAATAGGTCCAATAAATAACCTGCAGGCGATTCAGGCGAATCAAGCTCGTGTACGATTGCTAGATAGAACCTATCAACCTGTGGTCGGCAACAATGTCGACAGACTAGTTTACACTAGTTCGCGAGAGGGAGATTCACGCGAGAGGGGGATTCACCCTAAGTTATAAACTGGCCAGTCGCGTCTTGTGCTGTTTCTTTTTTTGTTTTTGTTGTTGTTTTTGTTGTTTGCTTCTGTAGTTATTCACGTCACCCGTTCCGAGCACAGAACATTGTTTTGCCTTCTGGGCGAACGTCGTGAGTTGACTACAGAAGCAACTAATTGTGATGTTTTGTGTTGTAAGTGTTGTATATAGATACTGTAAATAATTCATGTCATTCATTTGATATCTTTCTTGTGCCTTGCCCCACAGCTGCCCGTACACCTGTCAGAGATCACGCTCGGTTGTCTTGTCAGCATGGGGGTTTGCGGGACGCCGTAAACCCTCATGTAGGAAAATTTTATAGAACTCAGCCTTATAGCGGCCCCCTGTATTGTAAAAACAGATCTCCATAAACCACTCATGCATACATCGTATGATATGTGCATGACTTGTGCATAAAGCAGCACATTTTGCCTACCCTATTTCACCTAAAATATTTCACTCGCACCGCCCTACCATATATCTACTAAAATAATCTAGATGTGCATAAGCACCAGAGAGGTTTCCTATTCCATCTCGTAGAAAGTACTGGTAAACCGCTTAGAAGGTCTAAGCCTGCCCAGGCAAAGTGTTGCGAGGCGGACCGTCCATGCCTATAAACCCTGTTGGTTTCATTGGGCGGCAGGATTGAGATGTCATTTTATCTCAATGTCGGATAAAAGTCCCGAAAAATTGGAAGCACCGTCTGCAAAAAAAAAAAAAAAAACCTTAATAGTGAAGACGGGGACGATAAACCTCAATTATATCAAAGGAAAATCGAGCCGGTCAGATTTCATAACCACACTTTTACATGAGTGGCTTACCAGTATACAGTGCGCAACCTTTCGCCAGAACTGACAACTGCCCTTGAGTCAGTGGAAGCGACAGAATGGCCGAAAGATATCTATATCAATCTCCACGAAGAAATAATGCCGACCCCGGCAGGTATCAAACCCGCGTCTTTCCGAGTACCCGGCAGAAGCGCATCCGACTGAGCTCTCGAGGCCCGATGCCATCCATGAAGGGCTAAGCTTTTCATGAAGGGAAGACTATAATAATAGTTCGTCTGGCATTACTGACAATGACCAATCTTAATCATATTTGAGAAATGTTACTATTTGTGTGTTCTAAGATGGGTGATGAGACCGAGCTGAAGAGTGAACAGTGTCTCTGAAGACTTTCCAGTTCTCTTCAGGATCATCTGAACTGAATTCCACAGCATATAGTCCGCTGCAGGTGTCAAGGGTGAAGGCTTGCCTCTTGCTTTCTTGTTTCAGCTTAGGGACATCCATTCTCTTGCCCTGTGGTCGCAGTGTAGGCTGGATACGCAGGTTGCGTTTGCTGGCAACAAGCCTGTGAACTGTCCAGCAGTCCGCACCACACACAGTTGTTGTCACTCTAACATCAATACTTTTGCAAGAGTTGCCTCCTTGAATTTGTATCCATTTCCCTTAAGAAAAAAAATAGCTCTAGCAGTACTGTCAGTTGTAATGTAAATCAAATTACGAGTGTGTAGCTTCAGTGATTTGGCTGTATATACGAGGGATGTTCGAAAAGAATTGTTTATTGTCCTCTAGCTCGATATCCATGTGGGGCTCTATAAAAACTAATACATACCTGAAAAGGGCTATTCAATACCTACACAACGGTGTATAAATGTACATGTTAGATTAAGTGTAAGACAATAAAATTTGCCTTTTCAATTCACACAATCATTGACCACTACAGTAAAATGGTTGGTAGAAGCGTCGACAAGAAAGATGAAATAAGGGCTTCCATCAAAGCTCGCTCAAAACTTGGTTGTTCTTGGTTGTTCTACTGCTTATGGCCCTTCTTGTGTGCCTTATGACACAGTTCGGCGGTGGAATAAGAAATTTGAGTCTGGTGTAGAGTCCATCAAAATGCACCGAAATCAGGTAGGCCAAAATCTTTATCTCGTAAAGAAATCTTTTCCAAAATAAAGAGAATCATTGAAGGAGATGCCAGATTTACAGTTCGTGATATTGCACGAAAGGTAGGCATATCACTATCAACGGTTCACCTTATTTTGAAAAAGCATTTGAAAGTCAGAACGATTTCTGCTTGATGGGTGCCACATCTGTTGACTGGTGAGCAAAAAGGCCATTGGTTAAAGTGGCCAAAAAGCTGCAACAAATGTTTCCAAAATATGACAAAAAGCAGTTTGCCAATGACGTCACACGTGATGAAACATGTGTCCATTTTTTTAGCCCGTCAGAAAGGTTAGCAATAAAATCTGGACCACTAAACACAGCAAACGTGCAATAATTGCCAAACATTATTTGAGTACAAAGAAGGTTTTGTATGCAATCTTCTTCTCTGGTAAAGGAGTCGCAATGAAAGTGTTAATGAAAAAGCATCACCGGAAAGTTCTACAAAGACTGAAATAAAAACTGAAAAAGTATTATAAGAAACGACGCCCATCCACTGGTTTTAAACATGTCCGTCTTCTACACGACAATGCCCCTCTCATACCTCCGCAATGGTTACGGCGTTTTGTGAAGAAAAAAACATTAACTGTTTTGCCTCACCCCTCGTATTCCCCAGACCTTGCCCCATGGGATTTCCTTGCTGGGCGGAAATACCAGTCCCGACAAGCACTTTGATCTGCCATTCATCAGGACCTTATTACTGTGCCCAAATCAGCGTACCGTGACGCCTTCAAGAAGTGGATACATCGGCTGTAACTTTGCATTTCTAGGCGAGGGAAGAACTTGGAGGGCACGAAATGAGCACTTTTGGGCGAACTTGAAATTTGGAGTCCCCAGATAGAAATAAGCAATTCTTTTCGAACATCCCTCGTACTTACAAATGACAAATAGCCAGTTAGAGCTGGTCTATTTCGATTCTAATATGGACAATAATTTTGTTGCGTCCAATTTTTTGCCAATGATAGAGAAAAATCCCGCCACTTATCGACTTTTATTTTATACTTAGCGGTCAGTACATATCTGAAACCATAGGGGCTTGAATCATGAAAAAAATGAAAAAAAAAAAAAAAAAAAAATTTTTTTTTTTTTTTTTTTTTTTTTTTTTGGTACTATAATAGAGACAAGGGGGGAAACTTCGGCTCAATTTTTTGGGGGGTTACCTCATTTTACCAAGTGTATCTTTTTCGCAAATGCAGTTTTTTACCTGCTTATTATGAATTATACATGTTAAATAAGTCCACTTTGCAAAAATAATCCGCCTCTGTCTGCCACTTGCAGGAAACATGTTTTTCTCGCATGGACTAACTCAGCAAAGCAAAATTTGGCATAAACGTGTGACAAAAAATTTCAGGTTTTCATCAATCACAACCGAACTAGTGATACGGGTGGAACTTTTTTCACTTTCACTCGTTGTCTTTCATTTAACTTTAGCTCGCTTTGCCAATTTGAATCCAAAAAGATGTACTCGCAGCTCTAAATATAGATTTTGCATCTTTTGCTTCACTTTCCGCAGTGTTCTGTCAATGATCGGTACAGAAACCCGGGCGCTTGCCATAATCGTGTTTAAAAAGCAAGACGTGCATGACAGATATAATCCGGAACTTCGAAAACTACGTCCGGCAGTGGAGTTGTTACTGTTAAAATGTGTATTATAGCCTTGATTTCTCCTTTGATTTATTTTTTCAATGTAACATATTCTGCTAGGACTACGTATACCCGTATTATGCAGATAAGATAAGTGGATGGTGTTTCTACGTATAATGGGCTGTGCTCTGGGAATTTTGTATAGTATCGCTTTGTGGTCAACTTCCAATCAGCCGCTGTAACTTTTTTGACACATGCGCAGAAAAGGAAATAAAATGTTTACTAAAAAGCAGAAGACGGCCTTTGATCTGATAAAAAAAAAAAAACAAGGCCCAACTGCCTTGTTTATGTCCAGGCTGGGACGGGCACAACCCACGTTATCGAGGAGATTGCTAGAGAGCTCCGTATTGAAGGGAAATGTTTGTCAGTTTCTTGCACAACGGGTATCGTTATAAAATCTATGTGTTTTTGGCAGAGTGCTAAAGAACGTGTGTACATGACGTTTGTTTGTTTGTTTGTTTGTTTGAGGTTTAACGTCCCCGTCAACACTGTAAAGGTCATTTTGGAGACGTTGCTTCCAATTTTGTGGGACTTTTACCCGACATTGAGATGAAATGACATCTCAAGCCCTGTCGCCCAATGAAACCAATAGGGTTTATCAGCATGGACGGTCCGCCTCGCACTGCGGTTCCTGGACAGGCGTAGATCCTCTAAGCGGTTTACCAGTACTAGTGGGGGGGGGGGGCAGATTCAGCTCTGCGTGGAAGCCTCATGCAGCCCATATATTTCTTCAAGCCCCTATGGGCGGGGGCCGCTGTGTACATGACGTCGTCACCTTTTGTTTAAACGCTCGTTCCCGGTACACGGCGGCGGTTAGCTTAGCAAAAAAAAATAAATAAATAAAAATGCAGCAGTGTTAAGCCAAACGGTTCAGAATTTTAGTTAAAAGAGATACGGCTATAGAAATAACTTTGTTTTACAAATATTTGAATTCATAGTGGTCGGAATGACTGACGACTTTAAGCTTGTGTCCTAATATTGTTACCTAAATAACAATGGCTGTTTTGGTGCCAATAGGCCTGTAGGAATTTTTCTTCTTTTTTTTCTTTGTGATAAGTGGAAACTATTGAAAAAGCGTTTCAACATGTATTTTGTCTAATGTTTGCTGTTCTCTCTCTCTCTCTCTCTCTCTCTCTCTCTCTCTCTCTCTCTCTCTCTCTCTCTCTCTCTCTCTCTCTCTCTCAGATATTTGGATTAAATTTGTGGAGGTCTTAAGATTAAGTAGAGGGGTATGGAAATATTGTGTACTGTTCATTCCAGAGGTAGAAAGAACGGTGTACAGACCTAAACTGCACCAACCTGGCCCAAGGATTATAAAACTTTTTTCATGCTCAACTGATAGGGTGTGAAATTTATCCGGCTCATAAATAAAAAAATGTAAAGTGAAACACATAGAAAACAGTGTAGTTCATACTTCCGTGAACCCATTGAGTCACATGATTTTCAGTGACATCAAGTGACGTCATTCTTAACGATGGTTCTCTACGGCGTTGGTGAGGTCAACGCTGTTCCTCTATTTGTAGTAAAATGGCGTGTAAATGTTTTTCAGTTTAAAAAGTTTGCCCTATAAGCATTATTTTTCGCCCAGTGATGAGGTGCAAAGAATGTAAATATAAAACAATAAACTTAATTTTTCTGCTTTTCATGAAAGTATGAACGACAGCGAGTCGCTTACAAAGTTTACATGAACCCCTGGGGTTCACTTACTTTGCACACAACCCACTGCGTTCGTACTATCATGAACAGCAGAAAAATAAATTTCATTTCTTAAGTGCTTGTTTTCTTTGCCTCATACTGCTGCCTCACTCTAGGGTTTATTAGCTATCTCATTATGCCAGTCATTGCAAAACACCCACATTGAGCCGGAGGTAATTTTGTTTTCAAAACCGTCTTCTGTAGCATGTTTTGTTATCCATGCAATTAGGGAGCAGCTTCTCAGTTTTCCCTTAAATGTACATTTTAACAGTCAGAATGACATGTCCTTATCAACTTTTAATGAAATGGACATTCAATTTGTCATCAAATTGCTGCCAAGTGTCAAAGAAAGCAGGTCATGAAATGTACATGTAATGGTTTTTATTTCATGCGTAGAACTTTACATGTAAACGGATGCTTTAGACACAAACTTTAGCGGCTCACTGAAAAAATGATGACGATATTCTTCAGGAGGTATGAATATTAAAATACTGCCATTTTGTTGTGTTACATTGGTGTGAATGTGATTTATCGCTTATTCATTTCTGTATATTTGTGCAGTTCACAACGTATTCTTTAAAGTTTTCGGACCTGCCCATCGGGGCTTAAAGAAATAGGTGGGCTGCGTGACGCTTCCAAGCAGAACTGAAACCGACCGCACGCGAGTACTGCTAAACCGCTCAGAGAATCTATGCCTGCCCGGGCAAAGCGGTGCGAGTCAGACCGTTCATGCTTATAAGCTATTGGTTTCATTGGGCGACAGGGCCTGAGATGTCATTTCATCTCAATTTCGAGTAAAAGTCCCACAAAATGGATTCAACGTCTCCAAAATGACCTGTTGATGGGCACTTTAAACATCTAATCAAACAAATAAATTCCATAAAGTGTTTGGGTGAGAAAAATAATTAATATTGCGGTCGTTGCTTCGGGCTCATTTTCAGTGAATTAAGTCTCATGCTCGACAAAACCCTACATGATACTTAACTAAACTGAAAACTTGCTTGAAAATTCCTTGTTTCGGCCTCAATCCAATCAGACATTCTATTATTCAGTTCTTATCTAAGCAGGAAACGGCCCATCGGGGCATGAAGAAATGATGCTTCCACGAAGAGCTGAAACCGACCCGCACACGAGTACTGGTAATCCGCTTAGAGTATCTAAGCCTGCCCAGGCAAAGCGGTGCGAGTCGGCCCGTCCATGTTAATTAACCCTATTGGTTCATTGGGCGGCAGGGCTTGAGATGTCATTTCATCTTAAGGTCGGGTAAAAGTCCCATAAAATTCGAAGCAGCGTCTCAAAAATGACCTTTGCAGTGTTGACGGGGACGTTAAATCTCAAATCAAACAAACACATCTAAGCAGGAAAACTTATGAACTGTTAGTATTTAAAAATAGCGAGCATTACAAATTTAACGCTCGACTGAATTGAGCATGAAAAACGTTTTATAACCTTTTAATAGCCTGGTCGAGAAACACTAAGATTGGAATGCCGCTTTACTCAACAGCACCAAAATTAAATGTCCTATATATTGAAAAGGCCCCATTTCTCACTTACTTTCCAATACACTCTAGGTTAATACAAGTACTTTTTCAACTGATCTAAGCACTTCACAATCAAACCTTTCATAAAAGTCATCTATTTTAAGGCATTCAAGAGTTCTGCAACGGAAGGCCTGGTGTTTTTTTTTTTTTTTTTTTTACCGGATACAACGGTCTTCGACCACATGTGAGTAACAACCGGCTCGATATGAGTGAAATAAACTCGAAATAAACCCGTAAAATGATCCCCGCTCCACCCCATCCCTCCCCCCCCCCCCCCAAAAAAAAATAAAGGTTGATATGCTCTAGCTTATTCTGACCTTTTTTGTTTGCCGTGTTGTGGTGAATTGTGGTGCCTATTCAGCTTAATACAAACTCGCTGAGCAGAAGAATTGAACAGTGTTTTTTTTTTTACCCAAGTCCCTACATCAATGGATTTGGCCGAATTCATAAATAGAAGCGTCCACTTCAGAAACTCGCGGATGAGAGAGCATGTGTGTGCTGCACTGTAGGGCTTCTGTCCCCTTAAATCCCTGTTAGAAAAGGACCCAATGGGCCCAACCAAAGTAGTGCTTATTGTCATTTACTGGCTATTAGCGGCCAAGGATCAAAATTTCAAAACATAAAAAGGAATATGTTGCAATGGGGAACAAGTTGTTTCCATGCTGCATCATTCCGAACATTTACGTATTGGTGGCATTTTTAACAAGCTGTTTTTTTATTATTATTATTATTATTATTATTATTATTTTTGTCTACACAAGCATGAGTGAAACTGTTTTGAAAATAACACAAAACGTCCACGATTTCAACAAAAAATACATTTCACTTTTTCTGAGTCCGGTAAGGAGATAACTACGGCTAATCCCTGCCTCCCTGCCTTCCTAAATTTAGCCACCCACCTAGCTCAGTGCCTCAGATGCTAAAGGTCCCAGGTTCGATCCCTAGCAGCGGTGACAAAATTTCGGCGTCAGAACACGTGCCATTGGCATCATAAATTTTGCAGGTATGAATATCATAAAGTGCATCATCCTTCGAATCTGGACGTTAACTGGAGACCCCCTGTGCAGGGAGAACCATCCCCTCTGGAGGTTAAAGAACCCTACCGTAATTACATGGTGACTGTGTACTCTTTCAGCCTTCAAAACTGGAGTATATGCAGTATACATCGTCGGTGTCCCCTCTTGGGGTTTAGTTGAAAATGGAAGAAAAATAGCGATAATGCTCATTTGTCACTACTTCGTACGGTATAAAAATTAAACAGCACCGGTCGTTCCGGTCGTTAGTTCATCGATAGAGTAGCCCGGAATCAGCAGAAAAACCAAGCTTCGCGACGATTGTTTTCTTGATCTGTTACATAAACCGATGTAAAAGTAGTAAAATCTAAATTTAGAGCTGCAAATACATCATTTTGGATTCAAATTTGTCAAGAGAGGTTCATTTTAATGAAATACATCAGTTGAAAGCGAAAAAAGTTTCCTCCGTATCACTAGTTCGCTTGTGATTGATGAAAACCTGAAAATTTTTGTCACACGTTTATGCCGAATTTTGCTTTGCTGAGTTAATCCATGCGAGAAAACATGTTTCCCGCAAGTGACAGACAGAGGTGGATTATTGTTGCAAAGTTGACTGATTTAACTTGTATATTTCGTAATAAGCAGGTGGAAAACTGCATTTGCGAAAAAGATACACTGGGTAAAATGAGGTAACCCCCCAAAAAATGGAGCCGAAGTTTCCCCCCTTGTCTCTAATATAGTACCAAAAAAAAAAAAATTTTTTTCATTTTTTTTTTTTTTTTTTTTCATTTTTTTTTTTTCATGATTCAAGCCCCTATGTCTGAAACCAATAAAAGTGATATTTTCCGTCACAGTGTGAAAAATAACATGACCATATTATTTTCACAGTAGCAGCCGGAACTAATTTTGAGGATTTGTTTTCGTCTTAAATCAAAAGAAAATTCATTTCTTTTTCGTTAAATAACAATATAACATCGAATGTGTTGAAAACATATTTCATCGAGTGTGTTAAAACAACAGAAATTTTCACGGGTGCGAAGCATGTCATCACGTGAACAAGTCCGTGAAATGAACACCCCTTTAAACCCCTATTTATATAGAGAAAACTGGGGTTTACGGGGGTATAACTTATTTTACTTATTTCTGCTCCAAGACATAGGTTGTGGGTACTCGTTAGAACCGCCTCAATGAGGCGGTTCTAACGAGCACCCACCACCTATGTTTGCAGTATAAATAAGAAAAATATTACAGATTTTCACAAGAAAAGTAGCCAGTTTGGAGATAGGAAAAATGCACTAAGCCGCACGGGTGTGTTATCGTAATGGTTACAAACAGCTGTTCAGTTACAGAACATCGCCAAAGACAATAATAAAATAAAAAGAAAATTCTCATTTTGGCAATAAATACCAAAACATATTTCATCTCGTGTGTTAAACCATCAGAATTTCACTCGTTCAACGCACCCGTAAAATTATGTTTTTAATACACGAGATGATTCGCATCACGCAAACACGCCTATATCATTTTGAAACGCTTGAACCCCGCTTTTATATAGCAAAACTGGGGTTTACAGGGTTAAACCTGATTTTTCTTATTTCTGCTCTAAAATATGGATTTTGGATACTCGTTAGAACCGCGTTCTAACGTGTACACACAATCTATATTTTGAGCAGAAATAAGAAAAAATATCACATTTTTTTTCATCTTAAAAGTTTTTTTTTGGGGGGGGGGGGGGGGGGAAGGGGGGGGGGGAGTAAAATTGTCCATGTATTTGGATTGGCGTGTTTTCGTTTGTCCATGTATTTGTATTGGCGTGTTTTCGTTATGGGAAATGTTAAAAAAAGTAAATATCCTCATTATCACACACACTGTCCTTTGGTAATGTTTTTGATGCGACAAAATAACGTTCCACTGTATAGCGTCACATAATCTACGAGTGACGTCATAAAACTGTCGTTTTTTTAATTACCATCACGAAAACACGCCTATATATTTTTGATCCCCTCAAACTCGACTTATATATAGTAAAATGGGGTTTACACGGGTAAACCTTATTTTTCTTACTTCAGTTCTAAAATATAGATTGTGGTACTCGTTAGAACCGCCTCGATGAGTACCAACAATCTATATTTTGAGCAGAAATAAGACAAATATCCCAATTTTTCATCTTTTTTCGGCGATAAAGATTACAATGTATTTGTACAGGCGTGTTTTCGTAATTGTCACTGGTAACGTTCTTCCGCCCAGTGATTTGTTGCAGATTTAATCACTGTCCAGTTCCATTGCCTAAATAGGCGGACTGTGTTAGAATTTGAGAAGGTATAAAAGTTTGGTGATAGTTGAAACGACGTAAAAAGTAATGCATACCCTTGTAAACCCACTTTCCTCTATATAAACCAGGTTTTACAGGGGTGTTAACCCTTTTTGTACCAAATGGAATCTTCCTCCTTATATATAGCAGGAGTCCATTTTAAAATTTAGGGGTGTCACGTTGTGTTTTCTTCAAAACTATTTGGGAACTGGCTGAAAATTTTGCAAACAGTGTAGGCCCTGATCAGACGCCGCGTTCTGCGGCGTCTGATCTGGGCCTGAACTGTTTGCAACCTGTCCGTTTTGGGGTTTCCGTTTCTAAATGGGTTAAATGAGCAGACGCGGAAAGGTGATGACGAAGTCCCGAATGATGTTCCCGTTGTATAAAACGGCGGAAACCTGTTTTCCTTTTAAACACGTTTTGAGGTCGATTGTTTGTCAATCAACCCAAAAGTTACAGAGCAAAGTAGGTTTACACGCTGGTGTCTTCGTGACCATCACTGATTGTACGAAATCCAGTTAGCAGTTATTTATAGACGCGCTTTACTTTGCAGTGTAACGTTAGAGCGCTTTGAACAGAAAGATGTCTGTAAAGCATAGACTCGGCTTATGTGCTAGGACAATGGCAAACCGTGTAGACCCAGATCAGACGCCACGTTTTCAGACGCCGAAGAACGCGGCGTCTGATCAGTGTATACACTGCTTAAAAAGAAATTTATGGAACGAAACAGTCTAAGTCACACTTGAGGCCTATTTTTTCCGCTGTGGCCTACACTCAGTGAAAATCGGACCACTCGTGCCTTCAGAGTTGCTTTTATTCTAGTTAGTTTCAGACCCAAACGTCGTAGGTGGCCGGATCTACGATTGGTTCTACTTCGTATCCGGCGGCACTTGGTGTGCCGGGTACCGGTGGTTCTTGGCCCGCCATCGTATATCTGTTAAATCGGGGGATATTCTGTAGCTGTGGTTGCTGAGAAGGTGGTGCTATATAATCTGCCGGTCCACCTAGCCCACCCACTCCTTCGTATCCAAACAGATTGGGTGCGTCTGGAATCTGTACATTATGAAGGGCTGGTTCATAACTTGGAGAGGGGGCCACCGAGTTAAATCTCCCAGAGAGAAGCCCCTGTTGGGAACCGTTGGTTCCTGAGCCGTTCCCGCCAACAAGGTTTGTTGCTGCAAGTTTCGCTCTAACTTTGATAACAATAATGATAACTCCAACGATACAGGCAATTGCTGCTATAGCCCCAACTGCAGCTCCAACAGCCAGTGCTGTGTCATTTCCTTCGTCCGCCGGTGGTTGTGAACTTGTTGGACTCCCAGACAATTCTTCAAAATCTGCAGATAAATATATTTTTGGAAAAGTGAAGGAAAATATTTGTATTTTACCTTGAAAATAATCATCAGGAAAACACGTCTATATAATTTTGACCCCTTGAACCCCACTTTTATACAGTAAAACTGGGGTTTACAGGGGTAACCCTTATTTTTCTTATTTCTGCTCTAAAATATACATTGTGGGTACTCATTAGAACGTTTCTAATGAGTACCCACAATGTATATTTTGAGCAGAAATGAGAAACATATCATTATTTTTCATCTTAAAGTTTTGGTTTTTTGGCGGTAAAGTTTTCAATGTATTTGTATAGGCGTGTTTTCGTAATGTATTGGTGTGTAAGTCTGCACACAGTACCTGAAAACTTCATTTATTTTCTACAGGTTTGCAACGCCTGCTTTGTCTGTTTGAATTGAGGCTGACGTCCCCGTCAACACTATTTAACTTATTTTGGAGACGTTTGATGAACAGTTTCTTACTTCTGCAGCAAACATAGATCGTGAGTGCCGTTAGAACCGTCTGATCGAGACAGTTCTGAACTGCATATACATGTAGGTACATGTAAGGATATTCGCGTGTTCAAAATTCAACTTTTCTGTATTAAGTGGACTTTACAAGGCAACTTTTTCTTCGACTTGTAAAAATGACGAAGCCCTTTTTGGCGAGTTCTCTTTAGAAAATATCGTTTGCATGAAAATATAGAGGATCTTCCATCAGTGCTCATGTATTATTGAATTTATTAAACGAGTTGAGGAAAAGGGATAAAATGCGAGGCTTCGCCGAGCATTTTATCCCTTTTCCTCAACGAGTTTAATACATTCAATAATACATGAGCACGAATGCAAGATTCTATTTATCATATGACATTTAAAAGACATTTTATTCACGATTGTTTTAAAAACTGACAATAGTCCGCCGTTAGTAAACGCGACGTCGTTAAGGACGTCTTACATGTAACGTTACGGGACGTATATAGCTAATTTGCATATTTAATCCACTAGTGGATTATCGAAAATATTACATGGCGTTATTACACTCTCAGACGCGACGTCATATGATAAAAAGTTATATTTCGCTATAAAAACCACCTAAATTTTAGACTAAATCTGCTTTTAAAAGCTTATTTAGTAGGTTTCAGTTATACTTCCTTTGTGTCCTCTGGTCAGGGACCACCTTTGGGACCGTTCAAAAGTGGTCTTAAAGACCACTTTTGAACAGTCCCAAAGGTGGTCTTAAAAGAGGAATTTACTGTAGTTCTGAAGACATATTACGCCTTTCTCATTTATTTCAAAAGCAACAATAACTTATGTGTTGGACTAGCACCTTCAATTGATTATCGTATAGACTCGATCGCGAGATCAGGCGCTAAATTCTATATAAGGCTTTTGATATGGGTCTGCACCGTTTGCCGGTATATGTTAAGTTGATTTGAAAATTAATTTGTAAAACATCACAAATAAGAGCTTGTAGGTAAACTTTAACCAATTGCGGACGCCGACGCTGACAACAGACGCCAGGATTATGGCAATACCCCCACACCCCCCCCCCCCCCACCCACCCCAGCCCCCGCCTTACTGTCGCAAAGCGAGCTCAAAATGAAGAAAGAAAACAGAAAGAAGGAGAAAACCCTCTTCTTTGCGCGTAGATCATTATAAGAGACTCAGTTAACACCGAAGGCGAAGTCATGAAAGAAAGTTTTCTTATGTTCACTTAAGGGGAATGGGAACACCTTCATGGGAGACAACTCCCATGCCAATAGGGGTCAACTCTTAAAGTAAAGAATTTCTTTCCTTTAAGAGCAGACCCCCTTTTCAGTGAGACAAGGCTTATAGAAAAGCGAACAAGAAGTTCCGAAAGTTGTGTCCCTTTGAAAAATGGCGGAAAAATCTGCCAGGTGTTCCTATTCCCCAGAACTGACAAACGTTGGATGATGTCATAAACTGGTTTCAGTCCAATACATACCAAAATCAATAAATAAATAAATAATTAAATAAAAATAAAAGAAATGGAAAACTAAATATCACCAATTTATTCTTTGTACTAACGCAGTGCAGTCTCTAGAGTTAGGTCCTGTTATGTTTGATTGTTTTGTTGAGGTTTTACGCCCCCTTTAACACTTTTATGTCATTTTGGAGATGATACTTCTGTGGGACTTTTACTAAAGGTTGAAATGAATGTCATCTCAGGCTGCCCAAAGAAACACCTATGGTTGAAAGAATGGGCCTACTCACTCTCCCTTTCCAGGGCAGGCTTATTATTTTGTCAATTTGATTTGTCAATTATATGATTATATGGCAAATATTTGTTTAAACACGCCAGACCCAAGATCGAGGATTATGGCCATGTAAAATCGATTTGGCACCCCAGTGAAATACTTTTTGATGGCTGTTCCAAGGCGGTTCTTCTGTCGTAGCCTACAGTGTGTTACATATAGATTATTCATTCTCCTAGTTGAAATATGGGATTTATAAACCGAGGGAGGTACAACAATCCGATAAAGAAACGAGTGCGAAGCACGAGTTTCTTTAACGGATTGTTTTACCTCCCGAGGTTTATAAATCCCATATTTCAAATAGGAGAAATGTATAATCTGTATATTACATGCACTTCCATAGACTTTTAGGGGAGTTTGGATCTTGAATTTCGGATCTGAATGCCCGTTCAGTTGATTGTTTACAGCCCATGTAAACGGTTCAATCAGCGAAGTGTTACAGAATCTGGGTGAAAGAACAACTGGATGGGCGCCATTTTGAAAGCGCTTTCTACAGTTTTGAACAAAAATAGAAGAAACAAAGTGTTTCAGTGATAAAACAAGTCAAACGTTAGATTAAATAAAGCAAAACTTACATCCTAATCAATGGTCATATCCATGTTTTCTTTTGTTTCAGCGTTGCATCCGACTCAAACGTCACGCATTCTGAACGCCTGTTGATATTTCTTAGACGCCATTACAATGACGTCATGAATATCGTCGCCGTGATTGAAACTTTCCCGCGTTTGAATAGAACAATTTCACTGCAAAGCGGTGTCTCGTATCTTGTACATAAAGTAGTTCCTGCTGAAGGGATTTATTTCCCCGGCTAAGAGGAAATATTTCTTCATAGCAAAAAGGAAAATACCAAGTTTATGTCTGGTAGAAATCACGGTATTTCTCTATAATGCATGTAATATAAATTTGTCTCTGCATGTATCATCACAAAAACGCGCCTATTTTTTCTGACCCCATTCAACCCAACTTTTATATAATAAAACTGGGATTTACGGGGGTACACCATATTTTTCTTATTTCTGCTCTAAATATAGGTTTGTGGGTGCTCGTTAGAACCGCCTCGATAGAGCGGTTCAAACAATTACCCACAATCTATATTTTGAGCAGAAATAAGAAAAATGTCACATGTTCTCCTCTTAAAATCTTCGTTTTTTTTTCGGCGGTAAAATTTACAATGTGTTTTCCTAATGGTATTGCTTATCATTAAGGGTAGCCGTTTGGCCATATTGTGGGAAAGTAAATGTCCTTTTGACTATCCACTGGTGATGTTTTTATTAGGATTTAGTTACTTTAAGTTCGTGTTTCTTTCCCTTTGTAGTCTCTGATGGGAAGTGTGGATTAATGGTATCGATTCCTAATCAATGCCTTCACTTTAGTTTGACATTTTAAGCTGTTTACCTCAAGTCCACACAATCAGCATAAAAAGACTGAGGTGGTCTATCAACCAGCACTTGGCAAGCTTAATTTGGAGCCCACCATCAGTGTGTAAGGTCAAAGATTGCATCTACGTTGGAAGCAGACTGTCAAGAGCCATGCATGACGTGGTAGTATTGGGGATCGAAGTGGAATCAAGCTTTGCGCAAAGCAGAAATACACCAGAGCAGTGGTGCTACCAACACTATTATATATGCACGGGAAACGAGGACAGTCTACAAAATCCACAATCTCAAAACATAAAGTCATTCAATCGAAGGTTTAATATGAACTTAATCTGCTATTCATCTTACTTTTATGATACACTATGTTTTAGTTTGTTTCCATGTCAAATAAAAAGGAAACGAATGAATCATGAAGATATTGTTTTGTTTGGCTTTTGAAACCAATGAGATTGCAAGGTAAGCTGCAATAAGATAAGACGTGCCATCATTGTGATGTCAAACAACTCTCAATTTTCAGCCAATCAGATCATTAGAAGTGATGTTAGTCCTTCAAAATTCAGACAGAGGCTGACCGATACAAGGTTTGTTAAGCAAAACGACTGACAGAGGTATGTCTGCGCTGTCTAATGTGGGTGATTTTGTGTCGTCGCCCTGGGCAGGAAATTTGAAAAAAGAGATAGAAGAGACGGCAGTGATTAAAGAGACGGATAGCAAAGGAAGATGAAAATGAAAGAAAGAGAAAAAAAAAGAAATAACAACTTCCTTCTCTACCCTTACCGGTTGCAAGGACAGCAGGCCTTGTCCGACTACAAGGCAGTATCAGTTGGGCGCCCTGGTGACATAAGATACCCAACCAACTCAGTATGAAATCCGTTTAACGTGTAATTATTTCAATCGGAAACACTCTCGCGGATAAACAGTTGGAATAAGAGGTATATCTGCGCTCTCTTTTATCGTCTAGTTAAGTCGTGTAAACCCTTGTGGGTGATTTTGTGTCGTCTCCCTGAGCAGAAAGCTTGAAAAAAGAGATAGAAGAGATGGTAGAGATGAAAGAGACGGATAGCGAAGGAAGAGGAGAATGAAAGAAAGTGAAGTAAAAAAAAACAACAACTTCCTCCTCTACCCTTACCGGTTGCAAGGACAGCAGGCCTTGTCCGACAACAAAGGAGTATCAGTTGTGCGCCCTGGTGACATAAGATACCCAACCAACAACTTAAAATGAAATCCTTTTAACGTGTAATTATTTCAATCGGAAACACCCTCACGGATAAACAGTTGGAATAAGCGGCTCGCGTTTCTAAAACGGGACAACGACACACTATAAAAACGCACTACAGGAAGATGGAGGAGACTGAACATGTTCTTAAACGTTTGCTTAAGAAGAATGGGAACGCCTTCAGGGGAGGCAACTCTTAGAAAAGTATTTTTGTCTCCCATGTTAATAGGGGTCAACTCTTAAAGGAACGAATTTGCTTCGGAGGAGTAAATTCCTCCTTTTAAGAGCAGATCCCATTTTTCAGTGGGACAGGGCTTATAGAAAAGCGAAGAGAAATCCCGAAAGTTATCTCCCTTTGAAATATTTCCGAACATCTCTCAGGTGTTCCGATTCCCCTCAAATTAATGAGAGTTATGTACATCTCACAATAAGTGAAATGAATCTTGCTGTCCTTAATTAAGAAAGGATCTTTCTAAAGCTATCATGTGAAAGATTTTA